>CM052717.1:47647736-47662745 GCA_028551405.1 Uromys caudimaculatus
ATGTTCTTACCCTTGCCTTTTGCCATCTTGTTGACTCTGATGTTAGCTGATCTTACTCTGTCCGGTTGTGGCTTGCCCCTCCTGCAGATCTCTGTGTCAGTACTCCTTGAAGACCAGCTCTCTCTGAGAGGTGTTTGGGTTTGGGGAGCTGTCCCTCAGGGTCCGCTCTGGGGTGCAGAATGGAATCAGAAGGATCTTGGCCCCAGCTGTCCCTTGGTTCCTATGCCCCAAAGGTTCTGTAAAGGTCTCTATTGAACCAGAAGTGGTGGTTTTGCCTGTGCTCAAAGGTGTGTCAGCACTTCTGGGATTCCCTGTTCACGTGGAGCCTTGTGGCTCAGGCTGAGGTCCCCAGGCACCAGTGTAAATTGGAAAGTTCACAGTTTTTCTGTCCCTGAGTTCTCAGGCCCCGGATCACGGCAGATCTGGGCGGGTCTGGGCGAGAGGTGCTGCTCCCTTCAACCCCACTCATGGCCTTTCCAGGCTCCTGGGAGGGCACCCCTCTCTGGTGCTCGTTGGCTACCGACTCCTGGCGGCACAGGCAGAGGTTTCCGCCCGCAAGTGAAATCCGGAAGTTTCGGAGGTTTTCTGTCCCCAGGTTCTTAGGCCCCGGATCCCGGCAGATCTGGGCGGGTCTCGGCGAGAGGTGCTGCTACCCTCAACCCCACTCATGGCCTTTGCAGGCTCCTGGGAGGGCACCCCTCTCTGGTGCTCGTTGGCTACCGACTCCTGGCCCAGGATTATATTTTCAAATACCATCCATTTGCCTATGAGTTTCATGAAGTCATTGTTTTTAATAGCTGAGTTATATTCCATTGTGTACATGTACCACAATTTCTGTATCCATTTCTCTGCTGAGGGACATCTGGGGTGTTTCCATCTTCTGGCTATTATAAATATGGCTGCTATGAACATAGTGGAGTATGTGTCCTTATTGTATATTGGAGCATCTTCTGGGTGGTATAGTTGTTGTCCAATTTTCTGAGGATCCGCCAAACTTATCTCCAGAGTGGTTGTACCAGCTTGCAATTCCACCAGCAATCGAGGAGTGTACCTCTTTCTCCACATCCTCACCAGCATCTGCTGTCACCTGAGTTTTTGTACTTAGCCATTCTGACTGATGTGAGGTGTAATCTCAGGGTCGTTTTGATTTGCATTTCCCTTATGACTTAGGATGTTGAACATTTCTTTAGGTGCTTCTCAGTCCTTCAAGTTTCCTCAGTTGTGAATTCTCTGTTTAGTGCCACACCAACCCCAGTAGAATCTGTGTGACAAGTTCCACTGACTGAAGCGAAACTTCAAAAGAAGGAGGCTACCTGGAACTCTTGCCCAGAATAAAATATTGAGCCGTATTTATCATGGCAATTTATTTGTTTTATTTTATTTTCTGTCTTTTCTTATTTACGACATGTTCCTGATAGCCTAGTCCAAGATCTTAAGCAAGAAGAATAGGTAAAAATCCATCCATAGAGATAGGGTCACTAACTAAGACCTTATCTCTGGGGAAGCCCATGGTTTCCTTCAAAAATCACTTACAAAATTACATAATAGTATTATGATAGTTAAAAACTTTCCCAACAATAAAATTTAATATGGCTGCACATGTGTCATCAGAGGTGGGCCTTGGTATATGTTAAAGAAAGTCTTAAATAAGAAGATTTAAAATAGTTTAAATCTATGCGTTGAAGATTTATAAAAAATCAGGCATTATATGTTAAATAATAATTGACCATCAAGATTTATTAACCTGCTCTTGGAAATATGCCACTAACCTTGGATGACTGCCCCACTGAATATATCCTTTCAGAGTTGTAACACTTGGATAATTTCTGTTGTGCCAAGTAACAATGATGTTACCTGTTCTATTTGTGATTCATGGAATACATCTTTTTAGAGTTGAAATGCTTGAATGTTTTTTGTGCTTTACTGTACCAACTGATAATGATGGTATTTGTGATGGCTTCATTCAACACATCTTCTAAGAATTGTAATACTTGTTTCTTTATGTATAAAAACCCTTGCTTAGGAGCTGCAAAATACACTGAGATTCAAACTGCCTCTGTGTTTGTTTCTGTTTCTCACCACTGAATCCTTACCCACTGGCCTTAGAGGACCTTCATCCCAGGAACCCCCATACATGACTGGGGTGGTGTGTGGCAGGTTAGCTCTGTTCCCCAGATTTTAATAGGGTTTTTTGGCTCACTGATGTCTAACTTCTTGAGTTCTTTATATATTTTGGATATTAACCCTCTATTGGAGGTAGGATTGGTAAAATCTTTCCCCAATCTGTTGGTCGCCATTTTGTCCTATCGACAGTATCCTTTGACTTACAGAAGCACTGCAATTTTATGAGGTCCCATTTGCCTTGATCTTAGAGCATACACCATTCTGTTCAGGAAAATTTCCCCTGTGCCCATGTGTTTGAGGCTTTTCCCTACTTTCTCTTCAATTAAATTCAGTGCATCAGATTTTATGTGTAGGTCTTTGATACACATGAACTTGAGCTTTGTACAGGGAGATAAGAATGGATCAATTTGCATTCTTCTACAAGTGGACTACCAGTTGAACCAGCACCATTTGTTGAAATTGCTATCTTTTTTCACTGGATGGTTTTAGTTTCTTTATGAAAGATCCAGTGACCATAGGTATGTGAGTTCATTTCTGGGTCTTCAATTCTATTCCATTGATTTACCTGTCTACATCTGTACCAATACCATACAGTTTTTATCACTATTTCTCTGTAATAAAGCTTGATGTCAGGAAAGGTGAGTCACCCAGAATTCTTTTACTGCTGAGAATACTTTTTGCTACCGAAGCTTTTTTGTTATTCCAAAAGAATTTGAAAATTGCTCTTTCTAACACTATGAAGAATTCAGTTTGTGTTTACCCTCTGATTCCTTGAATCAATGGGACAAACTTGTGACACCAGAGGCACAGTGGTTGTCTATATATATCCACATGTGCCTGAGTCAGCTGCTGGTAGAGCCTGTCATAGTACAGCCATGCTAGGCTCCTGTCTGCAAGCACAACAAGACATCAGTAATAGTGTTAGGGTTTGGTGCCTGCTTCTGGGCTGGATCCCAACTTGGACTGTAGTGCCAGGGAAAATGTTAGGGATCCCCCAAAAAGACCAGGAGCCAATCTGATGTAACTCACAGCAGGGTCTTTATTCCAGGTAGATCAGGGTCTTCCCAGTGCATCACCAGCACACAAGACAGTTTTAGTGAGGGGGAGCCCCAAATGCCTGTCAGGGCAAGGCTTTAGGGTAAACAGCAAGTGGAGGGCAAAATTACTTTGCAGGCATATAATTGGAAAGTTACTGTGGCCTTTCACATAATTGCCTGGTACTGGGAGTCATATCATAAACTTAATTTCTGCTCTCTTCTGCACTGGTGGTTGGTAGGCAGGGGGTGGCCTTGTAACCTTGGGGAAGAGATTTGTTGGAGGAATGACCTGGAGATGCTGGTCTTGTTGAGGGTGTAACCTGGAGACACTGGTCTTGTTGGGGATTAGCCTAGAGACTGGACCTAGGCTCAGGTTTTGTTGGGGGACAATTTAGAAGCTAATGCTAGGCACTAGCCTGTTAGTTTACCTGAGTTTAAACTTAGGTCAGGTTATCTAAAATGGAGTCTGAACTTAAAAGATTTGGCATCTCAGGGCCAGTCACTTGGTGGCCTTTCCTTCAGTCTCTGTTCAAATTTTACATGTTTATTTCTTTTAGACAGGAACATACTGGGTCAAATTTTTGAAGGGAGGATGATGGCCCATCCCTCCACTGAGGGACCTGTCTGAAGGTTGTCTCTTCTGTTTCCATCTCACCACTCTTTTGCACTTCTGCTAAGATCATCCCCATTGAGACCAAGGAGCCTCTCACATGGCAGGTCTCTGGGACTATCTAGAGGTTCCACCTGCCCCCCACCTCCTGCAGCTGCATATTTCCATTCATTTTCCTGGCCCACTGGGCTTTTCTCCTGTCTCTCACCATAAGGGATACTTCCCTATTTACCCTCTCACATTCCCACCAATTTCCCTTCCTTGTCTCCTGTGATTATTTTGTTCGTCCTTCTAAGTGGGATTGAAGTATCTTCTTAGAGTCTGTATCCTAGGTATTATGTTTTTTGTTTTTTGTTTGGTTTGTTTGTTTGTTTGTTTGTTTGTTTTGTTTTTTGCTAATATCTACTTATTAATAGGTACAGACTACTCATGTGATTTTGGGTCGGTGTTCCCTCAATCAGGATGATATTTTCTAGTTTCATCCATTTGCTTGCAAAATTCATAATGTCCTTGTTTTTATAGCTGAATAGTATTCCATTGTATACATGAATCACATTTTCTGTATCCATTCTTAGGTTGAAGGACATCTGGGTAGTATTCAGCTTCTGGCTATTACAAATAAGGCTGCTATGAACAAAGTGGAACACCTGTCCCTGTGGAATGGTGGAGCATCATTTGGGCATATGCCAAGGAGCTATATGGCTAGTTCTTCAGGTTCCTTTTTATCACATCCTGGACAGCATGTACTGTCACTTGAGTTTTTGATCATAGCCATTGCAGTTGGTATGATGTGGAATCTTATGGTCATTTAAATTTGCATTTCCCTGATGACTAAGGAGGTTAAACATTTTTTAAGTACTCTCTGCCCTTTGAGATTACTCTATTGAGAATTCCCTTTTTACCGTTGTACTTAATTTCTAAAATTGTTTTGCTTACTAAAATTCCAACTGCTGAAAGAAAGTCAGGAACTCTAGAAGAATCAATGGAAATATGTAGTAGTGGATTGACTGGTCTGCCCTCCCAGGGTGACAATTAGCCTGATCCTGGAAAGACTTGAGGTCCCAAGGTAGGAGCATGCATTATTTAGCTTTTTGAAGTCTAACTTCTTGACTTCTTTATATATATGGTATATTAGCCCTCTATCGAACATAAGATTGGTATAGATCGTTCCTCAGTATAGGTTGCCATTTTGTCCTATTCAAAATGCCCTTTGCCTTACAGAAGCTTTTCAGTGTCATGAGGTTCCATTTGTCAGATATTTGTCAGGAAATGCATTGAATCTGTAGATTGCTGATGGCCGTTTTCACCATGTTAATCCTCCCTATCCATGAGCATTAGAGATCTTTCCATCTTCTGAGGTCGTCTTCAGTTTCTTTCTTCAGGGACTTAAAGTTCTTGTCATATAGATCTTTCACTAGCATTGTTAGAGTTAAACCAAGATATTTTATATTATTCGTGGCTCTTCTGAGGGTGTTGCTTCCCTAAGTTCTTTCTCAGCCCATTTTCTATTTCTATAAAGGAAGGATATCAATCTACTTGAGTTAATTTTGTAATGAGTCACTTTGCTGAAGTTGTTTAAAAGATATAGGCATTCTCTGGCAGAACTTTTTGGGTTACTTTTATATACTATCATATCATCTGCAAATAATGATATTTTCACTTCCTTTCTGATGTGTAACCACTTTATCTCCTACTATAGTCTAATTTCTCTGGCTAGAACTTTGAGTACTACATTGAATAGCTATGGAGATCTTGGATAGTCTTGTCTTATCCCTGATTTTAGTGGCATTGCTTCAAGTATCTCTCCATTTAATCTGATATTTGCTGTTATTATGTTTAGGTAACGGGCTTGGATTCCTATTGTTTCAACAACTTTTAACATAAACGGGTATTGTAGTTTGCTTTTGAAGCAGCAAATGAGGTAATCATGTGATAATTTTCTTTCTGTCTATTTATATAGTGGATTATATTAATTAATTTTTTCAATATTGAACCAAACTTACATTCCTGGGATGAAGCCTACTTGATAATGGAGAATGATTTTTTTCATGTGTTCTTGGATTTGTTTGGAGAGAATTTTATTCAGTAGTTTTGCATTGATATTCATAAGCAAAATTGGTCTGAAGTCTTCTTTGTTTCTTGGGACTTTGTACAGTATAGTGGCTATTCCTGATTGTCAATTTGACTATATCTGGATTGAACTACAGTCCGGAATTAGAAGGCTCACCTGGAGATCCAGATTTTGAGACTGGAAGAAACAAGTTTCTGACCTGGATCTTGGCATGGAGATCTTGAGGCCTAGTGGCCAGGAAAAGCTTAGGCCCAGGCAAGGTAGTACACACCCTTAATCCCAGGAGACTGAGGCAAGGATGTCTCTGAGTTCAAGGTCAGCCTGGGAAAAAGCAAGTCCCAGATCCAGGCATGGTGGTACACACCTTTATTCTGGGCCACATCTTCTGCTGGAGACATACCTAAAGATATAGGAAGAAGGAAGATTCACTCTTTGCCTGCATGCCTTGTGGGACTGAGCAACTGGTAGATCCTTGGACTTTCATTCACAGCTGCTGCTGACCATTGTTGGGGAGTTGGACTACAGACTGCTAGTCATCAACAAATTCCCTTACTATATAGAGACTACCCATAAGTTCTCTGACTCTAGAGAACCATGACTAATATATATGGTTTAGGTATAAGAGTAACTATGGCTTCATAGAGTGAAATAGGAAGTGTTCCTTTTGTTTGTATTTTGTGGAATAGTTTCAAAAGCGTTGTTATTAACTCTTTTTTGAAGGTCTGGTAGAATTCTGAACTAAAACCATCTAGTCATGGGTTTTCTTTTGTTGAGAGGCCTTTAATGACAGCTTCTGTTTCCTTAGATGTTATTGGACTGTTTAGATGGTTTACCTAATGTTGATTGACTTCAGTTAGTTGTGTCTGTCTAGAAAAAGATCCATTTCATCTAGATTTGTCAGTTTGGTCCCACATAGACCTCAGTAGTAAGATCGGATGATTCATTTCCTCAGTTTCCATTGTAACGTCTCCCTTTCATTTCTGATTTTGTTAATTTGGATACTGTCTCTGTGCTCTTTAGTCAGCTTTGGCTAAGCGTTTCTTTACCTTGTGGATTTTCACAGATCCATCTCCTGGGTTTGATGATTCTCTGTATTGTTCTCTTTGATTCTAATTGGTTGATTCCAATCCTGAGTTTGGATATTTCCTTCCATTTACTCCTCTTAGGTGCATTTACTCTTTTCATAAATATAAATAAATAGGTAAGTAAATAAATCACACATAGACACACACACACACACACACACATAGACACATGCATGAACATACACACACACACACACACACACACGCGTTGAAATTGTGTCCATTGATACTGCAATTAATGACCTGACTATGGAGCTTACACTAGAGTATGTTTCTTTATCAAGTGTTGAACAAGCTATAAGTAACCATAATAGTATTCAAATTTTGTGTCATGGGTTCCCTATCTTCTCAGAGTAGACAGGTGTTTGTTGCAACACACCAAGAAAAGATTGTCTGACAAAATATAGAACAGAGTGGTAATGATTAAAATATACAAAGTGTCTTTTAAAATGAGGATTAAGAACAAGCAACCCAGCTGGGCGGTGGTGGCACACACCTTTAATCCCAGCACTCGGTAGGGAGAGGCAGGCAGATTTCTGAGTTGGAGGCCAGCCTGGTCTGGAGAGTGAGTTCCAGGACAGCCAGGGCTACACAGAGAAACCCTGTCTCAAAAAACAAAACAAAACAAAAAAAGAACAAGCAACCCTTGCAATGTGTGGGGAGGCAGAGGCAAGTAGATCTCTGTGAGTTCCAAGCCAGCCTGGTCTAATTAAAATCCCTAAAAAACCCAGGGGTACAAAGACAGACTAGGTTTAAAAAAATAAATAGTCCATGCCTAATGGTTTGTGCCTTTAATCCCAGCATTCAGGAGGTAAGGGCAGGCTGATGTAAAAAGGGAAAGTACCAGGAAAGCCATGGCTGATACAGGAAAAACTCTGTCCCAAAATGAAAAAAAAAGAGAGAATAAAATCAAGAAAACCGGTAATCAAATTTTAAAAAATGTATAGAACTAAAATGAAATTCTAAAAAGATAAACAAAAATCCCTGAGAAACCAATTAATAAATGCTAAACACTAGGTTTGTTGAAACCTGCAATTTATCCCAGCTCAAAAAAGGCAGAAACAGGAGGACCATTGCGAACTTCATTCCAACTGAATTTAATAAAACAGCTCCATTCCCTCCATGACTTTTTATAGAGAGGCATTGTGTCAGAATAACAAACAAGCAAACTTTTATTTAGCAATCAGAACAGAGCAAATGACAACTACTTCACATGTTACCTTTCCTAGTCTGAATGGCCAAGACAAATGAAAATTAATGCTGGAGAAGTTGTCAGCAAGGAGGAACATTTATACATTGCTGGTGGGAGTACAACCTGGTGATAGAGACACTAAAGAAATAAGGTGGTTATTCCTCAAAATCGGATCTGAAATGCTAGCTATTCAGGGCTGAGGAAGCCAGAAGGCAAATCAGGGCCATCTGGTCAGGTTAGTCAGACCCAGTGTCAAAGCAAAAACTAGAAAAGCAGAAGGGCACTGTAGGTGTCTCTTGTGGTCAAGAATGTCACTACAATGCTTGAACTTGTGTTCCATCCTTGAGACTAACAAGGTTGTAAGAGAAAAATAACTCCTACCAATTTTCCTCTGATGTCTACTCATATGGAGTAAGCTATTAGTGATGAAGGTAAAGAAAACTATTTTGTAAATAAGAAGTGAGATATGGTTCAGAGGAGAGGTGGTTCATAGTATGTATTTATCAGATTTATTGCTTTTCTATTATGTGATTGCATGATCTGTACGTGTATGAGTGATCCAGGAGAAGGTAGTGACCTCTGAAGAAAGGAGAGGGCATAGGAGCTCTTAGAACTGGAGTTAGAATTGACAGTGGATCCCACTGTTGCTTGAATCCACAGTCACCGCAAATATATACTAAACAAGGCATCGTTTTCTACCAAGGAAATGGTATGTGCTGGAGAGCAGTTCCCCGTGTGATTTAAATGATGACCTGTAAGAATGGAGAGAACTCACTGCTGAGGAGCAACTGAGGATCTTGCAGATGATCTGAGTTCATTTCCAAGCTTGCACATGTGAGAATTCCACTGTCTATAGTTCTACTCCAGGAGAACCTACACACTTTTTCTGACCTCAAGTCCCAATACAATTCCATACATGCAAGCAGGCATCACATCTATAAATATTAGGGGGAAATATCTGGAAAAATTGATAGGATGGGGAACTGTGGGTGGTGGGAGTAAGATGGGTAATGACTGGAATATAAATGAATAAAGTAATGTCTTCAAAGAATTTTACAGTAACTCTTTTCTACTTTTATTTAATGAACATAAAATCTAACAATAAAGAATGAATACCTAAAGTTACTTAGAAACAATTCCACTATATAAACCACAGTGATATGAAACTTCTACAGGTAAGCATGGTTAATTTCCCCAAATACTGGGATTCAGAGAGTTCATTAACATTTCCTCATGACAGTAGAAGCCCGACCTGGCCAAGGGGCAGAGAGGTGTTACTTGGAGTCGTGATGCATCTCATAGGAATCCAGTCCTGTGATTTGTCCAAGTTGTCAAGTATCCTTTGAACCCTGAGCATCCTCAGGGCCTTTGGTGGCAGGTTCCAGGCCAACTAGAGCTTCAGTCACTGCTAGGTGAGTCTGGACTTCAACTACTGCTGATTGACCAGAGTCCCCAGCTGTAATAGGGGCATGGTGATCAAGCAGGGCTTCTTGCTGACTACAACTGGCACCATCACAGGCCTGATAATTAGGCAGAGAATTTTTTTGGCTGCAGTTCAGTTTGGGAATGAAATCCACCCCAAATGTGCCTGAACACATGGGCTCTCCATTCTCTGGAAGGTTTTGTTTGTGTTTTTATATATTCTGTTTGTGTTTCTCATTACGAGATAACATTGATGAGATAACTTTGATGAGATGATTTTGACAGATGACTTTGACTTTGATGGATGTATTAACATGAGGCAGGCTATGTCTACCACATTTTACAAGTTCCCTTCACCACAAAATAGGCCAGGAAGCTGGTTCCTGGCCCCACATGGGAGCCCATCCGTAATCAATCAGCTATTGATGCTTGCTTCCCCATAACTCACCCAGACTGGGATTTTTAACACCAATGAAGGTAAGAGGAGGGTCTTGAACTACAATCAGACTCTGCTGGCAGGTCTCAAGGTGGCTCACAAATTTGATCAGAGTGTATGACATTAGGCAGGGAGGAAATAAAAGCTCTACAGCTTTCTTAGAGAGTGTCATGGAGACATTTTGACAATACACCACCATGGACCCTAAACACCAGTAGGAAAGGCAGCAGTGGCTGTAACTTTAGTAATCAGACTACAGCAGAAATTAAGAGAAAGCTGCAAAGGATTCAGAGGTTAGGAGAAAGGAGTCTGAGTGACTTAGTGATAGTGTTAGAGAGAGTATTTAATGGAAAAGAGACTACAAAGGAGGTGCAGCTGAAAGGACAGAAGCAACAGACTTGAGACCTGGCAAAGATCTTGTTGGCAGCCATAGCCAAACCAGAAGACCAACCATAGAAGATGCCTAAAACAGATAGCTTCAGAAGAAGGAGGTAAGTGGGTCCCTGTAGAACAAAACTGCCATCTCCCCAAGCCCAGGGTAACCCTAAAAGTAAAAGGAAAACTCACCAGCTTTTTTATTGATAATCAATAAACTTCAACATTCTGTCTTGCTAAAACCTGAAGATAAAAATTTCTTCATCAGTTTATAAATAACTTCCCAGTGGCAACAGAAATAAAACAAACACTCAAACCTCTTAGAGGCCCTGAAAATTTTGGACTATTGAGACTCCACTAAGAAAGCGTTACTCTGTCAACTACAGGTGACCTCCCTAGACCCTGGGGATGCATACTCAGACTTGGGGTCCTGGCATCAGCTAATGGCCAATGTGTTACCAATTGCCAGAAGCTGGCCCCACCTGATTTACACCTCAGTGCAGTAGCAAACAATCTCCTGGTTAAAGATGATGCCAAAATGACTCATTACTAGCCTCTCATCTTGAATTTTTCAAAGGCCTGCTGCCTGAGCCTGAGTTCTAATGATCGGTGTCTGCATGGCTGTTCAGACAGATCCAGAGGTAACATCGTTCACCACTGCAATAGTTCGATTCAGGATGGAGAGAGGTATGCTGGGGCAGAAATGGTCACAATCACTGAGATCATATGGGCAGAGCCACTCCTGGCAGGAATGTCAGCCCAGAAAGCTGAACTGGCAACTCTGACCAAGGCCTTAGAGCTGAGAAAAGACAAGAGACTCAGATAGCCTCTGCTACCACTCAGGTAACACTAGAGATAACTAGATGGCAAGAGGCAAGCATAAGAACATTAGCAATAGAAACCAAGGCCACGTGACATCAGCAAAACCCAGTTCTCCAACTACAGCAAGTCCTGGAAACCCCAAAACACCAGAAAAGCAAGATTCGGATTTAAAATCACATCTCACCATGATGATATAGGTCTTTAAGTAGAACATAAACAATTCCCGTAAAAAAAAAATACAGGAGAAACAGGTAAACAGGTAGAAACCCTTAAAGAGGAAACACAAAATCCCTTAAAGAATTACAGGAAAACACAACCAAACAGGTGAAGGAATTGAATAAAAATCCAGGATCAAAAATGGAAATAGAACCAAAAAAGAAATCACAAAGGGAGAAAACCCTGGTTACAAGAAATCTAGGAAAGAGATCAGGAGTCATAGATGCAAGCATCACCAACAGAATACAAGAGATAGAAGAGATATTCTCAGGTGCAGAAGATACCATAGAAAACATTGACACAACAGTCAAAGAAAGTGCAAAATGCAAAAAGCTCCTAATGCAAAACATCCAAGAAATCCAGGATACAATGTAAAGGCCAAACCTAAGGATCATAGGTATAGATGAGAGAGAGAGAAGTTTCCAACTTAAAGGGCCAGTAAATATCTTCAACAAAATTATAGAAGAAAATTCCCCTAATCTAAAGACAGACATGCCCATGAACATACAAGAAGCCGACAGAACTCCAAATAGGCTGGACCAGAAAAGAAATACTGCCCACCACAGAATAAATCAAAACACCAAATATATAAACAAAGAATAAATATTAAAAGCAGTAAGGGAACAGGATCAAGTAACATAAAAAGGCAGACCTATCCAAATTACACCAGGTTTCTCACCATAGACTCTAAAAGCCAGAAGATCCTGGGCAGATGTCACACAAATGCCAGCTCAGGCTACTATACCCAGCAAAACTCTCAATTACCATAGATGGAGAAACCAAGTTATTCCATGACAAAACCAAATTTACACAATATCTTTCCATAAATACAGCCGTACAAAGCATAATAGATGGAAAACTCTAACACAAGGATGGAAACGACACCCTAGAAAAAGCAAGAAAGTAATCTTTCAACAAATCCAAAAGAAGATAGCCACACAAACTAATTCCACATCTAACAACACAAATAACAGGAAGCAACAATCACTTTTCCTTAATATCTCTTAACGTCAATGGTCTTAATTTCCCAATAAAAAGCCATAGACTAACAGACTGGATATGTAAACAGGACCCAGCATTTTGCTGCGTATAGGAAATGCACCTCAGTGAAAAAGAAAGACACTATCTCAGAGTAAAATGCTGGAAAAAAAATTCCAAGCATATGGTCCCAAGAAACAGGCTGGAGTAGCAATTCTAATATTGAATAAAATCGACTTTCAACCAAAAGTGATAAAAAAAGTTCACTTCATATTCATCAAAGCAAACATCTTCCCGAATGAACTCTCAATTCTGAACATCTATGCTCCAAATGCAAGGGTACCCACATTCATAAAAGAAATTTTATTAAAACTCAAGGCATACATTGCACCTCACACAATAATAGTGAGAGACTTCAATAACCCACTCTCAGCAACAGACAGATCATGGAAACAGAAACTAAACAGAGATGCAGGGAAACTAATAGAAGTTATGGACCAAATAGATTTAAGAGATAACTATAGAACGTTTCATCCTAAAACAAAAGAATATACCTTCTTCCCAGCACCTTATGGTACCGTCTCCAAAACTGATCATATACATCAGTCCCAAACAGGCCTAAACATATAAAAGGAGATTCAAATAATCCCATGCATCCTATCAGATGACCAGGGAATAAGACTGATCTTCAAAAACAACAGAACCCATATACACATGGAAGCTGAACAATGCTCTACTCAATGATAACTTGGTGAAGGAAGAAAGAAAGAAATTAAATACTTTTTTAGAATTTAATGAATATTAAGGCATAACGTACCAAAATCTATGGAACACAATGTAAGTAGTACTAAGAAGAAAATGCATAGCTCTGAGTGCCACAAAAAAGCAGCTGGAGAGAGCACACACTATCAGCTTCATACCGCACCTGAAAGCTCTAGAACAAAGAGAATCAAATACACCGAAGAGGATTACACAGCAGAAAATAATCAAACTCGGGGCTGAAGTCAACCAAATATAAACAAAGAGAACTACCAAAGAATCAACAAAACCAGGAGCTGGTTCTTTGAGAAAATCAACAAGATCGATCAACTTTTAGCCAGACTAGCCAGAGGGCACAGAGACAGTACCAAATTAACAAAATCAGAACTGAAAAGGGAGATATAACAACAGACACTGAGTAAATCATCAGATCCTACTACAAAAGCATATACTCAACAAAATTGAAAATCCGGATGAAATGGATAATTTCCTAGACAGATACCAGGTACCGAAGTCAAATCAGGATCAGATAAACCATCTCAACAGGCCCATAAGCCCTAAAGAAATAGAAGTAGTCATTAAAAGTTTCCCAACCAAAAAAAGCCCAGGACCAGGTAGGTTTAATGTAGAATTCTATCAAATCTTCAAAGAAGACTGAATACCAATTCTCTTGAAACTATTTCACAAAATAGAAACAGAACGAACACTGCACAATTCGTTCTATAAAGCCACAATTACAATTATACCTAAACCACACAGAGACCCAACAAGGGAAGAAAATTTCAGACCAATTTCATTTATGAATATTGATGCAAAAATGCTCAATAAAATTGTTGCAAATCAAATCCAAGAACACATCAAAACAATCATTCATCATGATCAAGTAGGCTTCATCCCAGGAATGCAGGGATGGTTCAATACCCGGAAATCCATCAACGTAATCTACTACATGAACAAACTCAAAGAAAAAAACCACATGGCCAATTCATTAGATGCTAAAAAGGCATTTGACAAAATTCAACATCACTTCATGATAAAAGTCTTGGAAAGATCAGGAATTCAAGGTCCATACCTAAACATAGTAAAAGCAATATGTAGCAAACCAGTAGTCAACATCAAACTAAACAGAGAGAAATACTCCACCAGAGAACTGCTACAGCTGATAAACAATTTCAGCAAAGTGGCTGGGTATAATTAACTCAAACAAATCAGTAGGCTTCCTATACTCAAAGGATAAACAGGCTGAGAAAGAAATTAGGGAAATCACACCCTTTACAATTTTCACAATGTAAAATATGTTGATGTGACTCTAACCAAACAACTGAAATATCTGTATGACAAGAACTTCATGTCTCCGAAGAAAGAGACTGAAAAAGACCTCAGAAGATGGAAAGATCTCCCGTGTTCATGGATTGGCAAGATTAATATAGTAAAAATGGCCATCCTCCCAAAAGCAATCTACAGATTCAATGCAATCCCCACCAAAATTCGAACTCAATTCTTCATAGACATAGAAAGAGCAATTCTCAAATTTAAATGGAATAACAAAAAACCCATGATAGAGAAAACTATTCTCAACAACAAAAGAACTTCTTGGGGAATTAGCATCCCTGACCTCAAGCTGTACTACAGAGCAGTAGTGATAAAAAAACTGCATGATATTGGTACAGTGACAGGCAGGTAGATCAATGAAATAGAACTGAAGACCCAGAAATGAACCCACACACCTATGGTCACTTGATTTTCTACAAAGGAGCTAAAATCATCCAGTGTAAAAAAGACAGCGTTTTCTTTTTTTTTTTTTTTTTTTTTTTTTCTTGGAAAACATTTAATTGGGGCTGGCTTACAGTTTCAGAGGTTTTTTTTTTTTTTTTTTTTTTTT
>CM052717.1:47663245-47687451 GCA_028551405.1 Uromys caudimaculatus
CCAACATGTAACAAAGATACATGCTCCACTATGTTCATAGCAGCCATATTTATAATAGCCAGAAGCTGGAAACAACCCAGATGTCCCTCATCAGAGGAATGGATACAGAAAATGTGGTACATTTACACAATGGAGTACTATTCAGCTATTAAAAACAATGACTTAATGAAATTTGCAGGCAAATGGATGGAACTTGAAAGACAGCGTTTTCAACAAATGGTGCTGGTTCAACTGGCATTCAGCATGTAGAAGATGCAAATTGATCCATTCTTGTCTCCTTGTATGAAGCTCAAGTCCAAGTGGATCAAGGACCTCCACATAAAACCAGATACACTGAATCTAATAGAAGAGAAAGTGTTTAAGAGCCTAAAACACATGGCACAGGGGAAATTTTCCTGAACAGAACATCAATGACTTATGCTCTAAGATCAACAATAAACAAATAGGACCTCATAAAATTGCAAACCTTCTGTAAGGCAAAGGACATGGTCAATAGGACAAAGCAGCAACCAACAGATTGGGAAAAGATCTTTAACAACCCTAATCCAATAGAGGGCTATTATCTAAATACATACAAAGAACTCAAGTAGTTAGTCCCCAGAGATTTAAATAACCCTATTAAAAATGGGGTACAGAGGTAAACAAACAATTCTCAACTGAGGAAGCTCAAATGGCTGAGAAGCACCTAAAATGTCCAATATCTTTAGTTAACCAGAAAATGCAAATCAAAACAACCCTGAGATTTTACTTCCCCCCAATCATAAAGGCTAAGATCAAAACAACAGCTGACATCAGATACTGTTGAGGATGTGGAGATAGAGGAACACTCCTCCATTGTGGAAATCAGTCTGGAGGTTTCTCAGAAAATTGGACATAGTACTACCTGAGGACCCAGCTATAACACTCCTGGGCATATACCCAGAAGATGTTCCAACAGATAACAAGGATACATGCTCCTCTATGTTCATAGCAGCCACATTTATAATAGCCAGAAGCTGGAAAGAACCCAGATGTCCTTCAACAGAGGAATGGATACAGAAAATGTGGTACATTCAATAGCAGAGTACTACTCTGCTATTGAAAACAATGAATTCATGAAATTCTTATGGATGGAATTAGAAAATATCATCCTGAGTGAGGTAACCAAATACCAAAAGAACACACATGATATGCACTCATCAATAAGTGGATATTAGCCAAAAAGCTCAGACTACCCAAGATACAATTCACAGACCACATGAAGCAGAAGAAGAAGGAAGACCAAAGTGTGGGTGCTTTGGTCCTTCGCCCCTGTATTTGTCAGATTCTGGCAGAGCCTCTCAGGGGACAGCTATATCAGGCTCCTGTCAGCATGCACTTCTTGCCATCCACAATAGTGTCTGGGTTTGGTGACTGTACATGGGATAGATCCCCAGGTGTGGTGGTCTCTGAATGGCCTTTCCTTCAGTCTCCACTTTTTGTCCCTGTTCTTCTTTGGACAGGAACATTTCTGGGTTAAAATATTTGAGATGGGTGGGTGGCCAAGTCCCTGGACCAGGGGCTGTGCCTGTCTAGTGGAGGTGGTCTCAACAGGTTCTTTCTCCCCTTTCTCTGCGCATTTCAGCTAAAGTCAATCCCACAGCGTCCTGGGAGCCTCACATTTTCCTGGTGTCTGGGACCCTCCAGTGGCTATCCATAGTTCCTCATCCCCTCTGCTGTATATTTTTGTTCTATTTCCTCTGCATCTCTTTCACATCTCCTACAGATCCTGATCCTGCCTCCCTTACTTTCTCCCCCTCCTCTCTCCTTCCCAGGTCCACCTATCCCTCCAGCCCCCATGGTCTTCCTGCTCCCCTCTCAATGCACGACTGATGCCTCCACATCCTGGTCTTACTTCCGCCTATGCTCCATATGGTCTGTGGATTGCATCATGGGCATTGTGAGCTTCTGGGCTAATATCTACTCATTAGTGAGTATGTACCATGTGTGTTCTTTTGTGTCTGAGTTACCTCACTCAGGAAGATATTTTCTAGTTTCATCCATTTCCCTAAGAATTTCATGAAGTCATTCTTTTTAATCCCTGCATAGTTCTCCATAGGATATATGTACCTCATTTTCTGTATCCTTTCTTCTGTTGAGGGACATCTGGGTTGTTTCCAGATTCTGGCTATTATAAATAAGGCTGCTATGAACATAGTGGAGCATGTGCCTTGTTATATGTTTGTTTATATGCTGAGTAGTAGTATAGCTGGATCTTCATGTAGAACTATTTCCAATCTTCTCAGGAACCACCAGACTGATTTCCAAAGTGGTTTTACCAGTTTTCAGTCCCACCAGCAATGGAGAAGTTTTCCTCTTTCTCCATGCCTCACTAACATCTGCTGTCACCTGAGGTTTTTTTTTTTTTTTTTTTTTTTTTTTCTGGTTTTTCGAGACAGGGTTTCTCTGTATAGCCCTGTCTGTCCTGGAAGTCTTTGTAGACCAGGCTGGCCTCGAACTCAGAAATCCACCTGTCTCTGCCTCCCAAGTGCTGGGATTAAAGATGTGTGCCACCACTGCCCAGCATCACCTGAGTTTTTTGATCTTAGCCATTCTTACAGTTGTGAGGTGGAATCTCAGAGTTGTTTCGATTTGCATTACACTGATGACTAAGGATGTTGAACATTTATTCAGGTGCGACTCAGTCATTTGAGATTCCTCGATTAAGAACTCTCTATTTAGCTCTGTATTCCACTTTTTAAGACGATTATTTAGTTCTTTGGGGCCTACCTTCCTGAATTCTTTGTATATTTTGGATATTAGCCCGCTATCAGACATAGAGTTGGTAAATATCTTTTCCCAATGTGTGGGTTGCGGTTTTGTCATATTGACAATGTCCTTTGCTTTACAGAAGTTTTTATATTTTATGAAGTCCCATTTATTTATTGTTGATCTTAGGGCATAAGCCATTGGTGTCCTGTTCAGGTAATTTTCCCCAGTGCCATGTGTTTGATGCTCTTCCCCATTTTCTCTTCTATTAGATTCAGAGTATTTGGTTTTATGTGGAGGTCCCTGATTCACTTGGCCTTGAGTGTTGTACAGGGAGTTACAAATGGATCAATTTGCATTCTTCTACATGCTGACTGCCACTTGAACCAGCACCATTTGTTGAAAATGCTGTCTTTTTGCCATGGTTTTAGCTTTTTTGTCAAAGATCAAGTGACCATAGGTATGTGGGTTCATTTCTGGGTCTTCAATTCTATTCCATTGAGTTACATGCCTTTCACTGTACCAATATCATGCAGTCTTGGTCAGGGATGATGATTCACCAAGAAGTTCTTTTATTACTGAGAATAGTTTTTGCTATCCAAAATTTTTTGTTATTCCAAACGAATTTGAGAATTGCTCTTTCTCACTCGATGAAGAATTGAGTTGGAGTTTTGATGGGGATTGCATTGAATCTGTAGACTGCTTTTGGTAAGATGGCCATTTTTACTATGTTAGTCCTGCCAATCCATGAGCATGGGAGATCTTTCCATCTTCGGAGGTCTTCATCAATTCTTTTCTTCAGGGACTTGAATTTCTTGTCATACAGATCTTTCACTTGCTTGGTTGGAGTCACACCAAGGTATTTCATATTATTTGTGACTATTGTGAAGGGGGTTGTTCATCTAATTTCTTTCTCAGACTATTTATCATTTGAGTAGATGAAGGCTACTGATTTGTTAGAGTTAATTTTATATCCAGCCACTTGGCTGAAGTTGTTTATCAGCTATAGGACCTCTCTGATAGAATTTTTGGGGTCGCTTATGTATACTGTCATATCATCTGCAAAGAGTGATATCTCGTATCCTCTTTCTCAGTTTGTATCCCTTCCATCCCTTTAGTTTCCTATTGCTCTAGCTACAACCTTCAGTAATATATTGAATAGATAGGGACAGAGTAGGCAGTCTTGTCTTGTCCCTGATTTTAATGGGATTGCTTTGAGTTTCTCTCTCTTTAGTTTGATGTTGGCTATTGGTTTGCTGTATATTGCTTTTATTATATTTATGTATGGACCTTGAATTCATGATCTCTCCAATACTTTTAACATCAACAGGCGTTGTATTTTGTCAAAGGCTTTTTCAGCTTCAAATGAGATGATCATGGGGTTTTTTGATTTATTTTGTTGGGTATTTTTTTTGAGTTTGTTTATATAGAGGATTACATTGAGGGATTTCTGTATATTGAACCATCCCTGCATTCCTAGGATGAAACCTACTTGATCATGGTGAATGGTTCTTTTGATGTGTTCTTGAATTCAGTTTGTGAGAATTTTCTTAAGCATTTTTGCATCAATATTCATAAAGGAAATAGGTGTGAAGTTCTCTTTTTTTATTGGGTCTTTTTGTGCCTTACATATCAGTGTAACTGTGGTTTCATAGAAAGAATTGGGTAGTCCTCCTTCTGTTTCTATTTTGTGGAATATTTTGAGAAGTATTGGGGATTAAGTCTTCTAGAATTCTACACTAAAACCATATGTCCTTTGGAGTCAAGCTGCAACGGGGGTGTGGGCTGCGTGGGTTTGGGTCCAGAGCTGAGGCTCTGCTCTTGGCTCAGGTGGAAACTGGAAGGTATTCCAGTCTATGGCTGGGTGGGGAATCTGCATCTTGTGGTTTCAGGGGCCCCAGTTTGCTGGGTATTGGGGTGGGGCATGGAGTCTCACCTGTGATCTTGAATATGACAGAATAGCTGGGGAGTCAAGCTGCAACTGGGGTGTGGGCTGTGTGAGATTGGATCTAGAGCAGAGGCTTTTCTCCCACACAATTGGAAGCCAGAAGGCCCTTTTCTAATGCTGAAATATCAGACAGAGTCCATTGTTGATGTTATGTTGTATTTCTTTCAAGCAGCAGAAGGATGGGTCCTGTTTTTCCCTTCCATTCAGTTAGTCTGTAACTTTTTGCTGGGGAGCTGAATCCATAAATATTGAGAGATATTAATGACTAATGATTGTTAATTCCTGTAACTTTGGTGGTAGTGGTCGTGCTGTGTGTATTTCACTTCTTTTGATTTTGTTACTTCAATTATTTATTTCCTGTGTTTTTATGGGTGTAATTGACTTCCTTGATTTTCATTTTTTTTTTCTTCTAGTGCCCTCTCTGGGGCAGGACTCACTGATAGATATTGTTTAAATTGGGCTTTATCATAGAATATCTTATTGTGATTCAGAGATTTAAAAATTAATAGGTTATTCCTCCACCAGTGAATTAAGTCAGTTTAAACCAGATTAGACTATACGAAAGGCAGGTTTATTGAGAAACTGATACTGGGCTAGTTCACTGGCCCCAAAGATTGAGTCCAGGGGAGTTGCCATGTGTGCTGGGGGGCAGAAGACAAGAGGGAAAGGGAACAGAGACAGAGAAAAAAGAGGTAGAGTGAGAGGCAAAAATATTCTGATTGTACAGGCAGAATCATCTGGGGGAAGGCCTGTCCAGCCCTTGAGTTGGAAAGTTCAAGATTGAAAACAGGGTGTGCCAGGTAGGAATTGAAGAAGGCTAGGAGAACCTGGGGCCAGGTGTGCTTTGATACATAAAATGAGTATGGTAGTCTGCAGACTCTTGTAATCTAAAGTATATCTGTCTAGGCCCTCTAGCTTTTACAGTGTCTCTTGAAAACTCATGAGTAATCCTACTAAGTCTGTTTTTGTTTCTAAATATTTTCACTTGCAGATTCAAATATTCTTTCTTTGGTTCTGTACATTTAGTGTTTTGATTAGGTGCCAGGCAACATCTTTTTTGGTTTAATCTCTTGGGTCTTCTGGACTAATCTTGTACATTTATACATATCTCTTTCCTTAGGTTGATAAAATGGTTTTGTTGAAAATATTTTCTGGGACTTTAACGGAGACTGTTGTGTTCTCTCTCTGTGTGTAGTATAATTAATTATTGATTAATTAATTAATTAATTGGAAAATGACCAGTGAAATGACTCCTGATTATATTCTGTTATGCTTATAGATTGGTGCCTAACCCAATGGTCATCAAAGAGGCTTCATCCAGCACCTGAAGAAAACAGATGCAGACACCCATGTCTAAACACTAGCTGCAGTTGGAAAATCCTGATGAAGAGGAAGAGGAAGGCTTGTAGGAGCCAGATGCATCAAGTTACCACAGAAAATTCACAGAATAAACACACCTGTGCCCATAGGTGCTCATAGAGACTGAACCACCAACAAAAAGACATGCATGGAAATGAGATACAGCCCTTACACATGTCTAACAGTTGTGCAGAAAATGGTCAGTGGAGGCTAGAAATGTATCTAAGTGGGGCTTGTCTTTCCATTTCTCTATGAAGAAAATTCTGACTTTCTAGCCTGTGCCTTCCACCTGAACAGACCATCAGCGTGTATGCTCCTCTGACCACCCCATAGTCTGAAGGCTCCCCAAGAGGTCTGCTATAGCCAGGGCCACAGATAAGGGAACCTCCCAAATAACCACAGCACCTGGGAATCCACAGGCGCCCAGCAGACTCAGAACCCATCTCTCCACCTGTACTCTTACCCCATGAATGAACTCCACCCACTTTCAGGCCTGTGCCTTCCACCAGAGAGAACCATCAGGTGTCTTCTCCACTTAAGACCCTAGAGTCTAAAGGACTCCCAGGAAAGCAGCTACATCCAGGGCCACACACCTCCAAGGAGACCTGCCGCAACCCAGGGACACAAGAGGCAGGCTCCAGATAGAGACACCTAGGCCAATTAACACCAGAGATATACAGATGGCTATATGCAAGCACAAGACTAGAAACCCAGTGCTCCACCACAGCAAACCCTGGATACACCAACACACCTGAAAAACAGGATAGTGAGCTAAAATCCTATCACATGGAAATAATAGAGTCACTTAAGTAAGGATATAAATAACTCACTGAAAAACATTACAGGAAAACACAGGTAAACAGGTAGAAGCCCTTAAAGAGGAAACAAGTACCTTTAAAACAAATACAGGAATTTTGACTCAGCCCACACCCAGCTGCAGCTTGACCCCCAAGGTGTTCTGATACATTCAGAATCAGAGGTGAAAACCAAACCCAGCCACTAATACCTGTTGTAACCAAGGCCCCTAGGACCTAGGGAAGCAGATACCCTGTCCATCCAGAGACCCAGCTCGTTTCAGTTTACACCTGTGCCAGGAACAAAGGCTCTGCTCTGGACCCCCACCCATTCAGCCCACACCCAGATGCAGCTTGAACCCCAAAAGTTCTGACACATCCAAGATCACAGGATCACAGGCTTGCAGGAGGGACAGGCTCTAGTCAGAGACAGTGAAGCCAGTTAACACCAGAGATGACCAGATGGTGAGAGGCAAGGGCAAGAACATAAGCAACAGTAACCAATATTATTTGATAACATCAAAACCCAGTTCTCAGGCTGGGGAGATGGCTCAATGGCTAAGAGCACTGACTGCTCTTCCAGACATCCTGAGTTCAATTCCCAGCAAACACATGGTAGCTCACAACCATCTGTAATGGGATCTGATGCCATCTTCTGTTGTCTGAAAACAGTGACAGTGTACTCATGAGGATATTAGATAAATAAATCTTAAAAAATAAAAACAGTTCTCCCACTACAGCTAGCCCAGGATACCCCAACACACCTGAAAAGCAAGATTCAGATCTAAATTCTCATCTCATGAAGATGGTAGAGGACTTTAAGAAGGACACAGGAATTCCCTTAAAGAGATACAGGAGAGGGCTGTAGATTTGGCTCTGCCATTAAGAGTACAGACTGCTCTTCCAGAGGTCCTGAGTTCAAATCCCAGCAATCACATGGTGGCTCACAACCATCTGTAATGGGATCCGATGCCCTCTTCTGGTGTGTCTGAAGACAGCTACAGTGCACTCATATACAAAAAGTAGATAAAATTTTAAAAAGAAAATTTAAAAAAAAGAAATACGGGAGAACATCAGTAAACAAGTAAAAGTTCTTAAAGAAGAAAAACATAAATCCCTTAAAGAAATACAGGAAAAACCAATCAAACAAGTAAAAAAAATGAGCAAAAACATGCAGGACTTAAAAGTGGAAATAGAAATATTAAAGTAAACACAAAGGGAGACAAACCTGGAGATGAAAAACCTAGGAGAGCAGGAGTCACAGATGCAAGCATCACCAACAGAATACAAGAGATTGAAGAGAGAATCTCAGGTGTAGAAGATAACATAGAAGACATTAACACAACAGTCAATATAAAAAGAGCAAAAAGCCCCTAACTCAAAACATTCAAGAAATCCAGGACACAATGAAAAGACCAAACCTAAGAATAATAGGTGTTGCACGAACTATTTAAAAAGCAATCCATGCTACTGCTGGCAAGGCACAGGCAGACAGGGCCCCCTGTTCTCAGCCCAGCAGACTCTCTGACTCAGAGCTCCAAAATCTCTCCACTCAGCTCTCTAAGTTCCCATGGCAGACTGCTGCCACACATGCTCAGCACTTGCAAATTCTAGTGGCTGGCTGGGGTGCCCTGCCATTGTACCTTTCTCTGGAACCCAGCTGAGTTACCACGTGAAGGAAAACACCAAACAATCTGAATTTAGAATCAACAGGCAACACAATCTCTGGGCACAGAAACTGTAGCATCTTAATTTTGCAAGCTATTTAAGTTATAAATCCTCTGGGGGCCTCCAGCTACCTACTCTGTGACTCCAAGCTCTTGCCCATCCAAAAGGAAGGATCTTTCCTGCCTCCCCTCTTCCTCTCTGCTACCAGGAAGTCCCGCCTACTCGCTCAGTGATTGGTTCCTTGAAATCTTTATTCAATACAGGAAGGTTCTACCACATCTCACCTTTTCTGTACAATAAAATAAAATTTAAATATAAACTTTACTCTCAAATATAAACTGAGTATAACTATGATCATTCTGTAATTTATAAAGTATAAAATACACCTAACACCCAGTCCATCATTTTTGTCAATTAAATAGAACACTCTGTTAACTAGCTTAACTTTAAAAAGACTTTAAATCCATGTTATGTTCTGGTTTACCTTGGATACTTGCTGAAAATTATACTCTCAAATATATTCTCTCAATTCTAAATAGTCTGGATTGTCTATGAGATGATGACTAGTCTTCAATGTCATCAGAAATCCAAGAATGACCAGTATTATCTGAAAATATAGGAAGCCTAACATGGCTTCAAGAACAGAGACAAGGTGTAGAGACAGCTGCCTACCTATACAGCCCCTGTATGTTAGGAAGTTGGAGCATCAGCCTTCAGCCTTCTGCCCCAGGATCCTCTGACAGATCTTTGAAACAGGAAATATACTAAGGACTAGCTTATTCTGTCTCAGCAGAACTAAGCTGTCTTATCCTGTAACTAGTATCCTCTCATGTACAGTACAGGTCTGTTGGTAAATTGAGGCAATTCTTGTGTAGTGGCTGTTTTGCCACAACTGGAGCAACTCCATTAATGCTCAGTTTCTTTTAAATCCAAGAAAGGGATGTTATCAGAAGCAGACCTGTATCAACAACAAAAGAATAAATAATATTAAATGTCACATTCGGTGGATTTCTGACATTTTTGAAAACCATCTATCTCTCTAAAGTAATCTGGACTGTTGTCTGTTAACTACTCTTAGAAATTTATGAATAACATATCTTGCAAGCAACCTAGCAATTAAATCAAAGCCAAGAATTTAATCTATGGCTCCAAACTCCTAGGCTTAATCATCTCAAATCAGTTTGTAATGGCATTATAGAAGGACTGGGTCCAAGCCTTGTACTTTGAAATTTGTTGTAGCAATAGAGGAAATTTATACCAATGAAAACCCTGAATCTGTAACTTAAGGATTGCTACCAAGTGAGAGTATGGCTACACAATCCATTCTAGCTGTATCCTGTTAAATGCTGATCATTACTAAATTCCCCAGAAAGAGGTCCTTAGACGAACAACCTTGGGATGATAATTTCTAGTTCCCTCCATTTGCCTGCCAAACTCAGGATGTCCTCATTCTTAATAGCTGAGTAGTATTGCATTGTGTAAATGAACCACATTTTCTATATCCATTATTCTGTCGAGGGACAGCTGGGTGTTTCCACCATCTGGCTATCACAAATAAGGTTGCTATGAACATAGGGGAACACATGCCCCTGTGGCAGCATCTTTTGGGGACACAGGGACCTGGGTTCATTTAAGGGTCTAGTTGCCACTGGACATTACAGTGTCTTGATATTCCCAAGAGAAGTAGGGGACTTGGAGACATTTGGAGACTATGGTTATTTTCAGGCTCTTGCAGCATTTGGAACTCTGTTTTTATGTGTTCTTATGAAAACATGTCTTAACATGCATGGAAGGAGGGACATTGAAGCATTTAAGAAACTAATTTTTTTGGTATGTTGGATCTATTGGTAAAGCACCAGGAACTGGAGAACATGGAAGATTGATGAGGGGTGATCAAACTGGAATACCTGCGAGGAGGGACACAGATCCACAGTAACTCAACACTGCCGGTGCCTTACCCATCAAGTCTTTCCAACATTTGCTACAGGCTTTCTATTGTGCAGGGACCACTTAGCATCTTCATCTTTTATCTCCATCTGCCATTTGGACTCCTGAAGCATTAGGATTTATCTATAGTACAATAAACATACAAACAGCTCTTGTGTTAATACAAGACTATCAGCCCAGGGACACGGGCACTGGGAGAACCTCACTCAAGGTTCACAATTACACTGTCCTCTCTCCTTCACCTAGTTACTTCCATATCTAAGAAAGGAATGAAGGGACCCTGGAGAAGACAAGATCACAAACCCATCACACTCCCACAATCTACAAAAGAAAATTCATATCTGATTCACTCTATTCATCAGCAGGCTTTCACATCTTTCCCATATATGTCCTGGGGGTTAAATATCACCTCCAAAACATCTGTCTTAAATTTCTTCTCCATACCAACTCTTCCCAGCCTTCCCACCTTTTATCCATTTACATCCAACTTACCCTCCCACCATGGAGCCCCATAGAATGTGTGCACAAACAATATCGAATAATGGCCACATTGAGAACATCTTTCCTCATTGAGCACAGACACACAGTGACAGTGGGAGTGGTAAAACTAATGGAGGTTTGGAACTGTCCCTTTGTGTTCCATAAAGAAAAACACAGTGTATTTGGTGGGTGATCACATTGGAAAAATTGTCTCTACAGAATATGCAGCGCATAGATTCTGTTCATTCTGTCCCATTAGAAGGCACCCCTTGGTTCTTTGTTGCTTTATTTATTTATTTATCTCTGATTCAAACAGGATCTGTACACATAGCCTCGACACTCCCAAATCTCACTATATAGATCAAACTGGCCTGCAAACTACAGAGATCTCCCTGCCTTTGTCTTCTGAGTGCTTCGATTAATGTATAGGAAAATACAGCAAGCTTGGTCCACCCTTTATAAGAGCCAAAGGCATGCTCAGATGTTTACTTTTTTATTGAGTATATGAAAGCAGGATGTACACATGTGACTCTAAGTGCCTATGCAGTCCAGAAGTGTGTGGGTGAACTATCCCTGCATTGGAGGTGCAGGAAGTTGGGAGGCACAGTACAGGGAAATTTGGAACTGAACAGGGTGCTTCATAAAAAGCTCATTGCAACTGAGCCATCATGCACCCAAGATTTTAATTTTCTTGATGTTGTGCAAGGGCATTGTAAGAAGGGCATTTGGAATTTGATCAGAATCACTTTATTAATTTAAAGATAAAATATAAGTCATGCAAAGGAGATTGGAGTAACTCATGAAATGACAAGGGAAGGTCATAGTGAAGACAAGTCTATTAACTCACCTGGAAAATCAACACTCGGAAGAAGTATGAAGATAGGTAGCAGGTTAACACCATCCTGGATGACGTGAGATCTCCTGCATCTAAACTATGTTGACTGGTCTGGAATGCAACCTGAAGCCATGCTGGTGTCACCAGACTTTGCTGGAGCAGAGAGGTCATATTGAGGTGAGTGGCCTATGCTTCTCCCTTAGCCCATATCAGTGTCTATGATTCTGGAGGCCTCTGAGAACCCTATCAGGGGCCGTGATTCTACTGCCCCTAGGGTCTGTGTTCATGGTGTACTTTTACAGCAAACACTGTGAACACCCATAATCCAAGCTTTCAATTACTGGGAGGAGTAAGAAGAATAATATTGCTGTGATATTGATGACTGCAGAGTCACAGTTGATGTGAAGGCTCCTGTGATAGCTGCTATTCATAGGCCAACTCACCCTACCTCCCAAGAAAGTAGAATACTAGTCATGGAGGCACTGAAGAGAACTCATAAATGGGATGGGATGCTGATTTGTATCCCTCCACAATTGATGGAAGAGGTGCAGATGGGGAAGAGATACAGTCTATTTATGGAGCAGTCCATGAAGAGTATGTCCCCATGCTCCAGTGAGAATATAGATAACACAAATTCATCTGGTTTTTTATTTTTGTTTTTTTTACTCTCTGTGGGACAGGGTGGACACAAGGTTGGGTGGACATGAAAGGACAGTGCATGTGATTAGGTTGTATCTGATGTTAAAAATGTGAGAGAATGAATACAAATGTTATGTGGAATAAATGGCTGTACATTTGGGATATATTGAAAATATATAATACTACATTAACTGAGAAATTTCCACAAAATCTTCCTTGAAATTTTTCTATATCAGGTGTTCAAACAATCAGTCAACAAATTTCATCCATACACTTTGGTAGATGGAGACAGTAGTGTCCCAAACCTCTGGATCAATACTTCCTAAATGACATCCAGAAGTGGGAAGTGCTCAATGAAGTCAGACTGTGACACTTGACGAAGGCAGCATGGAAGTCACTGAGATGTTCGAGAAAGAGCTTGTCTTGGACGGAAGTCTGGTCTTGAACATCTTCTGTGAGAGTAAGTCTGTTGAGCAGTGAATTCACCATCTATTCCCAGCTCCTGAAGCTGTGCTGAATTGTGGGATGTGGGTTAAGGCTGTATCTTGGGCTGCAGCTGGTTGTGCAGCTATTGTCACAAACCGGTGATTGACCTACAATACTATCTCCTGCTGCTGGATGTGGACAGCTTGTATATATATAAGGACCTCACATAAGGGACTCTTATTGGTCTGAGCAATGGAGAAGGTCGATTCCAGGTCTGAAAACACACTTGGGCAGACAGGAAGAGGAGAGCTGACAGGAGATGTTTCCTCCCATGTGGACAATATGGATTCTGAGTCTGAGCATGTATTTGCTGGGCTGTGGCTGTATGGAAAATGAGAACTGAGAACAGACTGTCCCTCAGATGAGATATCATCAAAGCAGAGGGTAGTAGAAAGACAGTGCCTTTAGGACTGGGAGGCTTAGCACAGGAACCCTGGCCTTGCATTGTAATTCATACCATAGCCTTCTTCCTCTGCTTCCTCTGCTTCCTTTGCTTCCTAGACCTTGTATTCTTTAGGTAGATCTCACAGGCCTGATCAATGTTGGCAAAGATGGCCATCTGGTCTACGGAATTACACAAGGGTCTGAGTTCAGGAAGAGGGCTCATAACTGATGGTGTCTGACACATGGAGAAGGTAGGTTCTGAGTTTTGGGTAATATTTGAAGGTCTGAGTAGAAGAGGAGAGCTTAAACCTGAGAGTCTCTCACACTGAGAATCAGCACTGGATAACAAATTAGGATGGAAAGGAAGATTGGGAAGTCCAGACCTATCACTAGATAGGTACCCTGGTTTCCTGGGAAGTTCTCTACACTTCTGCCTCTGATGCTCCTCAATTACATGGCTCTCTCTAAAACACATCTCTTCCAAGGGCTGATCAATGAGGAAGAAGTTGGATTCCTGGTGAAGGGAGTTTCTTGTTGGTCCAAACGGAGGAGGACAGGTAGCATCTAAATGTCTCTGGCACACAGAATCTGGACTGGCATCAGAAACAGGAACTTTACCACCTTCGGGGTAGGTAGGCCTACAATGAGTCCCACTTCCAATCTTCCCAGGCAGTTGTTGACCCTTCTTCCAACTTTCTCTGGCTCGTCTATTCTTGAAATAGATCTGGAGTGACCAAGGAAAGGAGAGCTCATAATGGGTCAGTTGCCATTTCCCGCTGGGACAGATGGCTAGGTAGTCTGCTCCCCCTGAAGCCACAATCCCAGAAGATCTCCTGCACTAGAGCATTTGGTATGAACCCTCCCGAAGTCCCACAACTGCCACTGGGAGCCCAGTTGACTCGGGGACCTATCACACTCCAAAATCCCCATCCACCAAATTCCACTCCCCTTCTGCCTGCTCCTTTCTTCTGGGACAGAATACTAGCAAGTCTGCTTCCATGAAGATACCACATTCTGAGGCATCCCAGGAGACCTGATGCACTCAGGGAGTCCCTAAAATTCGCTGATACTGGGTAGTACCAGCATGCCACCCCCATGCACCAGAATTCTGCATTGAGGCTTAGGGGGATGTAAAGCCAGCCTCAGATTTACCTTTACCACCCTGCTCCAACCTGGAACTGGGACAAGAAACAGAAAGCTATGCACAGGCACCAAAATGCAACAGTCAGAAAGTGTACAAGTGACTCATGAAGGACTGGCTATCTGAGTAGTAGAGAGGAAAACACAAAAGGGGCCATACCTTGATCTGTTTCTCCTTCATGCCAAGTGTTTGAGCCAATGACTTGCATTGTTCCTGGCTCAAGTACTTGCTCTCATCAAAATACATTTTCAGGGCTAGCTTTTGCTCTTTGGAGAGCATATTTCGTTTCTTTCTCTGTGTTCCTGGATCATTGAAAGAATCTTGTAACCCAGGAGGGACTGGGGAAGCCATGAGACGTTGTTGACTTGGTAGACCCGAGGTACCTGGAGAACTGTAAGTGTCTGCATTCACTGGAGAATTGGAGGATGTGTTACTGGAAAGGACAGAACATCCTCAAGTCATTTGTAGACTAGATGGTAATTGGAAGATCTTTTTAAATTTCATGGAAATTTGATTCCTTTGTGAGTCGTTGTTGAACAGGAGAACCTGGAATGAGAGGGGGGAGGAGAAGAGGGGAGGGATGTAGACAGAGATAGAGACAGAGAGATCTGAGAACTCTAGAGGGTTATCTCCTTCACTCAGGCATCCCCATCCAAGGCCTCTTCCTTCACTACTACACAAAATCATAGTACCTGGGCCAGCTACCTGGTGTCACACCAGCTCTCTTCCTCTGTCTTCTATGAGCCTTGCATGCCTAACATTCCCAGTGCTGCTTCCTGGGAACTCCAACTGCTCCTGCCTTTTCTCAGGACCATCGATCCAACTCTCTGGGGATTTGGTGGACATCAACCTCCAAACACATACACCAGCTGCAGAATGATACCAAAAGCTCTTCGGCCAATAGCTCTCTCTGTCCTCTGTAAGGGTAACCACCCCCAACGGACCCTTCATATACCAAATAAATGCGGGACATCCACTCACTTGGCAAACAGTAGGTTGTTTTCCCTTGCTTTGTTTCCTTTCTGTCTTTGATCAAATCTCCAGGAACCAGATCTTAAATATCTTCTCCAGGCCGGATACTCAAAGCTCCACCCACTCTCTGGCTCCTCCCTCACTGTAGAACCTCTAATTCCTAAGATAAACACTCCCTTTAGTGCCACTCAGATTTCAGCCCCACTCTAGACAGCCCTTGTCTTATTGATTGGATCACAATTGTTTAGTTTTCTTTCCTTGATTTTTGAGTCAGGGTCTGTCATTGCAGGAAGCTTTTTTCTTCACAAGCCTATAAGTGATCTTGTTCTACTCAGAATAACAATAACTGGCTGTTTAGGGGGGAAATTCCTATAAAATATATCATCAGTCTCGCAAGGTGTCTACCTTTATTCAAAGGACTCAGGAAGCTGAGACAGGTGCATCATTGTAAGTTCCAGGCTGGCTTCATCTACAAAACACTTTACTGGACAGACAGAGCTACACAGAAAAACCATCATCCAGATTACAAATGTGCATTTATATATGTGACTATGTACAGAATTAAATTGTTTCCCCAACCCAAGCTCTTTCCCACATCTATAATCTTCATATTCAAGATCTTTCTCTTTCATAAACAATTTAAAAAGTAAGTTTTAAATGATATAAATACCAGCCGGGCAGTGGTTGTGCACGCCTTTAATCCTGGCACTTGGGAGTCAGAGACAGGTGGATTTCTGAGTTTGAGGCCAGCCTTGTCTACATAGTGAGTTCCAGGACAGTCAGGGCTACAGAGAGAAACCCTGTCTCGAAAAACCAAAAAAAAAAAAAAAAAATTAAAAAGATATAAATACCACAAACCACACCAAGCAATGAAGTCCATTCAAACCAACAACAGCCCACCTGACCTTAAGGCCTACCTGAGTTTTGGACTATTCCCCCTTGTGTATGACAACCTCTAAGTGAACCCAATAAAACTCAAAATTCAGCTATGCAACTTTTATGCTTGATCTCTATAGCACTTTTAAAGCAACTGATGCTGTATTTTGTCAAAACTTTTTCAGCATCCAATGAGATGATCATGTGATTTCTTTTCTTTCAGTTTGCTGATATGGTGGATTGCAATGGTGGATTTTCATACATGGAAGCAGCCCCCTGCATCCCTTGGATGAAAGTTACTTGAGCGTGGTGTGTGATTTCTTTGATGTGTTCTTTGATTGGGAGGCTGAATATTTTGCTGAGCATTTTTGCCTAGATATTCATAAGGGAAATTGGTCTGAAACTCTTTCTTGGCTCTTTCCATCGTTTAAGGATCAGGGTGACTGTTACCTCATAGAATGAGTTTAGCAAAGTTCCATTTGGGTTTTGGGCAATAGTTTGAAGAGTATTGATATTAGCTCTTCTTTGAAGATCTGATAGAATTCTGTACTAAAACCATCTTGGCTCTTAGATGTTTTTTAGTTAGGAGATTTTAATGACTGCTTCTGTTTCCTTGGGGGTTATATGACTCTTGAAGTAGTTTACATTGTCTTGACTTAACTTTGGCAAGTGGAGTCTGTCTAGAAAACCATACATTTCATTTAGATTTTTCAATTTTTTGGAATATAGAATTTTGAATAAGACCTAATGATTCTTTGAATTTCCTCAGGGTCCATTGTTATGTCTCCCGTTTCATTTCTGATTCTGTTAATTGGGATACTGTCTCTCTGCATTTTAGTTAGTTTGGCTAAGAGGTTGTTTATCAGCCGGACAGTGGTGACACATGCCTTTAATCCCAACACTTGGGAGGAAGAGGCAGGTACATTTCTGTGTTCGAGGCCAGCCTGGTCTACAGAGTGAATTCCAGGACAGCCAGGGCTACACAGAGAAACCCTGTGTCCAAAAACCAAAAAAAAATAAAATAAAATAAAATAAAAAAGAGGTTGTTTATCTTGCTGATTTTACTCAACCAGCTCTTGGATTTGATGATTCTTTGTATTGATCTCTTTGTTTCTAATTGACCAATATCAGCCATGAGTTTGATTATTTTCTGCTCTCTACTCCTCCTCTGCATTTTTGCTTCTTTTCCCCCACTAGGGCCTCCAAATGTACACATTATTTGTTAGGATTAGAATTCTCTAAATTCTCAATGAGGGCATTTAGTGCTATAAACTTTCCTCTTAACACTGCTTTTATAGTGTCCCCTAAGTTTGGGTATATTGTACCCATATTTTCATTGAACTCTATACACTCTGTAATTTATTTCCTTATTTCTTACTTGGCCCAAGGATCATCGAGTTGAGACTTGTTCAGTTTCCAGGAGGATGTAGGCTTTTGAAGTCCAACTTTAATCCATGAAGTCTGATAGGATACAAGGACTTATTTCAATTTTCTTGTATTCATCAAGGCTTGTTTTGTGAGAGTATATGGTCAGTTTTTGAGAAATGTTGAGAAGCGTTGAGAAGAATGTATATTCTTTTGTGTTTGATGAAATGTTTTATAGATATGTCAGGTCCATTTGATTCAGAACCTCTGTTAGTTTGATTATTTCTGTTTAGCTTCTGTATGGATGATCTTTCCTTTGGTGAGAATGGGATGTTAAAATATCCTGTTATTATTGTGTGGTGTTCAATGTGTGATTGGAGCTTTAGGAAAGTTTCTCTTATGGATATGGGTACCTTGGCATTTGGGGCATAGATGTTCAGAAATGAGATGTCATCTTGGTGGAGTTTTCCCTTAAGGAGTATGACGTGTCCTCCCCAACTCTTTTGACTACTTTTGGTTGAAAGTCTGTATAGTAGATAATAGAATGGTGAGTCCATCTTTTTCTTGGATCCATTTGCTTGAAAAAAAAACTTTATTTTTATTTCATTACTCTGAGGTATCTGCTACCTTTGTTGCTGAGGATCTAATGTTGATGTCCACTGGTATCAAGGCTCTGCTCCAAGGACCTAGCTTTAATTGAATCTCCAAATAAAAAAATCTCAGCAGCTCCACCTGTTATCCCCTATATCCAGCAGCCACTCCCTCCCTGCTCCAGCCTGTGCCACCACTCAGGCTGGCTAGGTTGAAGGCATCTATCATTTTCTTATTTTTCTTTGATTATTCTGTTTATTTCTTTGTTTTTTAAGATGGGGTTTCTCTTTATAAACTCGCTGGCTGTCCTGTAACTCAATTGGTAGACAAGGCTGACATAGAACTCACACAGATCTACCTGCCTCTGCCTCCCCAGGGCTGGGATGAAATACATGGACCACCACCTGACTTTGAGGACATATTTCTTAATTGAGCAGACAGAGATACTCACTTCAGGTTTAGTCAGAGTCTGAGAAACAATAGTCTTTGCTCCATCACTTGGGGTCTCCTGTACTTTGGGGCTACAGCCCAGAAGACATTTGGCTTTCCCTACTCAGTGGCCATATCAAGGAATGGGTGTCTTCTCAGCCTTTTGTGCAGGGGCCCTTCTCATTCCTGCCCACTGGGGTCACCTCTTAATTGTTCCCTCCCTTCTAAACAATTCAGGTATCCACCAACTGACTAGGAAACCAGTGGGCTGCTGCAGCTTGGCGAAGCCTCTGTCTGACCTCTACTCAAAGGACCTGCACTTACCTATCTCTGTGAACTTGAAACTCAGTTTACCTCCCAATCTTTCTATCCCCCCACTCCACAGAACCTCAGAATCATCATATTCACCCACACTTTGTGCCACTCATGTTTCAGCCTTACCCCATGAAGAATTTTCTTGAGAATTTATGTATTCCTGTTTGTTGTCTTTTTTATTTATTTACTGTATATATATGAGAACACTTGACATGTCCTCAGACACAACAGTAAAGGGCATCAGATCCCTTTACAGATGGTTGTGAGCCACCATGTGGTTGCTGGGAATTGAACTCAGGACCCCTGGAAAGCAGTCAGTGCTCTTAAACACTGAGCCATGTCTCCAGCCCTTTGTTATCTTTTGTTTTGGTTTTGAGACAAGGTCTTTCTATTATTCAAGCCTGTTCTAGAGATGATCTTGGCTCAGAATTCTGAGTCCTGACTACAGATTGAGTCACCACAAGGTTCAAGATTTAATCATTGTTTCAGAACAGTTACAGGGTGACAGGTTTGTGTAGAAATTGAAAACTAAGGGAAATTTGGCTTTCCCTCATGAGGCGCCAGCCCAGAAGAAATTGCGGCTGCACCTGTCAGTCATTTGCTCAGGAAATGAATTTCTACTCACTCTGCTTCCAGGGTTCCTGGCCTTTCCTTCCTCTTACTAAGCACCCATTCTTAGAGAGCAGCAGCCTGTTCAATCTTCTACTCCCTTGTTTGCTCCCTTATTCAACCACTTTCTTCTTGGTGGGCCATGCACAATTTCTAAATGGCCCCTCAAACGCTCTGTATATATGGTAGTATCTACCTAGATTCCCAAAGGTACAGAGAGCTCGAGGTTTTGGCAGGTTGGTGCCTGGGTTTCTGCTCCTAGTTTGTCCCTAAGGTAAATGGCATTAAGAAAAAAAGGCTGAGGGTGGTGAGGTGGGAGGGGTGAGTGGAAAGGGGAGCACCCTCATAGGAGCAGGGGGAGCAAGGATGGGAAAGATGGGGTTCCAGAGGGGAAACCAGGAAACGGGATAACATTTGCAATGTAAATACATAAAATATTCAGTAAAAGAAATTATAAATAAAGAAAAGAAAAAAAAAAGACTGATAATGCTGATGTGTTTTAGTGAAGGCATAATCTGTTTTTATCGAGGGTTCCAAACATGAGCTATCCCAAAAACCTGTTGTCTGTACATGGGACATGTTCTTCTAGCTGGGCTTCTTGTTTCTCTGACCTCACTGGAATAGGAAGCAACTGGCTTCTCTGAGACTTGAAGTGCCAGAGTGTGGGGATATCCAGAGGGACTCCACCTGCTCAGCAGGGAAGTGGAGAAGGGATGAGGAAGGATTGTGGGAGGGGTGACCAGGATGAGGCAATAGGCAGGATGTAAAGTGAATAAGTTAAAAAATAATAATAATTTAAAAGAAAAGAAGAAAAGGCTTCTCTTAGTCAGGGTTCCTATTCCTGCACAAACATCAGAATCACGATGCAAGTTGAGGAGGAAAGGGTTTACTGAGCTTACATTTCCTTGCTGCTGTTCATCATGAAAGGAAGTCAGGACTACAACCCAGGTAGGTCAAGGAACAGGAGCTGATGCAGAGGCCAAGGAGGAATGCTGTTTACTGGCTTGCTTGCTTCTCCTGGCTTGCTCAGCTGGCTTTCTTATAGCACCCAAGAATACCAGCCCACAGATGGAACCACTCACACGGGGCCCTCCCCCCTTAATCACTAATTGAGAAAATGTCTTACCGCTGGATCTCATGGAGGCAGTTTCTCAACTGAAACTCCTTTCTCTGTGATAGCTCCAGCTTGTGTCAAGTTGACACACAAAACTAGCCAGTACAATGCTGATTCTTTTTGTGTGGAAATGAACTGTTTTTAATTACTACCAAGGTGCCTGTTTGCTTACCAGGAGTCCAGCCACTCTCAACTGCAGGAATACCAAATCTCCAACTGGTCTCCTACTTGTTCTCCAAAACAATGTTAGAGGAGACCTTAGATTACTGAGTCAAATTCTGGGAAGCTTTCTTCACATCTACAGAGGGTTAAAATTTATCACAAAACCAGAATGCAAATTTATCAAAATAGGACCTGGTGAGTCTCATTGTCAGAGTATTGGTCCACATGTGTGTGAGAACCTGGGAACAAAACACAATATTTAGTGGGGAAAAAAAGAAATTAGGTTGAAAATTATTATGACATGTTTTATTTTGGTCATTATCTTACCAGGGTTCACACATGGATATTAGAAAGGAACATGTATAAACTTGTTTTGCCTTTCCACAGTGTGTGCTATGCACATAAAACTCAGTCAGGGTTGATGACAAGGTCTTGGCTGTGCCATCACCCCAGCTTCAGATTTTTTCATTTTCTAGCTGATCTCAAACTCACTGGAGGACTGAGGTTGAATTTCTCATTCCACTGCCTAACAAATGTTGTGGTTAGAGGCCAACATCCCTTGAGTGAGCCTTTACTGTACGTGTTTGTATTCATGGTGGCACTCTGCCCTAAATGCCTACTTAACTGGTTTCCTTTTGGAAACCTTGTTTCCTCAGAGGACATTTTCTCCTGCTCGCATTTATTGCCACCATACCTCTGTCTCTTGCTTTGTCTGTCTGTATCTACATCTGTCTTTCTGTTTGTCTGTTTCTCTCTCTCCTTCTGTCTCTAAATCTGTCTCTATTTCTGTGTCTCTCTTTCTGTCTGTCTCTATGTGTCTCTGTCTATGTCTGTTTCTGTCTCTGTCTCTCTGTCCCTTTCTTTCAGTCTCTCTCTGTCTCTCTTTCCTTAATTATTTTAGAAAGAGTTTCTCTGGGTAGCCCTAGCTGTGGCGGAACTTCCTCTATAGAACAAGCTGGCTCAAACTGAGAAACAGAACTGCTTCTGCCTCCCTAGTGCTGGGAATAAAGGCCTGAGCCACCACTTCCAAGGCTTTATCTGGCTTCTTTGGCCTCTGCAAAGACACTGGTCCCGAAACTGCTCTTGGTATAAGCCAAAGATACAAGAAATCATTATACAATGGTAGACTTGACCAATGCAGTTTCTATTGAAAGTTTCTCATCAATACTTTTGTCTCAGGTAGAGCCTGGTGTATCTTAAACTGTCCTGGAACTTGTTGTATAGTGACCTTGAGAGCTCACTGCTTAGGAGCAAGAGTGGATCTTGCCAAGGATCTGAGTTCATTTCCAAACACACATGTGAGACCTCCACTGTCTATAGTTTTACTCCAGGAGATCCTATACCCTTTTCTGCCTTCAAGTCCAAGAGAGTTGCATACATGCACTGCAGGCATTCACATGAATAAATATTTGGGGAAAAAGACTGGCAAAAACGTTTTATTAATTTTTCAGTAATTTTTTCATTTTATTTAAAGAACCTATAATATAAGAATAAGGAAGGAATATTTTCTTTTCTTTTTGATATTTTACTTATTTTTCTAACGTTTTACCCTTTCCAGGTCTCCCCTTTGGAAACCCCCATCCCATCCCCCATCCCCCTGCCTCTATTAGAGTATTCCCCCACCCAACCACCCACTCCCGGTTTCCCTCCATGGCATTCCCCTACACTGGGACATCTAACACTCTCAGACCCAAGGGCCTCTCCTCCCACTGATGGCCAACAAGGCCCTCCTCTGCCACATATGTGGCCAGCACCAATTGTTTTTTAAACAATCCCACTTTATAAACCAGTGATATGAAACTACTACAGATAGGCCTGCTTAATTTCCCCAAATGCAGGGATGAAGAGTGTGCACTAACACACCTCTTCCTTTCTATAAAGGCCTGGATATGTCAAGGGGGTGAGAAGTGTTTTATGGAGTCTCGGTATATTTCCAAGGGTCCCAATCCTCCAACTTTTCAACGTCTTCAAGAACCCATTGCCAGAGCTCCTCAGCAGATGGACCTGAGTCTTGACCATCCCCTGGACCTTGGGTGGCACCTACCATGGCTACTGGAGTTTCAGGTACTGCTAGGCCAGTCTGGACTTCAACTGCTAGTGATTGACCAGAGTCCCCAGCTGTAACAGTGCCATGGCCATCAAGCAGGTATTCTTGCTGACTATACCTGGCATCATCACAGGCCTGATCACGATGCAGAGAAGAGTCCTGGTTGCAGTAGAGTTTTGGAATGAAATTCAGAACAAATGTGCCTGAACACATGGACTCTCCATTGGCAGAGGCAATAACAGGTAAGGAATCAGGAAAATGGATTGACTCAGAAACAGCTTCAGAGCTTCCATTTGTCTCTGGCAGTGCTGCTGGAATATTCTGGAGATTCTCCTGCTTTGGACTAAGCCCAATTGTTCTTGAACCAGATCTGAAAAATAAAGGAGACATCACAGGAATACCTCTTTACCCCCATCTGGTCACTAGGTGAAACTTCTGGATGGAATACTGCATGAGTCAGCAACAGAGAAGTCTGGATCTCTACATGCCTAAGAGACTATAACAAGATAGATAAACCTCTAGCCAGGCTACACAGAGGGCAAAGAGACAGAATCCAAATTAACAAAATTAGAAATGAAAAGGGAGACATAACAACAGATTCTGAGGAAATTCAAAAAATCATCAGGTCCTACTACAAAGGTCTATACTCAACAAAAGTGAAAAATCTGGAGGAAATGGACAATTTCCTAGACAGATATCAAATACCAAAGCTAAGTCAGGATCAGATAAACCATCTAAACAGTCCCATAATGCTTAAGAAATAGAGGCAGTCATTAAAAGTCTCCCAACCAAAAAAAGCCCAGGTCCAGATGGGTTCATTGCAGAATTCTATCAGACCTTCAAAGAAGACCTAATACCAATACTCTTCAATCTATTCCACAAAATAGAAACAGAAGGAACACTACCCAATTCCTTCTATGAGGCCACAATCACACTGATACCAAAACCTCACAAAGACCCAGCAAAGAAAGAAAACTACAGGCCAATTTCACTTATGAATAGCGATGCAATAATACTCAATAATATTCTCGCAAACCTTATCCAAGAACACATCAAAACAAGCATTCATCATGACCAAGTAAGCTTCATCCCAGGGATGCAGGGATGGCTCAATACCCCGAAATCCATCAATGTAATTCACTACATAAACAAACTCAAAGAAAAAAAAACACATGGTCATCTCCTTAGATGCTGAAAAAGCATTTGACAAAATTCAACATCCCTTCATGATAAAAGCCCTGGAAAGATCAGAAATTCAAGGCCCATACCTGAACATAATAAAAGCAATATACAGCAAGCCAGCAGCCAACATCAAACT
>CM052717.1:47687951-47717155 GCA_028551405.1 Uromys caudimaculatus
GTCCTGGAGTTCGGACCACCAACTGAAAAATACACATCTATTGACCCGTGGTTCGGACTACATATGTGGCAGAGGATGACCTCGATGGCCTTCAGGGAGAAAGGAGAGGCCCTTGGGTCTGAGGGTGCTAGAGGCCCCAGTAAAGGGGAATGTCAAGGTGGGAATATGGGGATGGGTGGGCGGGTAGGTGGGAGGAGGAATTCCCTCACAGAGGCGGGGAGGGGGAGGGGATAGAGGGTTTCCAAAGAGGAGACCCAGAAAAGGGGAAACATTGGAAATGTAAATAAAGTATCAAAAATAAATTAAAAAAAAATAAGATAGAATGTGTATTTACAGGCCGGAGAGATGGCTCAGTAGTTAAGATCACTGACTGCTCTTCCAGAGGTCCTGAGTTCAATTCCCAGCAACCACATGGTGGCTCACAACCATCTGTAATGGGGATCTGATGCCCTCTTCTGGTGTGTCTGAGGACAGCGACAGTGTACTCACATACATGAAATAAATAAATAAATCTTAAAAAAGAAAAAGAAAAAAAAAAAAAAGAATGTGCATGGCCTAACAACAAAAGCCTAGGGAAGATTCAGTTAGTGTGTCCTGGGTTGTACTATGGGCTCTGAGGTCAAGGTATCAGAGTCCCTGCAGAAGAATAATATTCATCCATGTGGGTACCCAGGTTGAAGCAGAATGTGAGGTGCAGCCCCAGATGCATGTATATTCACCTTCCATAACTGTCCAAGCTGTCCTAAGCATTTAAGTGCACAGAGTTCAGGTGTCTGATGGGGGGGATTGCTGTGGCTGTCAGAGATAGAAAAAAGAGAGAGGCAGACCTGGATCTTATATGCTGTCACACCAATCAATAATGCCAGTGCCCTGCATTGCTCCCTGTTTAGGTAGATGCACTCATCAAAATGGTCTTGCAGCACATGCTTTTGTTCCTTGGAGTATGTAGTTCGTGTTTTCCGATGCTTCTGTTGGTCACCATAGTTATCTGACAGCACCTTAGGTGACAGAGAACCCTGGAAACCAGATATCACTGAGGATCTTGGAGGCACCTGATGACTTGGATGCACCAAGAGGCTTCTCAGAATTGGTAAGCTTGTGTCCATTACAGGACCTGGTTGCATTTGTATACTGGATTTACTTGATGGACCTTGGGACTCTTGCCGAGGTAGGTCCCTTTCAAGACTGAAAGACTTAATTGCACTGGATTTTTTCCAGTCACTAGGGGACTCTGACACACTTGGAAAGGCAAATTCTTTGCAGGCTCTTGAAGCATTTGGGAACTGGTTTCTATGAGTGCATTTGAAGACATTTGGAATTTTGAATGCAAGGAGGGACCTTGGGTATATGTGGGCTCTGAACTTATTGGAGCATGTTCCTACAGGAGAACCTGGGGAAAAAGGAAACACATCAGAAAAGTTCCAGAGACCATCCATCATGCCTACCCAGCACATGCTGCAGAATTCTTATAGAACCTCACTCTATCTGATCGCCTGCCTCTGTCTCCCTTGCCTATAAGTATTCTCAACATTGCAATAAACATGCAAATAGCTCCTGTGTTAATATGAATCTGTCAGCCCAATTGAATGTCCTCCCCCAAAGTTTAAAAGTCCTAGATCCCTGGAGGGGTTGAGGTGGGAGTAGGTGAGTGAGTGGGTGAGTGGATGAGGGGAGCATTGTGGCAGAGCACCCTCTCAGAGTCAAAGGTGGGGAGGGGTGAAGAACTCCATGAGGGGGGACCTGGAAGGGAGGACCTTGAAGTGCAAATAAATAAAATAATTTTTAAAAGTCACAAATCCTCTTCCTTTCTGCTGGACTCTCTAACTCCAACTGAGAGGTCAACTCAGGAACTTTGAGATAGTCCACCAGGGTCCCCTCCCCCCTCCGAGCACATGGAAGAAACAGGTTAGGAAGCATGTAGGCTGGAAGGGAGGGGCTGATTAAGACCCTGCTACCTCATTAACTAAAGACCAATCAGTTTAAAAGTTACACTGTTCTGTCAATCACTTTGTACCTAATGACAGACTTCTGCTCTAAAATCTTATATAAGGTCCCTGATCGGGCTACACGAGGTCGCCCTACCATCTTGGTATGTAGGGCGACCTCAGCATGCTGATGAATCATTAAATTTCTCTTGCATTTTGCATCAATCCCCGACTTCGTGTGTCCATTCGGACGGTCTTCTGTAAGTTAAGACTCTCCAGAGTCTTAGACAACCAAGGAGAGAAGAGCCATGCAACAGGAAACATACAAGGGACCCCATCCTACCCTCATCTACACATGAGCACTCATGGTCTAATTACCCTGGAAATCAGAAGGCTCTTACATCTAGCACAGACCCACCATGGCATTGAAACTATACTCCAAGGGCTTAGCCTTAATTGAATCTCCACCCAGGACCCTTCCAGCTGCCCCTCCTTTCATCCTCTCACATCCAGCAGACATTTCCACCCTGTGGCCACACTCAGTCTACAGCCACATCTTGTGGGAACCTGGCCAGGTGGAAGAAACCTTTTTTGTCTTTTGAAGTTCACCCCGCCACCCCACCCAGTGCTTAGATTAAAGGTGTGTACAGCCATGCCACACCCATCCTTCCAGGTATCCTGACCTCTTTCTTCACCTCTAGAAGAAACTTGTCCTTGAACATTCGGTGACTATAAAAGGAATGGGTCTCAGGCCCCAGTATAGGGGAATGCCAAGGTGGAAAGAGGGGAGTGGGTGGGGGAATACCCTCATAGAGGCAGGAGGAGGGGGGGAAGGGGAGGGGGCTTACAAAGTGGAGCCTGGAAAGGGGGAAACATTAGAAATGTAAATAAAGTATTAATAATAAAAATTTAAAAATAAATAAATAAATAAATAAATAAATAAATAATGAACAAACTAGGTTTTAGAGGAAAAAAGGAAAGAAATGGTCCTCAGAACCCTTCGAATTCCCTCAACTGGACTACCAACCAAAGAGGACACATGGAGGGACCCAGGGCTCTGCCCACATATGTGGCAGAGGATTGCCTTGTTGGACAGGAGTGGGAGGAGAGGTCCTTGGGTCTGAGAGGGTTTGATGCCCCAGTGTAGGGGAATGTTATGGCAGGAAGGTGGTAGTGTGTGGGTGGTTCGGGGAGCACCCTCATAGAGTCAGGGGTAGGGGGATGGGATAGGGAATTTCTGGAGAGGAGACCTGAAAAGGAGATAACATTTGAAAGGTAAATAAAGAAAATATCCAATAAAAGAAAACAAAAAAGAAATGGGCCTCTTCTCATGGAGCTTCCCAGAGGACCTGCTCACTCCTGCCCACTGGAGTTACCTCATAATTCCTCCTTTTTTTCTCTTTTTTTTTTTTTTTTTTTTTTTGAGACAGGGTCCTTATACACATGCCCGATGTCCTGGATCTCACCATACAGACAAGCCAGGCCTCATAATCACAGAGACACTTGACAATGGCTCCTGAGTCCTTCAATTAAAGGTTTGGTCCACACACCCAATATTGTTACACCTTCTAGATGGAGAAGGGCCTGCTCAGCCTTACAGCTTCCTAGCTGTGACACTTTTGAGCCACAATACTCCCTACTATGCCTTATCTAGGCCATCCCAAGCCTCACTCTGTTCCCAAGGTCACTGGAGAGCCCACTGTGACTTTTTCCTAGTCCTACACACACAGGTTTAAAAAGAAATAAATAAGAGAAACTCCAAAGTCCCCACCTTCTACAGCAAAACCTCTCATCAATTGATCCAGGCTTTCTGCACAACCCATGGCTCAGGCCTGTGCCTAGAATGGAGAACACAGCACCTAGGGGCCTCCTGAGTCCTCATTCACAGACTGTCCCAGTCCCTGCACTTGACAGGTCCCCAGTGTTCACATGTATGGGATAAACTTAAACAGCCCTAAATTTACACAACACCTTCTGCCTCTCTCCAGGGCATATTTTAGACTTCACCAATCAAAGGCCCATACAGGCTACAGAATGTACTCAAGGCTTCTCCTTCACTAGCACCTAATCTTCCCCACCATGATGCCCACTTCACACAGCAATTTTAAACATTCCTACAGCCCAGCAACTCACCTGAAATCCAGAGGGTTGCTGCAGTTTGCCCAATCCTCAGTCTGTCTGACTTCTACTCAAGGCCCTGCAGTTACAGATCTCTCCAAATGGAACTTCAGTGCCCCTCCCACACTTTGGTTCCTCCCATCCTGCAGTCATTCAAATCCATTATCCTCACCCACCCTTTGGTGCCGCACAGGTTGCAGCGTGAACTTTTAGAGTTTTAGGAGTTTTGGGGGGGGTGTTAATTTTATTTTATTTAATTATTTATTGGTTTTTCAACGACAGAGTTTCTCTGTAAAGCCCTGACTGTCCTGGAACTCACTTTGTAGACGAGACTGGCCTCGAACTCAGAGATCTGCTTGCCTCTGCCTCCCGAGTGCTGGAATTAAAGGCATGTGCTACCACTGCCCCGCTAATTTTATTTTTTACTTATCCACTTTATATCCTGCCCACTGTCCCCCCCCCACAATCTTTTCCCCATTCCCACCCCCCACCTCCCATGCCCCATCTCCTCCTCTGAGTGAGGGAGTTCCGTGTGTGTATCTCCCTACTCTGGCACTTCAAGTCTCTGTAAGGCTAAGTGCTTCCTCTCCCACTGACACAAGACAAGGCAGCACAGCCAGGAGAAGATATCCCACATAGAGGCAACAGCTTTTGGGATAGCTCCTGTTCCAGTTGTCCTGGACCACATGAAGACCAGCCTGCCCATCTGCTACATATGTGTGGGGAGGCCTAGGTCCAGCTTATGTCTGTTCTTCGGATGGTGGTTCAGTCTCTGAGAGCCCCAAAGGTCTCAGGAAGCTTTCTTCACATCTACTGAGGATTACAATTAACCACAAAATCGAATGCAAATTTAACCAAATAGGACCTTGTGAGGTTATTGTTGGAGTATTTGTCTATGATTTTGTGAGATCCTGTGAATAACCTTGAAGTTTTCTGGAAAAGAAAAAACTATGAAGTAGACTGAAAAATACTGTCTCTGTGTCTTTTAGTTTGGCTAAGGGTTTGCCTACCTGGTTGATTGACTTAACATACCAGCTTCAACTCGTTAACTGAGCACATTTATGGTGTGCTGTCTCCATCTGCTGCTATTTATTCTATTATTATTATTATTATTATTATTATTATTATCATTATTTACACTCCAGATTTTCTTCACCTCCTGTTCTACCCTCTGACTGTTCCCCATCCCATACCTCCTCCCCTCCTGCTATCTTCTTGAGGATTTGCCCACCCACCCAATCCACCAGACCTCTAAAGTCCCTGGGGCCTCCAGTCTCTTGAAGGTTAGTTGCATCTTCGTGACTGAACCCAGACTCAGCTGTCCTCTGCTGTATATGGGCTGGGGGACGCATATCAGCTGGTGTATGCTGCCTGGTTGATGGTCCAGTGTCTGAGAAATCTCAGCAGTCCAGGTAAGTTGAGACTGCTGGTCCTCCTACAGGGTCACCCTCCTCAGCTTCTTCCAGCTTTTCCCTAGTTCAACCACAGGGGTCAGAAGCTTCTGTCTATTGGTTGGGTGCAAATATCTGCATCTGACTCTTTCAGCTGCTTGCTGGGTCTTTTGAAGGGCAGTCATGATAGGTCCGGTTTGTGAGTGCTCCATTGCCTCAGTAACAGTGTCAGGCCTTGGCTCCTCCCTTGAGCTGGATCCCACTTTGGACCTGTCGCTGGACCTCCCTTTCCTCAGGTGCCTCTCCATGTCCATCCCTGCAGTTCTTTCAGACAGGAACAATTATGAGTCAGAGACTGTGGGATGGCAACCCCATCCCTCACTTGATACCTTGTCTTTCTACTGGAGGTAGGCTCTGCATGTTCCCTTTCCCTTTAACGAAAATAGGGCATTTCATATAAGGTCCCGCCCTTTGAGTCCTGAGACTCTCTCACCTCCCAGGTCTCTGGTACATTCTGGAGTGTCCCCCAACTTCCTACCTCCCTAGGTTGTATGTTTCCATTCTTTCTGCTGACCCTCAGGACTTCAGTCCTTTTCCCCCACCCAATGATCTGATCAGGATGTGTCTTTTAAGAGTCAGAAATTTGGAGGAGTGTCCTGATGACTATGCCTCCCTGACACTGTGTGGAACCAGTATGCCTCCCCAGTGTACCAGAATTCTGCATTGAGAGACTACAAAGGATGCAAATCCGGCCCTGAATACACTTTAACAGCCCTCCTACAACCGGGAACTAGGCCAAGGAGATGGGGCAGCCAGGGATGTGTGCACTTGGGTCATGAGGGAGTGTCTAGCTGACTGGGGAGAGTGACAGAGACAAGGAGTCAGACCTTGATCTTGTGGTCCATCAATCCAAGCCTTTGAGCCAGTTCCATGTATTGTACCTTGGGTGGATACTTGCACTTATCAAAATATTCTTCCAGGACTAGCTTTTTCCTTGATGAATATAGTGGGGTCTATCCTTTGCGTCCTTGAATCATTGGGAGAAACTTGGGATGCCAGTAGAAGTTGTTGAATTGATAGACCCGAGGGAACCTGAGAATTCTCTGATTGTTTGCAGACCAGGTGGCAATGGCAATCCTTGAGGAACTGGAGATCCTAGCATTGCATAGAAATTTGGTGCTATTGGGATAGCTTGCTGCACAGGAGAACTTGGAACTAAAAGAAAAATAAATCAGAGGATCCCCAGAGCCCCTAACTTCTATGCTCAGGCATCCCCATCAATTCCTCCAGACTTCAAATACAACATGAGGCTCAGGCCTGTGTCTTGGTTGGTGAACAGTTCAGAAAAGCATAGTAACTGGACCCGACTCTTGGGATCTGACCTGGGTTCCTTTGTCTTTCATGAGCCCTGCACACCTATATGGATCTCAGTGTTCACATCTGTGATGAAAAGTTGCAAAAAACCTCCTGAATTTTCTTACGACCCTCCAACCATAGGGTTGGGGAGTTGACGGACCTCAACCTCCAAACACACACACAATCTCTAGAATGCTACCAAGAGATCTCCTCCACTAGGTCGTTCTGTCCTGAAGGTAACCCCCGCAAGCCTACACATCACATACAAACATTATTCACACCACCAACTCACCAGGGGCTGTTGCTGACTACGTTGCCTGCCTTTGGATCCCTTTCCCATAAATGGGAAGACTCATGTAGCATCAATAGCATCAATAGAAGAAGATTCCTAGGAAGAGATCTGTGAGGTCCTGACCAGGCTGATGTTCTTGAAGATCTCTCAGAGAGTCAACAATATAGAGAGTGACTTGGTCCCAACAAAGCAAGCAAGGAAACAAACAAGCAAACAAACAAACCTTCAACATTAGTAGCCATCAGAACAACTCAGAAATAAAACTACTTTGAGACTCTCTCTTCCATGGTCAGAATGGCCAAGGTACTTAAATCCAACCAGAGCTTATCCTCAGGACAAAAGAAGAAAACATCTTCATTGGTGGTGTCCTGTATCCACCCCACCCTCATCATCTTATTTATACACTAGCCCTACTGATCAACTCACCCTGGATGTCAGCATGTTCTCCCATATTGACAAGATCCTTCCAGTAAGTGAGGGCTGGAGAATCAGCTGTGTGTCACAAGATACCAGGCCACTGGACGAATCCTTGGCATTGCAGTGATACTAGACCTGGGCTGCAACTGGGGAGGAGAGCTGGCAGGGAGTGAAGAGAATGGGTTCCTGAAAATAGCTAACCCCTTTACAGAAGCATCCCCCAGGTGGTGCTGCTTTTGAAGGTCTGAAGGTGTCATGGAGAGCAGCTGAGGCTTGGCACTCTGTAGCAGAGGTAGAGTCCTAAACGTACTCCAATTGAGACTACTGGTGAAAGTTTCGGCCAAGTGGAGCAGAAGACCCCAGCATTTTGGAGATAGCAGTAACCATGGTGTGATTACCAAGAACAGCAGCAGCAGTCACATGGAGCCAGTTAGAGCCAAGGAGACAAGACTGTGTGATACAGAGGCCAGAACCTCAGAAATTCTAAGTGGAAACTTGTATTTCTAGTTGTCGTTTTTCCCTTTTATTAAACATAGTTTCTCTTCTCATACAATGTATTCTGAAAAGAAATTGCTCTCCCTCTATTCCCCAACTTCTTCTGTCCTTCTCTTCCAAAAGGAACCACACCATTTCTGTCTCTCACTACAGGCTTCTAACATAGAAAAATAGTAATAATAACAGTAAAATATAATACAATGAAACAAAAGCCATCGTATTGAAGTTGGACCTGACTGTCCAAGACAAATATCCCTGACAGGAATATTACAGCAACAGTATGAAATAGCTGGCATGCCTGGAACAAAATGGCTACAGCTGTGCTAGGAGGGAGCAGTTTCCAACAACAGCCATTCCCCACTTTCTCTATATCAGGTTCAGTGTACATGGAATTATGGTGAGGTCTATGATTCAAGTGGACTTGAGTTTTGTGCAGGGTGATAAATATGAATCTATTTTTATTCTTCTATATGAAGATATCTAGTGTGACCAGCACTAGGTGATACTGGTTTTCAGTGTGAATTTTTGTCTTCTTTATCAAAAAATAAGGTGTTCATTGAACTGAGCACAGGGTCCTCAATGGAGGAGTTAGAGAAAGGACTGAAGAAGCTAAGGGGGTTTGTAACACCATAGGAAGAACAACAGTATCAACAAACCAGACCCCACCCCCAGAGCTCCCAGGGACTAAACCTCAAACCAAAGTGTACACATGGAGGGAACCATGGCTCCAGCTGCATGTGTAACAGAGGATGGCCTTGTTGGGCATCAGTGAGAGGAGAGGCCCTTGATCATGTGAAGACTGGATGGCCCAGTGTATAGGAATGCCAGGGCAGAGAGGCAGGAATGAATGGGTGGGTGAGTGGCAGAGAGAACACCCTCATAGAAGCAGGGGAGAGGGATGGAATAGAAGGTTTTCAGGGGGTGGGAACCGGAAAAAGGGATAATGTTTAAAATGTAAATAAAGGAAATATCGGACAGGCAGTGGTGGTGCACACCTTTAATCCCAGTACTCTAGACGCAGAGGCAGGCAGATTTATGAGTTCATGGCCAGCCGGGTCTACAGAGTGAATTCCAGGACAGCCAGGGCTATACAGAGAAACCTTGTCTCAAAAAACCAGAAAAGAAAAAAAGAAAAGATCCAATGAAAAAATAAAAAATAACATCCTGAGTTAGATAACTCAGACCAAAAATACATGAATGGTATGTACTCACTAATAAGTGGATATTAGAGGGAAAAAAAAGTACAGAGCACCCAAGAGCTCAAGAAGGTTAACAAGCATAGGGCCGTACATAGTGAGGATGGTTCAATCCCACTTGAGAACAAGAAAGCAGAGAGTAGAGAGAGGAAGAGAGTGCTTGAGGGAGAAGGTGCAGGGTCAGGGGAAAAGGAGAATATGATCAAGCATTTTGGGTGGGACCAGTAGTGAAGCCCCAAGGGCTAGCAGAATGAATGGAAGTATATAACCTCCCAATGGTAGGTGGGTGAGGAAAGAACTGGTGGGTTATGAACAGTTACTATTTGACAGCATCAGACAGGCACAAGGTCAAGGCTGAACTGCTGCTGGTACTCAATCACCAGAATCCTTTATGCCATGCTTTACCACAAACAGGGGTACATAAACTGAAAAAAATTTCTTGGAGAATGAGATTTTGCTCCGTATTGTACATAGAGGGTTTCCCCTTTACTCCCTGGTAGCCTTAGGAGAAATTCCCATCAGCAATAGTTATCTGTGGGAATTAGATGACCTAGAATAACCAACAGAGCAAACCTCAATGGGGAATAGGAACATATCTGTATATTTGTGGACACAAGATATGTTCCTAGAATTTGGAGGCCTGGATACTTAAGGAGACACTGTGACAATTGGAAAGTGTATTACACTGGGCTTCTTGTAGGGAAGGACATAGGAACCTAGGATCTTTTAGAGGTCTTCTTGCCATTGGAGATTAGACTGCCTTGATATTCCCAAGTGAACTAGAAGACTTGGAGATATTTGGAGACTATGGTTATTTTCAGGCTCTTGCAGCATTTGGAACTCTGTTTTTATGTATTCGTATGAAAACATGTCTTAACATGCATGGAAGTTGGGACATTGAAGCATTTAAGAAACTATTTTTTTTGGTAGGGTGAATCTATTGGAACAGCACCAGGAACTGGAGAACATAGAAGATTGTTGGGGAATGATCAAACTGGAATATGTGTGAGGAGGGAATCGATTCAGAATAACCCTACACTGCCTATGCCTTACCCATCGAGTCTTTGTAGCACTTGCTGTAGGCTTCCTGGGGTGCAGGGGCTACTCAGCATGTTCATCTTTTATCTCCATCTCCTATTTTAGACCTTAAAGCACTAGAATTTCTCCACAGTAGAATAAACACACAAATACCTCCTTCCTTAATTCAAGATTATCAGCATTGGGCCTCTGACACTATGAGAGAACCTCACTCAAGGTTTATAATTCCAATGTCCCTGTTCCTTCCACTAGTTACTTCCATATCTCAGAGACAAATAAAGGGACCCTGGAAACGGACAAGACTAGGAACCTCCCATCATACCCACACAATCTCCAAAGAAAATTCATGTCCAATTCACCATATCCATCAGCAGGCTCTCACATGTTTCCTGTATGTCTCTTGGTATTGAAATATCATCACCAAAACTTCTGGTCTTAATTTTCTTCTCCATACCGATCTTTCCCACCCTTACTACCTTTTATCCCTTTACATCTAGCGTGTCCTCCCACATGTAGCCCCATAGATTCTGCTACACAAACCATATGGAATCCTGGCCATATTGAGGATATATTTCTTTATTGAGTAAAGACACACAGTGACAGTTTCCTTGGGAGTGTAAAAACTCAGAGATTTGGAACTGCCATTTTGTGTTCCATAGAGGAAAAGGCAAACTCTTCCTGGGGATTACCATAAAAAGGGTCTCTACAGGATGTGCAGATCAAGGTTCTGCTCATTCTCTTCCTTTAGAAGACACATCTTGATTCTTTGTTGCTACTCTTTCTTTCTGATTTAAACAGTCTGTCCTGTCCACAGAGCCCTGTTACTCCAATATATCATGATATAGACAAAACTGGTTTGCAAATTACAGAGATCTCCCTGCCTTTGTCTCCAGAGTTCTGAGATTAAGGTGTAGGAAAATATAACCAAAGTTCTCCACTCAATATAATGGCAAAAGACCTGCTCAGCTTTCCAAAGTCTTAATGAGGATATGAAAGCAGATTATACGTATGCTACTCTGTGTGGCTGTACAGTCCAGAAGAGGGTTGGAGAGGGATCCCTGCATTGGAGAACCAGGAAGTTGGGAGACTCAGAACAAGGAAAATGGGAACTGAAAAGGGTGCTTCATAAAAAGCTCATTGCATCTCAGCCATCATTCAGCCAAAATTTTAATATCCTTGTAAACATTGTAAAATAGTAAGAAGGAGATGTGGAATGGCATCAGAATCACTTTATTAATTTAGAGTTAAAGTATACATCCTGCAAAGGAGAATGGAGCAACTCATGAATTGATAAGAGAAGGTCATAGTGAAGACAGGTGTATTCACACCCTGGATACACAGCATGCAGGAGAAGCAAGAAGATGGCAGGAAACACTGTGAAAACCCATAATCCATGCTTTCACTGATGTGAAGAGCAAGGAGGAATCCATTGCTTTGATATTAATGACTGCATAATCATGGTCAAGATGAAGGGATATGGAAGGCTTCTGCCTTAACACTATTCATAGACCAACTGACTCCACCTCCCAAGAAAGTAGCATACTAGTCATGGAGGCAATCTTAAATGGGTTGGGCTGCTGAAGGAATCTTTTCCACAACTGATGGCTAATGGAAGTGCTAAGAGGGGAAGGAATATATTCTACTCCTGGGGCAGTGCATGAAGAATATGTCCCCATAATTTAGTGATAATGTAGATAACACAAATATATCTGTTTTGTATTTTTTTATTTATTTCACTCTTTGCAAAAGGGAGGGTCACAAGGGTGGGTAGACATGGCAGGATGGGGAAGTATGTGTGATCAGGTGGTATCTGATATAAACATATGACAGTATCAATTCAATTGTAATTTGAATACTTAGCTGTACATTTTTGACATACTGAGAATGTATAATAGTACATTAACTGAGACATTTTCACAAAACTTCCTGGAAAAATTTCTACCTCGTGTGTTCAGACTATCAGTCTCAAAATTTAATCTATACACATTGGTAGATGGAGACAGGAAAGTCCCGAACTTCTGGATCAACAGTTCTTACATGAAATCGAGGAGTCAGAAGTGCTCAGTGGAGTCAAGCATTGACACTGAGATATTCGAGGAAGAGCTGGTCTTGTAAGGCAGTCTGGTCTTAAACATCTTCTGTGAGTGTAAGTGACATAAGCAATGAAATCTGCCTTGGAATCCCAGATACCAAAGCGGTACTGGATTGTGGAGTTTGGACTAGTGCTGGATCTTGGGCTGCAGCTGGTTGTGCAGATTCTACAAACTGATGATTGACCTAGGATACTCTCTCCTGTTGCTGGGTTTCAGTCAGCCTGTTCAGACATCGGGGCATCACATAAGAGATATTCCTTCATTTGCATAATAGAGAGGGTCGACTCCGGATCTGAGAACAAACTTGGGTTAAAAGTAAGAGGAGAGCAGATTTGGGGTGCTCCCTCCCATGTGGAAAACATGGATTCTGAATCTGGGGATGTTTTTGATGGGCTGCATGGAGGAGACCTGAAAACAGACTGTCTCTCACACAGGGTGTCCTCACAGACAGAGGTTGGTAGAAAGACATTGCCTTTAGGGCTTTGAGGTTTAGCACCAGAATCCTAGCCTTGTTTCCAAATTTGAACCATGTCCTTTTCCCTCTGCTTCCTTTGCTTCTTAGACATTGTATTCTCTGGGGAGATTTGACCAGCCTGAACAATGTTACACAACATGGCCATCTGCTCTGGAGAATTACTCAAGGGGCTGAGTTCAGGAAGAGGGCTCACAACTGATGGTTTCTGACACATGGAGCAGGTCGATTCTGAGTTTTGGGTAATATTTGAAGGTTGGAGTAGAGAATGAAAGCTTAATCCTGAGGATCTTTCCCACATAGAATCAGAACTGGCTGACACATCAGGAGAGGAAGGAACATTGGAATGGCCAAACCTATCACTAGAGAGGTGCCCTGGTTTCCAGGCAAGTTCTTTACACTTCTGCCTCTGATGCTCCTCAATAATGCGGCTCTTGCTGAAACACATCCCTTCCAAGGGCTGATCGAGGGACAAATTGGATTCCTGGTGAGGGGAGTTCCTAGATGGTCTAAACTGAGGACAGCTAACATCCAATTGTCTCTGGGACACAGAATCTGGACTGGCAGAAAAAGCAGGTACTTCACCACCGTTGTTAGAAGTAGGGCTATATTGACATCCACTTCCAATTCTCCCATGGAGTTTTGCACCCTTCTTCTGACGTTCTTTAGCTCATCTATTCTTGAACCAGATCTGAGAAACAAAAAAGACATCAGACAAGTACCTGTTTGTCCCTAAGGGAACCACAAGGTGAAGCTTTTGAATGGGAGGAGTTTCTATAACAATACTGCATAAGTAAGAAACAGAGAAGTTTGGGGCTCTGAATTCCTAAGATAATGTAGTAAGGAAGACTGTGTATGACATGACAGGAAAATCTGGGGAAGAATCAGCTAGTGTGTCCTGTGTTGGAGTAGGAGCTCTGATGTCTGGATCTCTAAGACCCTACAAAGAAATAATCTTGATCCATATTGGTACCAGGTTGAAGCAGAATGAGAGGTCCAGCCCTGGAGGGCTGAATATCTACCATTCAAAAATCTCCAAGGTGTACTAAGCATTTAAGAGGCACTGAGTTTGCACTCCTTTAATCCCAGCACTTGGGAGGCAGAGGCAGGTGGATTTCTGAGTTTGAAGCGAGCCTGGTCTACACAGTGAGTTTAGGACAGCCAGGGCTACAGGGAGAAACCCTGTCTCAGAAAAAAAAAAGGAAGAACAGAATTCAGGTAACTGATTGGAGAGGAAAACCTTTTGCTGTTGGAGAGAGGGAAAAGATAGAGGCATACCTGAATCTCATACTCTGTCACACCAATCAGTAATGCCAGTTCCACACGTTGCTCCAGGCCTGGGTACTTGTCCTGATCAAAATGTTCTTGCAGCAGGCACTTTTGTTCTTTGGAGTACTGAGTGCGTTCCTTTCTCTGCTTTCTTGGAGCCACAGTGCCAGCTTGACTGTCACATTTATCTGACAGTGCCAAAGGTCCTATAGGAATCTGGACACCAGATCTCAATGAGGGTATTGGAGGTATCTGATGACTAGGCTGCCCTGAGGGACTTCTAGTAGTTGGTAAACCTGGACCTATTACAGGACCTGGTTGCATCTGGATACCTGATATTCTTGATTGTCCTTGGTATTCTTCCTGATATAGGTCCCTTTCAGGGACTGAAGGAATTGATTGCACTACACTAGTTGGGGTTACTAGGGGACCCTGACACATTTGAAAAGTTATGCTCCTTGTAAGCTCGTTAGGCACCAGGGAACTGGTTTCTATGGCTGTATTTGAAAACATTTGGAATTTTGGATGCAAGTAGGAACCTTTGGCCTTCGATGATGAGTTCTGGAATGATAGGAGTAAGTTCCTGTTCTGGAGAATCTGGAAAAAGGAAACACATCATCAGAAAAGCTCCAGAGAGCACCCACTTGATTTGGACTTCTTATAGAGCAGGAATCAATCAGGAGCCTCAGAATTCTTGACAAACTGCCTGTTTCCCAGTCTCAGTATTGTCAGTAATGCAATAAAATGCAATTGTCTCCTGTTTAATATCAGACTGTCAGACCACGGAGAAGGGCAATTGGATGTCCTCCTCTAAGGTTTCAAACTTATAGATCCTCTTCTTTCCAACTGGTGCTCTCTCTCCAAACAAGGGCAATGGAAGGGGCAGCATCCATCTGATCCCATCACACCCCCACCTCCTGACAAGAGCATGGATGAAATAATTCCCTAGTATATGATAAGGCTCTCACATCTACCCCAGACCCACCCTGGTATTGAAACTCTACTCCAAGGAAATGGCCTTAATTGAATCTGCAACCAGGACCCTCTTAGAGAATCCTCCTTTCATCCCCACACATCCAGCAGACATTCCTACCGTGTGGCCACATTCAGTCTGCAGCCACACATTATGGAAACTTGGACAGGTGTAAGACAGCTTTTTTGAAACAAGTTTGATCTCAATGACCTTTCCTGTCCTAGAACTCAATTTGAAGACAAGGCTGAATGTGGAGTCACAGTGATCCACCTGCCTGTGTTCATCCCATCCAGTGCCTGGAATAATGGCATGTAACACCATAATGGACCCATTCTGCTCTCTTTGGGTTCCATCGAGAAGAAATTTGTCCTTCACTCTTAGGTGACCACCTCAAGAAATGTGTCTCATCTCATCAGCTGCCAGGGGACATGTTCATGCCTGCCGACTTCTGTTAACTTGTAATTGCCCTATTTATTTTTCAAAATTGACTTAGGGTCCTTGTACATGTACCTGACTTCCTGGATCTTACTATATTGACAACTCAGACCTCAATATCACAAAAACCCTGTGTCAGTGGCTCCTGAGAACTGTAATTAAAATTGTGGTCCACACACCCAATAAGGTTACCCCTTCCTGTTGAATGAGGTTCTGCTCAGCAATAAACTTTCATAGGAATCATAATTTTCAGCCAAAATACCACCACCATGCCCTATCTTTGCCATTCCAGCCCTCACTTTGGTCCCAAGGCCAGTGGATATCTCTTTGTGAGTTCATACTAGTCTTGAATGCACATTTAAAAGGGAAATAAATCAGAGAAACCACACAGTTTGCACCTCCTCTAGTCAAGTCTCTCCATCTATTGATTCAGGCTTTCTATACAACACAGGGCTCAGGCCAGTGACTAGAATGGAGAACAGAGCACCCAGGGGCTTCCTTAATGCTCATTCACAGACTGGTCCAATCCGTGCACCTGATTGATCCTCAGTGTTCACACATATGGGATAAAATTAAAGAGCTCCTAATTTACATGATACCTTCTGCCTATCTACAGGGCATATGTTAGACTTTAACAATCAAACACCCATAACAAGCCACAGAATGTTATCAAACTCCTCCTCCACTAGCTCTCACTATTCCTCACCATGATACCCCCTTCACACAGCAGCCTTAATCATTTCAGGCAGCCCACCAAGTCAACAGGAATCTAGTGGGCTACTGCAGCTTGCCCTATCCTCTCCCTGACTACTATTCAAAGGCCTTCACTTATAGATCTCTCCAAAGATAAAGTTCAATTCTCTACTCATTCATTGGCTTCTTCTTACCGTACAGGCATTCGAATCTGTTATTCTCACCCACATTTTGTGCCACACTGGTTTCAGAGTAACCTCCTATCGCCCTACTCTTATGGGTTTAATTCTGTTATTTTTGTTGTCTTTGTTTTGGTTTGAGTCAGAGTCTCTCTATTAGTCCAGGCTGCTCTAAACTTACTGAAAAACAAAGGGCTCAGGTCACTTACTTCGCTGGTACACAAAAGCACAGTAGCTAGGCCAGCAACATGGGGTCTTACCAGCCCTCTTGCTCTGTCTTCCTTGAGCTCTGCATGCCTATGGTTCCCAGTGTTGACCTCTACGGGGAAACCTGGACACTGCTCCAGCCTTTTCTCAGCACTGACTACACAACTCTGGGGATTTGGGGGACCTCAACTTCCAAAGACATACACCAGCTGCGGAATGCTCCCAAAAAGCTCTTCATTTCCTAGCTGCCTCTCTCCTCTAGGAGGGTAGCCACCCACAACATATCCATCATATACAAAATATATTCAGGACACCCACTCACCTGACAAACCATAGGTCCTTTGATCTTTGTAGAGTCCTCTCTGTGTTTGACCAGTTCTTTAGGAATCAGGCCTTAAATACCTTCTACAGGAAGGAATTTCAACGCTCCACTCTCTCTTTGGCTCCTCCCATTCTACTGACTTTCAGACTCCTTAGATAAACACACCCCATAGTGCCACTGGGATTTTGGCCCCACCCTAGAGAGTCCTTTTCTTATTGATTGAATCACAATTGTTTCGATTTGTTTATTCTTGAGTCAGGGTCTGACCTTACAGGAAGCTCTTTTCATCACAAGCTTATAAGTGATCTGGTTCTACCCAGAAAAAGTTACTGTCTATTTAGTGGAAACCTTCTTGCAATACATTTCATCAGTCTGACTGGCTTTCTACCTTAATTCAAAGGACTCAGGAGACAGAGGCAGGTGCATCTCTGTGAGTTCTGAGCTGTTTCTCTACATATCACTTTACAGGACAGATAGAGCTCCACAGAAATAAAACTCAAAATTACAAATATACATCTATAGAATCTTTCTCCTCCCCAAGTTCTTATCCACATCCAACCCATCATACTTCAAAGTCATTCCTGCCTGAGTTTAGTATTGTTATTCCCAGAGTATAAAAACCTCTCAGTAAGGCCAGTAAAACTCATAGTTCAGCTAGGTACCTTGTATCCCTTATCTCTCCAAGACCTCTAACATGAAGAGGAGTTAGATTTTGTCAAAGGATTTTTTAGCATCTAATGAGATGTTCATGTGATTTTTTTCTTTCATATTGTTGATATGGGGATTACCTGGATGGATATTCATGTATTGCAGCAATCTTGTATCCATGGGATGAAGACTACTTGATCATCGTAGATGATTTCTTTGAGGTGTTCTTTGACTGAGTGCCTGAGTATTTTGCTGAGTACTTTTACATCGATGTTAATAAGGGAAAATTGTCTGAAACTCTCATTCTCTATTGAATTTGTGTGTGGTTTAGGAATCAGGATGACTGAGGCCTCATAGAGTGAGTTTGCCTTTGTTCCTTCTCTTTCTTTTTGTGCAACCGTTTCAGGAGTAGAGGGATCAGCTCTTCTTCGAAAACCTGGTAGAAATCTGGGCAAAAACCATCTTGCCCTGAGATTTTCTTTGATTTGGGTGACTTTTAAGGACTGCTATTATTTCTTGAGGTTTATAGGACTGTTTAGATAGTTGACATATCTTGACTTATTGTTGGAAAGTGCTATGTATCTAGAAAATCAGCCTCTCTTTTTTGATTTTCCTGTGTTATGGAGCATAGGCTTTGATGCAAGGCCTAATGATTCTGAGAAGTTTCTCAGTGCCCATTACTACCTCTCCCGTTTCACTTCTGATTTACAAACTTGAACTCAGTTTTCCTCCCAATCTTTCTATCCACCCACTCCACAGAAGCTCAGATCCAGCATGCTTACCTACACTTTGTGCCACTCCAGATTCATACTTACCGCATGCAGGTCTAGTCTTATGGATTTCATTATTCCTCTTTATTCTTTTTTGATTTGGTTCTGAGACAAGGTCTTTCTATTATCCTAGCCTGTTCTACAGATGACCCTGGGTCAGATACATGAGTCCCAGATGTGGGTCAGCACAATGCTCAAGATTTAATCATTGTTCATGAACAATTACAGAGGGACAATGGGTTTGTGTGGAAATTGAAAATTAAGGGAAAATTGATTAATTTTCATAAAGTTCCAGCCTCCAAGGCATTGGGGCTGCATCTATAAGTTCCTTTTCTCAGGAAATCCATTTCTAATCAGTCTTCTTCCAGAGTTCCTACGCATTTCCTTCATACTAAGGACTCATCCTTAGAGGCCAACACCATGTTCAATCTTCCAGAACATTTTAACCCCTTATTCAAGCACCCTCTCTGTTCTCGGCCATCCACACTATCTAAAAGGCCCTTCAAGTTCTCTGTAGACATGGTGGTATTTACACACATACTCCAAGTCTCCTGCATAGAGGACTCAAGATTTTGATATGTTGCTACCCTGATTCTCTGCTCCCAGACTGTCCCTATGCTAAATGGTATTAACAAGAAAATGCTGGTGTCTTTTTGTGAAGGAATGAACTATTTTTAATCAATACCAAGGAAATTCAGTTTCCTTCCCAGGAGTCCAGCCACTCCCAACTGGAGGAACACAGAATCTCTAGCTGGTTCTTTACTTATTCTAAAAAACTGTCTTAGGGATGACCTTGCATTACTAGGCCAAATCCTGGGGGGCATTCTGAACATCTACAGAGGAATAAAATTAATCAGAAAAGGAACTGCAAGTTCTCCAGAAAAGGACCAGGTGAGGCTCTTTGTCAGAGCATTAGTCTATATTTGTGAGATTCTGCAAACACACATGAATATTTTGACAGAAAAAAAGAAAAAAATTGGAAATAGATCAAAGGTGATATGCTATGTTTTATTTTGTATATGAATTTAGTATTTATCTTACCAGAGTCCACATGTGGATATTTGAAAAGCACATATAGAAACTGATTTTGCCTTTCCATTAGGTGCATAAAACTCAGGGTTGGTAAACATGGTCTTTGTTTGTGTCATCATTCCAGCTTCAGATTTTTTTTTTTTTATTTTCAGGCTGAAGTCAAATTCACTGTATGACTGACAATGATTGAAATTCGCATTGGACTGCAGAAAAAATGCTGCCATTAGAGGCCAAGCTCTCTTGTGTGAGCCTTTATTATATGCTTTGGCTGATATTGAGTATTTCATGGTGACATTCTGCCCTAAATGCATATTTCATATTTTTGTTTGGAAAACTTGTGTCCTCAGAGGACACTTTGTCCTCCTTGCTTCATCTCTGTCACTCCGTCTGCCTCTGTCTCTGTCTCTGTCTGCCTCTTTCTCTGTTTCTGTCTCCCTCTGTTTCTGACTGTCTTTCTCTCTTTGTGCATCTGTGTGTTTGTGTGTGTGTGTGTGTGTGTGTGTGTGTGTGTGTGTGTGTGTGTGTATCTGTCTCTCTGTCTATTTCTCTCTTTAATTTTTTCCAAACGCATTTCTCTGCATAGGACTGGCTATCCTACAATTTGTTTTGTAGACCACGCTGGTCTCAAACTCACAGGGACAGAACTGCCTTTGCCTCTTAAGTACTTGGAATAAAGTGCTCATCCTCCACTGCCCATGCTTTATCCACATTCTCTTTGGGCTCTGCAAAGACAGTGGTCCTGAATCTGTTCTTCGTATAAGCCAGATGACAAGGAAGCATTTATATTTTAGAAGATTTGACCAATGTACTTTCTTTTTCTTTTTCTTTCTCTTTTTTTCTTTTTTTTTTTTTTTTTTTTTTTTTTTTTTTTTTTTTTTTTTTTTTTTTTTTTTTTTTTGGTTTTTAGAGACAGGGTTTCTCTCTGTAGCCCTGGCTGTCCTGGAACTCACTCTGTAGACCAGGCTGGCCTCGAACACAGACATCTGCCTGCCTCTGCCTCCCAAGTGCTGGGATTAAAGGCGTGTGCCACCACTGCCCAGCAACCAATGTACTTTCTATTAAAAACTTTCTTATCAATACTTTTATTTCATGTTAGGTCTTTTATATCCTAAATGGGCTTCAAACTTGTGGAGTAGTTGATGAAGATCTTCAGAAACTGGGGTTATCAGCATGTTATACCACACAGTAGACTTGGTAGTGAGAATGGTGCCTACTCTGCCCACTGAGCTCCAACACAACACTTTTGTTTTGGTTGATTTGCTGAGGGACCCCAGTGGAGGAATAAGAACATTAAGCCACGTATAGAATTTTTGACCCAAAATGTGTCCAGCCTGAAAGAAATTCAGGACAAATATGGACCAAAGGACAAACACCAGCCCAATTTGGGACTCATCCCAAGGGCAAGCACAAATTGCTGACAATATTATGATATCACACAGAATCTTAGCATAACTGTCCTCTGAGAGGCTCCAACCAGTAGCTGAAACAGAGGCAGAGACCCAGAATCAAACATTGGACAGAGCTCAGGGATTCTACAGCAAAGCTCGGGAAAGATTGAAGGCCCAGAGGGGGATAGGCACTCCAGACGAAGACCAACAAAGTCAATGACCTATACACCTTGGGGCTACTAGAGACTGAACCACAAAACCAGAGATACCTTAAGATAGACATAGACCTTGCACATATGTAGCAGATAGGCAGCTTGGTCTTCATGCATGTCACCAAAGAACTTGGTGGGAGACTGTCCCTCAATCTGTTTTCTGTCTGTGGATCTCGTTTTCCTAGCCTGGATGCCTTACTTAGCCTCAGTGGCACAGGATGTGCCTAGTCCTGCAGAAATTTGATATACCTTAGTGTAGTGATCACCAGGTGGGTCTCCCTCTTCACAGAGGAGAGTAGAAGGGGAAATGGGGAGAGCAGATGTGAGACATGTGGAGACTGGGAGGTGAGGGTGCTGATATTGGAAGGAAAAGAGAATAAATAAATTAATTTAAAAAAAAGAAAGAAAATTTCATATTAAATCCAATCCCCAGCTCTTCCCCACATTCTACCCTTGCAATGCCAGTACTCTCTCCCTCTCCCTCTCCCTCTCCCTCTCCCTCTCCCTCTCTCTCCTCCACACCCTCCTTTTCCCCTCCCTCTCCCCCTTCTCTCTCTCTCTCTCTCTCTCTCTCTCAATCTCTCTCTCTCTCTCTCTCTGATCTCTTAAATTTATTTACTTTCCAAATGCTGCTCCTATGCCCTGGCTCCCCATCCTGGAGTTCTTCACCACATCACTGCTCCCCTTTGGCTCTGAGAGGGTGCTCCTCTCTCCTTACACCCCATATGCCCCAAACCCTCACTCCCCCCTTCCTCCTAACATTCCACACCCCTCACACATCCCCCTTCTCTGGGGCATCAATGCTCTACAGTATTAGCTAATCCTCGCCATCTGAGGCTTCAATGCACTAGAAGATTAGGCAGGTCCTCTCCATCTGAAGCCAGACAAGGCAGTCCTCTGCTACGCATGTGCCAGGGATCACAGAGCAGCCGGTGTATGCTTTTCAGTTGGTGACTTAGTTTCTGGATCAGGGTTAGTTGACACTGTTGGTATTCCTATGGAGCTACCATCCCCTCAGTCCTTCCCCTAGCTCTTCCATAGGGTCCAGACCTCAATCCAGTGGTTGGCTGTATGTATCTACATGTGCCTGAGTCAGCTGCTGGTAGAGCCTGTCATAGTACAGCCATGCTAGGCTCCTGGTTGCAAGCACAAAAAGACATCAGTAATAGTGTTAGGGTTTGGTGCCTGCCTATGGGCTGGATCCCAACTTGGACTGTAGTGCCAGTGAAAATGTTATGGATCCCCAAAAAAGAACAGGAGTCAATCTGATGTAACTCACAGCAGGGTCTTTATTCCAGTTAGCTCAGGGTCTTTCCAGTGCGCCACCAGCACACAGGACAGTTTTAGTGAGGGGGAGCCCCGAATGCCTGTCAGGGCAAGGCTTTATAGTAAGCAGCAAGTGTAGGGCGAGATTACTTTGCAAGCATATAATTGGAAAGTTACTGTGGCCTTTCACATAATTGCCTGGTACTGGGAGTCATATAATAAACTTAATTTCTGCTCCCTTCTTCATTGGTGGTTGGTAGGCAGTGGGTGGCCTTGTAACCTAGGAGAAGAGATTTGTTGGAGGAATGACCTGGAGATGCTGGTCTTGTTGAGGGTGTAACCTGGAGACACTGGTCTTGTTGGGGATTAGCCTAGAGACTGGACCTAGGCTCAGGTTTTGTTGGGGGACAATTTAGAAGCTAATGCTAGGTACTAGCCTGTTAGTTTACCTGAGTTTAAACTTAGGTCAGGTTATCTAAAATGGAGTCTGAACTTAAAAGATTTGGCATCTCAGGGCCAGTCACTTGATGGACTTTCCGTCAGTCTCTGTTCAAATTTTACATGTTTATTTCTTTTAGACAGGAACATTCTGGGTCAAAATTTTTGAAGGGAGGTTGGTGGACCCATCCCTCCACTGAGGGACCTGTCTCTGAAGGTTGTCTCTTCTGTTTCCATCTCACCACTCTTGTGTACTTCTGCTAAGGTCATCCCCATTGAGACCAAGGAGACTCTCACATGCCAGTTCTCTGGGACTATCTAGAGGTTCCACCTGCCCCCAACCACCGGCAGCTGCATATTTCCATTCATTTTCCTAGCCCACTGGGCTTTTCTCCTGTCTCCCACCATATGGGATACTTACCCCATTTACCATCTCATGTTCCCAGCAAATTTCCTTCCTCTGCCTCCTGTGATTATTTTGTTCATCCTTCTAAGTGGTATCGAAGTATCTTTTTTTTTTTTTTTTTTTGGTTTTTTGAGACAGGGTTTCTCGGTGTAGCCCTGGCTGTCCTGGACCTCACACTGTAGACCAGGCTGGCCTCAAACTCAGAAATCCACCTGCCTCTGCTTCCCAAGTGCTGGGATTAAAGCTGTGCACCACCACTGCCGGCATATTGAATAATCCTAATTTCGACCTTCCTTCTTTCTAAACTTCTTAGGGTCTGTATCCTAGGTATTATGGTTTCGGGTTTGTTTGGGTTTTTTTGGGTTTATTTATTTGTTCGTTTTAGTTTTTTGTTTGTTAGTTTGTTTGTTTGTTTTTGCTAAATCCACGTGTGAGTGTGTATATACCAGTCATGTGATTTTGGGTCTGTGTTCCCTCAGTCAGTATGATATTTTCTACTTTCATCCATTTGCTTGCAAAATGCATAATGTCCTTGCTTTTTATCACTGACTAGAATCCCATTTTGTAAATGAATCACATTTTTTGGTATCCATTCTTAGGTTGAAGGACATCTGGATTGTTTTCAGTTTCTGGCGATTACAAATAAGACTGCTACGAACATAGTGGAACACCTGTCTTTGTGGTATGGTAGAGCATCTTTTGGGTATATGCCCAGGAGATAGACGGCTAGTTCTTCAGGTTCTTTTTTCATCATATCCTGGACAGCATGTACTGTTACTGGAGTTTTTAATCTTGGCCATTTTGGTTGCAATGATGTAGAATCTTATGATCATTTAAATTTGCATTTCCCTGAAGACTAGGGGTGTTAAACATTTAAGTACTCTCTGACATTCCAGATTACTCTGTGGAGAATTCCCTGGTTACCTTTGTAACAAATTATTAAAATAATTTTAATTACTAAAATTCCAATCATTGAAAGAAGTCAGGAAGTCCAGGAGAATCAATGGAAATATGCTGGCCCCGAAGGTGGAATATGAGGGAATCCTCTAGAAAGTACCAGAGATCTGGGAGGTGAGAGACTCTCAGGACTCAATGGGGGTAACCTTAGACAAAATGCACAACAGTGGGGAAAAGGAACTCCAAGAGTCCACCCCCAGTAGATAGTCAGTGCCTCAATTGGAGGGATGGTGTTACCAACTCACAGTCAATGATTCTGACCCAAAATTGTTCCTGTCGAAAAGAACTGCAGGGACAAAAATGGAAAATGACTGAAAGTGAGGTGGTCCAGTGAATGGCCCAAATTCTTTTCCATCTCATGTGTGGCCACCAAGGCCTGACACTGTTACTGATGCTGTGATGTGCTTACAGGAGCCTAACATTCATGTCCTCTGAGAGGCCTTACCAGCATGTGACTGAGAAAGATACAGATACTTACTCCCAACCATTGGACTGAACTCAGGGACCCCTAGGGTTGAATTAGGGGAAGGATTGAAGAAGCTGGAGGGGAGGGCAATCCCATAGGAAGAACAGCAGTCTCAACTAACCTGAACACCTGGGAGTTCCCAGAGACTGAACCACCAAAAATGCAGCATACAGGGGCTGGTTTGAGGCCTCCAGCACACATGTAGTAGTGGACTGACCGGTCTGCCCTCCCTGGGTGAAGATTAGCCTGATCCTGGTGGGAATTGAGGACCCATGGTAGGAGCATGCATTATTTAGTTTATTGAATTCAAACTTCTTGACTTTTTATATATTTGGCATATTAGCCCTCTATTGGATGTAGGGTTTGTGAAGATCTTTCCTCAAGACATAGGTTGCCTCTTTGTCCTATTCAAAATGTCCTTTGCCTTACAGAAGCTTTCAGTTTCATGAGGTTCCTTTTGTCAAATATTTCTCTTAGAGCCTGAGCCATTGGTGTTCTTTTCAGGAAATGTCACCTCTGACAATGTGTTTGAGGATATTTTCCATTTTCTCTTCTATTAGATTCACTGTATCTGCTTATATGTTGAAGTCATTGATCCATATGGACTTGTGGTTTGTAAAAGGTAATGAATATGGATCAATTTGCATTCTTCTACAGTCAGACCACCAGTAATACCAAAACCAATTGTGGAAGGTATTTTTTTCCACTGTATGGTTTGACTCACTTGTCAAAGATCAAGTGTCCACAAGGGTTTGAGTTGATTTCTACACCTTTAATCCTATTCAATTTATCAACCTGTCTGTCTCTGTACCAATACCAGGAGGGTTTTGTCAGTATTTCTCTGCCCTACAGCCTGAGGTCAGGGATGCTGATTTCCCCAAAACATATTTAATAGTTGAGAAGTGTTTTGGATATCTTAGGTTTTTATTTTCCATATTAAGTTGAGAATTGTTCTTTTCATGTCTGTGAACAATTTTTTTAGGGTATGCTTTGAATCTGTAGATTTATGTTGGCCATTTTCACCATGTTAATCCTCTCTATCCAAGAGCATGAGAGATCTTTCCATTTTCTGAGGTCTTCTTCAGTTTTTTCCTTCAGGGACTTAAAGTTTTTGTCATATAGACCTTTCACTTGCATTTGTTAGAGTTAAACCAAGATATTTTATATTATTCATGACTATTCTGAAAGTGTTGTTTCCTTAAGTTCTTTCTCAGCCCATTTTTCATTTCTATCATTGAGGCTTACTGATTTGCTTGAGTTAAATTTGTAATGAGCCACTTTGCTGAAGTTGTTTATCGGCTGTAAGCGTTCTGTGGTAGAACTTTTGGGGTTGCTTTGGTATACTATCATATCATCTGCAAATAATGATATTTTCACTTCTTCCTTTCCAATGTGTATCCCTATTATCTCCTACTGTAGTCTAATTTTTCTTGCTAGAACATTGAGTACTACATTGAATAGATAGAGAGACCTTGAGAAGTCTTGTCTTGTTTCTTATTTTAGTTGGATTGCTTGAAGTATCTCTCCATTTAATTTGATATTGGTTCTTAGTTTGCTGTATATTGTTTTATTATGTTTAGTTTTGGGCTTTGAATTCCTGTTGCCTCCAAGACATTTAACATGAACAGGTGTTGTATTTTGTCAAATGTTTTTTTCAGCATCTAATGAGATAATCATGGGATGTTTTTTCTTTCAGTTTGTTTATATAGTGGGTTATCTCAATTGTTTTTTTTTTTTTTTTGTATATTGAACAAATCTTGGATTCCTGGGACGAAGCATACATGGGCATGGTGAATGATGTTTTTCAGGTATTCTTGGATTTATTCTGAGAGAATTTTATTCAGTACTTCTGCATTGATATTCATAAGCAATATCGGGGTCTGGAGTCTTCTTTGTTTGCTGCATCATTGCATGGTATAGGTATAAGAGTAACTGTGGCTTCATGGAATGAATTAAGAAGTGTTCCTTTCATTTCTATTTTTTGGAATAGTTTCAAGAATATTGATAGTAGCTCTTTTTTGAAGGCACTAAAATCATCTTGCTGGGAACCAATGGATTTGTAGCCCTTCTTGGTGATTTGGGTGACTCCATTTTGTATTTCAGCTAGGCATAATAATAACTGTAGGCCTGAATTTCGCTTTCCTGGGCCTTGGTCTCTGGCTTCTCAAAAATGAGGTGACCAGCCTGGGGTTACACAGTTGAGCTAGCAGCATTCTGCTTGGCAGGAACACTGTGTGTTCCCTTGACATTTTCCCCACCCCTGTTGCTTTGTGTAAACTTTGGTTACTTTGTTCACGATTCCTTCTTTTGCCACAATATATGCTGCGTGAGAATAAACCTCTTTGGGGCTTGATCAAACATCCTGTCTTGCTGCCAAGTATCTGTGTCTCTTGTCTTTTTCATCCATCGGTCCCCTTCTTAGGTCCACGCTGAAGACCCCTCAGGCAGGGGCACCATCTGGTCCTGGGCTTTCTTTTGTTGAGAGGCTTTTTTATGACTGATTCTGTTATTGTACTGGTTAGATAGTTTACCTACTGTTGATTAATTTTGGTAAGTGTTGCCTGTCTAGAAAATAATCCATTTCATCTAGATTTTCCAGTTTTGTTGCTCAGAGCTTCAGTAGTAAGAACTGATGATTCATTGAATTTCCTCTGTTTCTGAGGACATCAGTCTTTTCAGTTCTGATTTTTTTATTTTAATTTGCGTACTGTCTCTGTGCTCTTTTGTCAGTTTTGGCTATGGGTTGATTTATCTTGTGGATTAACTCACAGATCCAGTTCCTGGTTTTATTGATTCTTTGTACCGTTCTCTGTGATTCTAACTGGTTGCTTCCAGTCCTGAGTTTGGCTATTTGCTGCCATTTACTCCTTGTCTTAGTCAGGGTTTCTATTCCTTCACAAACATCATGACCAAGAAGCAAGTTGGGGAGGAAAGGGTTTATTCAAATTACATTTCCACACAGTGTTCATCAACAAAGGAAGTCAGGACTGGAGCTCAAACAAGTCAGGAAGCTGGAGCTGATGCAGAGGCCATGGAAGGATGTTACTTACTGGCTTGCTTCTCCTAGCTGGCTCAGCTTGCATTCTTATAGAACCCAAGACTACCAGCCAAGGGATGGCACCACACACAAGTGGCCCTCACCCCTTGATTAATAATTGAGAAAAATGCCAAATGCCTTACAGCTGGATCTCATGGAGGCATTTACTCAACTGAAACTCCTTTCTCTCTGATAACTCCACCCTGTGTTAAGTTGACACACAAAACCAGCCAGTACACTCCTCTTAGGTATATTGCCTTTTTTCATAAATATAGGTAAATAGATAAGTAAATAAATTACACATAGACACACAGAAACACAGACACACACACACACACACACATATGAACACTCACATACAGAGAGAGAGAGAGAGAGAGAGAGAGAGAGAGAGAGAGAGAGAGGGGGAGAGAAACATTAAAAGTGTGCCCATTACCCCAACAATTCATGATCTGACCGTGGAACTTACACTAGATTATGTTTCTTTACCAAGTGTTGAACAAGCTATGGGTAACCATAATAATATTCAAATTTTGTGTCATGTGTTCCCTATCTCCTGAGAGTAGACAGGTATTTGTTGCCATACTCCAGGAAAAGGTTTTTGAACAACAATATATAACACAGTGGTAATGATTATAATATACCAAGCATCTTTTAAAATTAGGACTAAGAGCAAGCAGCCGTCACAATGTGTGCAAAGGCAGAGGCAAATAGATCTCTGTGAGTTCCTAGCCAGCCTGTTCTATTAAAATGCCTAAAAAGCCAGGGTACAAAGACAGAGTAGCTTTAAAAAAATAAGTAACCCATGCCTAATAGTGTGTGCCTTTAATCCCAACATACAGGAAGCAAGTGAAGGGTGAAATAAAAAGGGAAAGTTCCAGGAGAGCATTAGCTGATACAGGAAAAAGTCTGTCCCAAAATGAAAAACAAGAAAACAAAAAAGAAATAAAACTGTAAAAATCAGTAATCAAATTTTAAAAATTTATTGAACTAAAGTGAAATTATAAAAAGATAAAGAAAAATCACCGAGAAACCAATTAATAAATGTTAAACAGGCTAGGTTTGTTGAAACATGCCATTTATAACAGCTAAAAAGAGACAGAGACAGGGGAATCATTGAGAACTTCATTCCAACCTGATTTACCAAAAGAGCTCCATTCCCTCCAGGACTTTTTATAGAGAGGCATTGTGTCAGAATAACAAATAAGCAAACTATTATTTAGCAATCAGAACAGAGCAAATGACAACTACTTCACATGTTACCTTTCCTAGTCAGAATGGCCAAGACAAAAGAAAACTAATGCTGGAGAACTTGTCAGCAAGGAGGAACATTTATACATTGCTGGTGGGAGTACAACCTGGTGATACAGACACTAAAGAAGTAAGGTGGTTATTCCTCAAAATCAGATCTGAAATGCCGGCCAATCAGGGCTGTGGAAGCCAGAAGGCAAATCAGGGCCTACTTGTCAGCTTAGTGAGACCCAGTGTCAAAGTAAAAACTAGAAAAGCAGGAGGGCACAGTAGGTGGCTCTTGTGGTCAAGAATGTCACTACAATGCCTGAACTTGTGTTCCATCCTTGAGACTACCAAGATTGTAAGAGAAAAATAACTCCTACCAATTTTCCTCTGATGTCTACTCATATGGAGTAAGCTATTAGTGATGAAGGTAAAGAAAACTATTTTAAATAAGAAGTGAGATAAAGTTCAGTGGAG
>CM052717.1:47717655-47744706 GCA_028551405.1 Uromys caudimaculatus
ATTATATGATGGCATGATCTGCATGTGTATGAGTGATCCAGGAGAAGGTAGTGACCTCTGAAGAAAGGAGAGATCATAGGAGCTCTTAGAACTGGAGTTAGAATTGACAGTGGATCCCACTGTTGCTTGAATCCACAGTCACCCCAAATGTATACAAAACAAGGCATCATTTTCTACCAAGGAAATGGTATGTGCTGGAGAGCAGTTCCCCGTGTGATTTAAATGATGACCTGTAAGAATGGAGAGAACTCACTGCTGAGGAGCAACTGTGGATCTTGCAGATGATCTGAGTTCATTTCCAAGCTTGCACACGTGAGAATTCCACTGTCTATAGTTCTACTCTAGGAGAACCTACACTCTTTTCTGACCCCAAGTCCCAAGACAATTCCATCCATGCAAGCAGGCATCACATCTATAAATAGTAGGGGGAAATACCTGGCAAAATTGATGGGATGGGGAACTGTGGGTGGCAGGACTGAGATGGGTAATGACTGGAATGTAAATGAATAAAGTAATGTCTTCAAAGAATTTTACAGTAACTATTTTCTCCTTTTGCTTAATGAACGTAAAATCTAACAATAAAGAATAAATACCTAAAGTAACTTAGAAACAATTCTACTATATAAACCACAGTGATATGAAACTTCTACAGGTAAGCATGGTTAATTTCCCCAAATACTGGGATTTAGAGTGTTCATTAACACACTTCTTCATGGTTGTAGAAGACTGACCTGGCCAAGGGGCAGGGGTGTTACTTGGAGTCACAATGCATCTCATAGAAATCCAGTCCTGCGATTTGTCCAAATCTTCAAGAGTCCTTTGAACCTTGAGCATCCTCAGGGCCTTCGGTGGCAGGTTTCAGGTCAACTAGAGCTTCAGTCACTGATAGGTCAGTTTGGACTTCAACTACTGCTGATTGACCAGACTCGCCAGCAGCAACAGGGACATCGCCATCAAGCAGGGCTTCTTGCTGACTACTCATGGCACCATCCCGGGCCTGATAATGAGGCAGAGAAGATTCCTTTCTGCAGTTCAGTTTGGGAATGAAATCCACACCAAATGTGCCTGAACACATGGACTCTCCATTCTCAGCAGCAACAAGAGGTGTGGAACCAGGAAAATGGATTGACTCAAAACAGCTGTAGAACTCCCATTTGTCCCTGGCAGAGCTTTTGGAATATTCTGGAGATTTGTTTGCTTGTACTTAGCTTGGTTGTTCTTGAACCAGATCTGAAAAACAACGGAGACATCAAAGAATACCTGTTTGACCCCAAATGGACCACAAGTTAATACTTTTGAAAAGAAGGAGTTTCTATAGCAATACTTCACAAGGCAGCAACAGAGAAGCCTGAGACTCAAGATCCCTAGGAGATTGTAGTAAGGTAGAATTGTATGACCTGAGGTCAAAAGACTGGGGAGATTAAGCTAGTGTGTCCTGTGTTTTAGTAGGAGCTCTGATGTCTGGGTCTCTGAGACCCTGTACAGGAATAATGTTCATTCATATTGGTACCCGGTTGGTGGAGAATGTGATTCCCACCATTGGATGCATGAATATCCACCACCTCAATCTGTCCACACTGCTCTAAGCATTTAAGAAGCACAGAATTAAGGTGCCCAATTGGAAAGGGGACATGGTTGCTGTTGGATTGCAGGAAAAGAGAGAGGCAGACCTTGACATCTGTCTCTATCACACCAAACAGTACTGCCAGCGTCACACAATGTTCCTGGTCTGGGGACTGACACTCATCAAAATATTTTTACAGCAGGTGCTTTTGTTCTTTGTAATACACAGTATATTCCTTTCCCAGCTTTCTTGGAGTCACAGGACCAGCTTATTTGTCACCATATTTATCTGACAACTGCTATAGGTCCTATGGGAACATGGAAACCAGGATCTCTGAGGGTATTTAAGGTATAGGATGGCTCGGATGGCCTGAGTGTCTTCTCAGTGTTGGTAAACCAGGGCCCATTATAGGACCTCGTAGCATTCAGACACTTGAATTTTTTGATGGTCCAAGGGCTCTTGGTGACATAGGGACAGAATGACTTGATTGCATTGGACTTATTGGGGTGACTAGGGGACTCTGACATCTTTGTAAAGGTATGTTCCTTGCAGGTTTTTGAGGCAGTTAAGGACTGCTATCTATGGGTATATTTGAAGACACTTGGAATTTTGGATGCAAGGAGGAAACTTTGACCATATATTTGCTCTGATCTTATTGGAATATGTTCCTGTACTGGAGAATCTGGTAAAAGGAAACACATCAGAAAAGCTCGAGAGAACACCCATCTCCCCATCACACCTATCCAGCAGTTTTATTTTTGGACTTCTATATAGCAGGAATCAGTCAGGAGCCTCAGATTTTCTGACCAACTGCCTCTGGTTCCCTATCACATAAGTATTCTCAGTATTGCAATAAGTGTGCATTTAGCTCCTGTGTTACTAAGATTGTCAGTCCAGGGAAGCAGGCAATTGGATGTTCTCTCCCAGTTTTTTAAAGTCCCCAATCCTCTTCCTTTCTGCTGGATTCAGTGTCTCAATAAAAGGAGTGAAGGGCCATGGAACAGGTAAGATCTATGTGCTTCCATCCCACCCTCATTTCTCCACAAGAGAATTGATGATCTAATTACCCTTGATATCAGCAGGTTATTACATTAAGCCATATCTATCCTGGTCCATACCAAGGACATGGCCTTAATTGAATCTCTACCAAGGACCCTCCCACAGGCTCCAACTTTCATCCCCTCACATCCAGCAGACATTCTCACACTGTGCCCACACCCAGTCTGTAGCCATACCTTATTGAAACCTGGCCAGGTGAAGATTTTTTTTTCATTTTCTTTTTTCTTTTCTTTTCCTTTCCTTTCTTTTGAGACAGAGTTTCTTTGTATGAACTCTGCTGTCCTGTTACTCAATCTGAAGACAAGGCTGAACTGCAAATCATAGAGATCCATCTACCTGTTCCTTCCCACACAGTGCTACGATTAAAGGTATGTAAGAAACTACTGACCCATCCTTTGGGGTTTCCTGCCCTCTTGAACTCCATCCAGAAAAAAAAAAGTCCCTATTCTCTAGTGATCATCTCAAGAAATGGGTCTCTTCTCATCCTGCTGCCCAGAGGACAGGCCCATTCCTGCCCACTGCTGTCACCTCTTTATTTCTCCAATCTGTCTCTTTTTAGAATGAGGCAGGGTCCATGTGCATGTCCCAGACCTCTGGGATCTCACTATACAGACAAGCCAGGCCTCAATATCACAGAGACCCACTTGCCAATGGTTGCACATTTCCCTTCATTCTGCTGGCACCTCAGGTCTTTCCACTTGTCTCCCTCCACCAAAACCTTATACATTACCATGATCTGCTTTTCCTCTCTCCCACCCAGGTCCTGCCTTTGTCTCCATCTCACCATCTGCCTAACAACCACCATGCAGAAGAGAGCAGAAATTAAGGTTATGATAGAATTCTCAGCACCAACCAGTCATGTTAAAGGCCACACTAGCTTTCCAATTAGATGCTTGCACACATACTCCCTGCTTGCTGCTTACTATAAAGTCTTGTCTTGATAGACATCCAGGGCTCCCCCACCACCAAAACCATCCTTGTGATGGTGGTGCATGGGGGGCCAAGCTAGCATGAATATAATGAAGATCCTCCTATGAGTTGCATCATATTGGCTCCTGCCTGTGTTTTGGGGGATCACTAACATTTCCCTGGCACTACATTTTGTTGCATTGACCAGCAGTTCCCCATGACACACAGGACTACCATCTGGAGGGTCTTGAAGCTGGCAAAACTAGTCTAGGTATTTGTGGTTTTATATTTGTAACACTGTGTTAAACTTCCTGCTTATTGCCTGTCTGAGCACTGAATTTTCCTGAGCTTTCTGTGAGATCTGAAGAATAAAAATAAAATAAAAAAACACTCTTTGCTCAAAAGTCTGTCAACAAACAATAGTTTATGTATTTTAGGACAGCCATAAGTTGCCAGAATGAGTGGAATTAAAAGTATCAGCTTAACAACTGTGCATACACAGTTCTATAAACACATAGGCAATAGTGAATGAGTGTAGCTTTGGATCCCCTTTCCTGTATTGAATTTTCTCCTTGCCATGCATTCGTATTCATGGCCAGCAATGTGTCTTTAAAGAACACAAATAGAGTGACAGTTCGCTGCTGTCTGCCTTTCTTGCCCTTGACCTCTAAGCTTTCTTCCCCTGACAACTAGATTATATTCTCCTGATAAAAAGGCTGTGCAATTCGATGGCTGCAAGAGAAAATCATCTTTGTGGGCCCCTGAGCTCTTTAGACAATGTAGCATAGAGTTATAAAGCCACACTGTGGTTATTACGGAAATAAATGTATCATTTGGTAAATTCACACAGCAACATCTAGCCATCATCTCTCAAGGGTATCGAACTCTGAGCTGAAACTTTCCCTCATGAGAAGTTCAGACAACATACTGTAAAGTAAGAAAAAAAGTCAAAATTGGTAAACTGCCTGTAGGCTGACAAGACTCAAAATGATGAAAAGAATATACACCAACTTCTCATAAAAATAAGCACTTTAAAGTTATTTCTCCAAAAATGGAAGAATATGTGAGGCTATCATCAGATGCCATTTCTTAACAAAGATTAGAAAATATTTAGTTTTTCTCAGAGATGCTGGGATGGTACTTACTGCATTCCTTCTGTGAGTCCTTATTTATCTGGATGTGCTACTGTGTGAATGTACAGTGCTCTTCTGAGGTTACTACTTAATTCCTGTTGCTGATAAACTTACCTTCACAACACATGGTTAATCTAAATTATCTTTCTCTCTAATGTGACTAATTTCTCCCAGGAAAAAATTGATTACTTTACTGAATGTGCTTGGCTGCTGATAAGCAACATGAAGGAACTGATACAGGGTGAAGTCAGGCAGAAAGAGCGAGTGGAAAATATTACTCTGGCTTCTCATTTAAAGTGATCATCTTGGTAGCAAACTGAGGTAGGTAAGAGGATGCTCGTTTCTAAAACTGAGTTGCTTTGGGGGTCATCGTCATGTTAATCAACAAATGAGATTTTTCAGAAGTATATTTCTTTTTTTTTTTTTTTTTTGGTTTTTCAAGACAGGGTTTCTCTGTCTAGCCCTGGCTGTCCTGGAACTCACTTTGTAGACCAGGCTGGCCTCGAACTCAGAAATCCTCCTGCCTCTGCCTCCCAAGTGCTAGGATTAAAGACGTGCGCCACCACTGCCTGTCCAGAACTTTATTTCTAGCAAGAAATTCCCAAACCAGTCAACACGCCAAAAATCTAAACAAAAGCCCAAGAGTTGACCCTATTGAATGCTTAGATAAACCAGTTCCCATGAGATTTCAATTTCAGCCTTTTTTAATGTATTCATAATAAAAAAAGATCTTCTTCCTTTGTTCTTATACTTTCAGGTAAATGTGTGTATGTTGAATATTGAACAATCTACCTCTGTCTTATGTTAGTAACAGTTTCATATGATTCATTTTTATCACAATGACATGGACAGGACCCATGAGGAGTGTGGATTTGAATAACTTGCTATACTCCTAAGAGATGCTATAAGTTCTCTACTGTGTCTCACAGATGACAGTGTTTCCCTATCCTTTTTAAAGATACAAAAGAAAGTTTGATGTTAGTATTTACATTGTTCATGAATTTGGAATTTGGGATTTCGAACGATGGGCTCCTATCAAGTTGTTGGGGTGGCCTCTCTTTCACCTGGAATCAGTCATCCATGTTTGCCAACTAATCTTAACTAATATTAACTGGACAGAATCACCTAGCTCACATTGGGCTGCATTTCAAATGATGTCACTTCTGTTTATGCAGTACATCTAACTCCAAACAGAATGAGAATTTAAATCTCTTGGCCTTCTGTTGAGCACCAATCCACCAAACACCTTTATCAGTCAGGCTCTGGCAGAGCCTCTCAGGAGACATCCATATCAGGCTCCTGTCAGCAAGCACTTTGTGGCATCAGCAATAGTGACTGGGTTTGATGGCTGCATATGGGATGGATCCCCAGGTGGGACAAAATCTGAATGGCCTTTCCTTCATTCTCTGCTCCACTCTTTGTCCTTGTATTTCTTTTAGACAGGAGCAATTCTGGGATATAATTTGGAGAAGGGTGGGTGGCCCCATGCTTGTTACTATAAGCTGGATCTTTTTCTGGTTTTGGATTTTTGTTGCTGGAAGACTGTTCCCAGATTCTGAGTGGCACCACATCCATTTTCTGTGAGTACCATCTTCTGGTTGGTTCTTGTTACTACAGGCTGTGTATTTTCTGGTTTTGGTTGGTTTCATTTCTAGTTGTACCATTTTCTGTTCACTAATTCTAAATGCTGTCACATCTTTTTGGGAACAAGGCATTGAATTTGTTACATGGCAAATTTTCAGTTAGGAAAGATGTATCTTGGAACTCTGGCAACTGCAGGGCCAGGAGATGTTCTGGGCCTAGGTTTGGGTGGGCATGGCTCAGGGAGCAAAAGTGTCTACCCGTCTGGAAACAAGCCCTTGATTTTGCACCCATGGCTGGTTGCAGTTAGGGATAGATGTATCTGGGACCTGTGGCTATGGTGGGTCCAAGAGACATCCTGAGTCTTGGTCTGTAGTGGGCATGGGTTCAGGGGAGCTTAGAGACACCCAGCAAGCTGATTCTTTTTGTCTGTGTGTACACCACTTTTGGTTGTTTCTCATTTCTGCCTGATAGGGAAAAAAGGTTGGACTTGTGTTTTAGGTGTCATAGAGAGGTCTTTTACATGACCTCTGGTTGTTTCTTGTTTCTGCTCAATAAACATGGAAGGTTTTCTTTGTGTTTTTATATATTCTGTTTGTGTTTATCATTAGGAGATAACATTGATGAGATAACTTTGATGAGATGATTTTGACAGATGACTTTGACTTTGATGGATGTATTAACATGAGACAGGCTATGTCTACCACATTTTACAAGTTCCCTTCACCCCAAAATAGGCCAGGAAGCTGGTTCCTGGCTCCACATGGGAACCCATCAGTAATCAGTTATCGATGCTTGCTTCCCCATAACTCACCCAGACTGGGATTATTAACACCGTTGAAGGTAAGAGGAGGGTCTTGATGTACTATCAGGCTCTGCTGGCAGGTCTCAAGGTGGCCATAAGAAGGCTCACAAATTTGGCCAGAGTGTATGACATTAGGCAGGGAGGAAATCAAAGCTCTACAGCTTTCTTAGAGAGGGTCATGGAGACATTTCAACAATACAACACCATGGACCCTACACACAAGAAGAAAAGGCAGCAGTGGCTCTAAATTTAGTAATCAGACCGCACCAGATATTAAGAGAAAGCTCCCGAGGATTCAGAGGTTAAGAGAAAGGAGTCTGAGGGAAACAGTGATAGTGGCAGAGAGAGTATTTAATGGAAAAGAGACTACAAAGGAGAAGCAGATGAAAGGACAGAAGCAACAGACTCAAGACCTGGCAAAGAGCTTGTTGACAGCCATGGCCAAACCAGAAGACTGACCACAGGAGATGCCTAAAACAGATTGCTTCAGAAGAAGGCAGTAAGTGGGGCCCTGAAGAACAAAAGGGCCCTCTCCCCAAGCCCAGGGTAACCCTAAAAGTAAAAGGAAAACTCACCAGATTTTTGATTGATAATCAATAAACTTCAACATTCTGTCTTGCTAAAACCTGAAGATAAAAATTTCTTCATCAGTTTATAAATAACTTCCCAGTGGCAACAGAAACAAAACAAACACTCAAACCTCTTAGAGGCCCTGAAAATTTTGGACTATTGAGCCTCCACTCAGAAGGCGTTACTCTGTCAACTACAGGTGACCTCCCTAGACCCTGGGGATGCATACTCAGACTTGGGGTCGTGGCATCAGCTAATGGCCAATGTGTCACCAATTGCCAGAAGCTGGCCCCACCTGATTTACACCTCAGTGCAGCAACAACCTCCTGGTTAAAGACGATACCAAAATGACTCATTACTAGCCTCTCTTCTTGAATTTTTCAGATGCCCTGCTGCCTGACCCTGAGCTCTATTGATTGGTGTCTGCATGGCTGCTCAGACGGATCCAGAGGTAACATGGTTCAACAACAGCAATAGCCCCATTCAGGGTGGAAAGAGGTATGCTGGGGCAGAAGTGGTCACAATCACTGAGATCATATGGGCAGAGCCACTCCAGGCAGGAATGTCAGCCCAGAAAGCTGAACTGGCATCTCTGACCAAGGCATTAGAGCTGAGAAAAGACAAGAGACTCAGATAGCCTCTGCTATCACTCATATCCATGTAACTATTTATAAAGAGAGGCCTTCTGATGGCAGAAGGAAGGACTAAACTCCAACCCATAGGGAAACAAGACAGACCAGTAGGTGGCCCTAGAAATTGGGCCCCTCACTTCCTTGATTGCCCTAGACTCAGAAGATTCCACACACTCTGACCTCACAGAAGATGTGAAGTGGGCCAAAAACCTACTCATATCTCAGTGTCATCAGAGATGACAGAGGACAGCTGACTGACTACAAATTAATTGTACTAGAGAAAATGGGTATACACAAACTAAAAAATATCCATTGTTCTTCACATTCAGGATCTCAGAAAATGCAGGATTTACATCAGAATTAGAGATTCCAATTTGAAAACAGCTAAACTCTGTCACACTCAAAATCACAGTTGAGATCACAACATCTTTCCAAATACCCAGCATAACTGGGAACCCCACAGAAACCAGGAAAACACAAGCCCTTGCCCAGCCAGAGACTCGGGTTCCTTCCATCTTGCACCTGTGCTCAGAACAAACCCAGGGCTCAGGATCCCCACCCACCCCTGCAATATCCAGAGAAAGCTTGACTCCCAGGAGCTCTGATACAACAGGATCTCAGGAACTTGATCACACCAGGATTTCAGGATCCCAGAGGCAGCTTGAGCCCCAGGATCTTGGACAGAACCAGGATCTCAGGATCACAGAATCCTGGAAACACAGGATCACAGAAACAGCTGGACTCTGAGGAGCTGTGACACAACCAGTATCACAGAGGTACAGGCTCGAGTCAGAGACAGCAAGGTCAGGTAGCACTAGAAATAACTGGATGGTGAGAGGCAAGCATAAAAACATAAGCAATAGAAAACAAGGCTACATGACATCATCAAAACCCAGTTCTCCCACTACAGCAAGTCCTGGAAACCCCAAAACACCATAAAAGCAAGATTCTGATTTAAAATCACATCTCATGATGATGATATAGGATTTTAAGGAGAACATAAACAATTCCCTAAAGAAATACAGGAGAACACAGGTAAACAGGTAGAAACCCTTAAAGAGGAAACACAAAATCCCTTAAAGAATTACCAGAAAACACAACCAAACAGGTGAAGGAATTGAATAAAAACATCCAGGATCTAAAAATGGAAATAGAACAAAAAAAGAAATCACAAAGGGAGAAAACTCTGGTGACAGGAAATCTAGGAAAGAGATCAGGAGTCATAGATGCAATCATCACCAACAGAATACAAGAGATAGAAGAGATATTCTCAGGTGCAGAAGATACCATAGACAACATTGACACAACAGTCAAAGAAAGTGCAAAATGCAAAAAGCTCCTGATGCAAAACATCCAAGAAATCCAGGACACAATGAAAAGACCAAACCTAAGGATAATAGGTATAGATGAGAGAGTGAGAAGTTTCCAACTTAAAGGGCCAGTAAATATCTTCAACAAAATTATAGAAGAAAATTCCCCTAATCTAAAGAAAGAAAAGCCCATGAACATAAAAAAAGTCTACAGAACTCCAAATAGGCTGGACCAGAAAAGAAATACCTCCCACCAAAGAATAAATCAGAACACCAAAAATAGAAACAAAGAAAGAATATTAAAAGCAGTAAGGGAATAGGATCAAGTAACATAAAAAGGCAGATCTATCCAAATTACACCAGATTTCTCACCATAGACTCTAAAAGCCAGAAGATCCTGGGCAGATGTCACACAAATGCCAGCCCAGGCTACTATACCCAGCAAATCTCTCAATTACCATGGATGGAGAAACCAAGATATTCCATGACAAAAACAAATTTACACAATATCTTTCCATAAATACAGCCCTACAAAGGATAATAGATAGAAAACTCTAACACAAGGAGGGAAACGAGACCCTAGAAAAAGCAAGAAAGTAATCTTTCAACAAATCCAAAAGAAGATAGCCACACAAACATAATTCCACATCTAACAACACAAATAACAGGAAGCAACAATCACTTTTCCTTAGTATCTCTTAAAATCAATGGTCTTAATTTCCCAATAAAAAGCCATAGACTAACAGACTAGATATGTAAACAGGACCCAGCATTTTGCTGCATATAGGAAATGCACCTCCGTGACAAAGAAAGACACTATCTCAGAGTAAAATGCTGGAAAAAAAATTCCAAGCATATGGTCCCAAGAAACAGCCTGGAGTAGCAATTCTAATAATCAATAAAATCACCTGTCAACCAAAAGTTATCAAAAAAGTTCACTTCACACACATCAAAGCAAAGATCTTCCAAGATGAACTCTCAATTCTGAACATCTATGCTCCAAATGCAAGGGTACCCACATTCATAAAAGAAATTTTATTAAAACTCAAGGCACACATTGCACCTCACACAATAATAGCGGGAGACTTTAATACCCCTCTCTCAGTAAGAGACAGATCATGGAAACAGGAACTAAACAGAGATGCAGGGAAACTAACAGAAGTTATGGACCAAATAGATTTAAAAGATATCTATAGAACATTTCATCTTAAAACAAAAGAATATACCTTCTTCTCAGCACCTTATGGTACCTTCTCCAAATCTGATCATATAAATCAGTCCCAAACAGGCCTAAACATTTACAAGGAGATTGAAATAATCCCATGCATCCTATCAGATGACCTCGGACTAAGGATGATAACAACAGAAAGCCCACATACACATGTAAGCTGAACAATGCTCTACTCAATGATAACTTGGTCAAGGAAGAAAGAAAGAAAGAAATTAAATACTTTTTTAGAATTTAATGAAAATTAAGGCACAACATACCAAAATTTATGGAACACAATGAAAGAAAGTAGTACTAAGAAGAAAATTCATAGTTCTGAGTGCCCAAAAAAGCAGCTGGAGAGAGCACACACTATCAGCTTCACACCACACCTGAAAGCTCTAGAACAAAGAGAATCAAATATACCAAAGAGGATTACACAGCAGAAAATAATCAAGCTCGGGGGTGAAATCAACCAAGTATAAACAAAGAGAACCACCAAAGAATCAACAAAACCAGGAGCTGGTTCTTTGAGAAAATCAACAAGAGAGATAAACTCTTAGTCAGACTAGCCAGAGGGAACGGAGACAGTACCAAATTAACAAAATCAGAACTGAAAAGGGAGATATAACAACAGACACTGAGTAAATCATCAGATCCTACTACAAAAGCCTATACTCAACAAAATTGGAAAATCCGGATGAAATGGACAATTTCCTAAACAGATACCAGGTACCAAAGTCAAATCAGGATCAGATAAACCATCTCAACAGGCCCATAAGCACTAAAGAAGTAGAAGTAGTCATTAAAAGTTTCCCAACTAATAAAAGCCCAGGACCAGGTAGGTTTAATGTAGAATTCTATCAGATCTTCAAAGAAGACTGAATACCAATACTCTTAAAACTATTTCACAAAATAGAAACAGAACAAAAACTGCCCAGTTCACTCTATGAAGCCACAATTATAATTATACCTAATCCACACAAAGACCCAACAAGGAAAGAAAATTTCAGACCAATTTCATTTATGAATATTAATGCAAAAATGCTCAATAAAACAGTTACAAATCAAATCCAAGAACACATCAAGGCAATCATTCATCATGATCAAGAAGACTTCATTCCAGGAATGCTGGGATGGGTCAATACCTGGAAATCCATCAACATAATCTACTACATAAACAAACTTAAAGAAAAGAACCACATGGCCAATTCATTAGATGCTGAAAAGGCATTTGACAAAACTCAACATCCCTTCATTATAAAAGCCATGGAAAGATCAGGAATTCAAGGTACATACCTAAACATAGTAAAAGCAATACACAGCAAACCAGCAGTCAACATCAAACTAAACAGAGAGAAAAACTCCACCAGAGAACTGCTACAGTTGATAAACAATTCCAGCAACGTGGCTGGGTATAATTAACTCAAACAAATCAGTAGCCTTCCTATACTCGAAGGATAAACAGGCTGAGAAAGAAATTAGGGAAATCACACCCTTTACAATTTTCACAAACAATGTAAAGTATGTTGATATGACTCTAACCAAGCAAGTGAAAGATCTGTATGACAGGAACTTCATGTCTCTGAAGAAAGAGATCAAAAAAGACCTCAGAAGATGGAAAGATCTCCCATGTTCATGGATTGGCAGGATTAATATAGTAAAAATGGCCATCCTCCCAAAAGCAATCTACAGATTCTGTGCAATCCCCATCAAAATTCGAACTCAATTCTTCATAGACATAGAAAGAGTAATTCTTAAATTTAAATGGAATAACAAAAAAACCCAGGATAGCAAAAACTATTCTCAACAACAAAAGAACTACTGGGGGAATCAGCATTCCTGACCTAAAGCTGAACTATAGAGCAGTAGTGATAAAATACTGCATGATATTGGTACAGTGACAGGCAGGTAGATCAATGAAATAGAATGAAGACCCAGAAATGAACCCACACACCTACGGTCCCTTGATTTTTGACAAAGGTGCTAAAACCACTCAGTGGAAAAAAGACCGTATTTTCAACAAATGGTGCTGGTTCAACTGGCAGTCTGCATGTAGAAGATGCAAATTGAACCATTCTTGACTCCTTGTATGAAGCTCAAATCCAAGTGGATCATGGACCTCCACATAAAACCAGATACACAGAATCTAATAAAAGAGAAAGGTGTTAAGAGCCTAAAACACATGGCACAGGGGAAATTTTCCTGAACTGGACACGAATGACTTATGCTCTAAGATCAACAATAAACAAATAGGACCTCATAAAATTGCAAAGCTTCTGTAAGGAAAAGGACATGGTCAATAGGACAAAACAGCAACCAACAGATTGGGAAAAGATCTTTAACAACCCTACATCCAATAGAGGGCTAAAATGCAATATATACAAAGAACTCAAGAAGTTAGTCTCCAGAGAATTAAATAACCCTATTAAAAATGGGGTACAGAGGTAAACAAAGAATTCTCAACTGAGGAAGCTCAAATGGCTGAGAAGCACCTAAAATGTCCAATATCTTTAGTTAGCCAGAAAATACAAATCAAAACAACCCTGAGATTTCACCTCACCCCAGTTAGAAAGGCTAAGATCAAAACAACAGCTGACAGCAGATGCTGTTGATGATGGGGAGATAGACCATTCTGGGTGGAATTGCAAGGTGGTACAACCACTGTGGAAATCAGTCTGGAGGTTCCTCAGAAAATTGGACATAGTACTACCTGAGGACCCAGCTATAAAACGCCTGGGCATATACCCAGAAGATGTTCCAACATATAACAAGGACACATGCTCCTCTATGTTCACAGCAGCCATATTTATAAAAGCCAGAAGTTGGAAAGAACCCAGATGTCCTTCATCAGAGGAATGGATGCAGAAAATGTGGTACATTTACACAATGGAGTACTACTCAGCTATTAAAAACAACAAATTCATGAAATTCTTAAGGATAAAACTAGAAAATATCATCCTGCGTGAGGTAACCAAATGAAAAAAGAACACATGGTATGCTCACAATGATAAGTGGATATTAGCCCCAAAGCTCAGATTACCCAAGATACAATTCACAGAGCACATGAAGACCAAGAAGAAGGAAGACCAAAGAGTGGAAGCTTCAGTCCCTCATTTAGGGGGTACAAAATACTCATGGGAAGAAATATGGAGACAAAATGTGGAACAGAGACTGAAGGAAAGGCCATACAGTGACTACCCCACCTGGAGATCCATCCCATATTCAATCACCAAAACCAGACACTATTGTGGATGTCAAGAACTACATGCTGACAGGAGCCTGATAGAGCTGTCTCCTGAGAGGCACTGCCAGAATCTGGAAAATACAGAGGCAGATGCTTACACCCAAACATTGGACTGAGCACGGGGTCCCCAATGGTGGAATTAGAGAAAGGACTGTAGGAGCTGAAGGAGTTTGCAACCCCATAGGAAGAACAATATCAACCAAAGAGACACCCCAGAGCTCCCAGGGACTAAACCACCAACCAAAGATTACAGGTGGAGCCACCCATGGCTCCACCTGCATATGTAGCCTAGGATGGCTTCGTAGGACATCAGTGGGAGGAGAGGCCCTTGGTCCTGTGAAGGTTTGATGCCCAATTATAGTGAAATGCCAGGGTCGGGGGATGGGAATGGGGGGTGGGTGAAGGAAAGCCCTCATAGAAGCAGGAGGTGGGGGATGGGATGGGAGGTTTCCAGAGGGGAAGCTCAGAAAGAGGATAACGTTTGAAATGTAAATAAATAAATTATTCAATAGAAGAAAGAAAAACTAATAAGCCAGATATGGTTGCACACACCTTTTTAAAAAAGAAAAGCAAATGGACTTCACAGAGGTAAAACTAAAACAACTTAGATACAGAGATTTACTGATATTCATAGTTACCTTTTCAAGATGGACTAAGACTTTCCCAACTAAGCATGGGACTGTCCAGAAGGTAACAAAGAAACTACTACAAGTAATTTTTCCAACATATGATTTTTTCTAGCTTTATAGGGTCAAACAATAGACCTACATTGGTTTCCCAGATAGGTTAGAGATTAGCTATTATTCTGGGGATTGACTGGAAATGTCATTGTGCTTACAGACCCCAGAGATCAGGACAGGGAGAGAAGATATACAGAACCCTAAAAGAGACATTAATTAAATGGACCTTAGAGACTGATGGGGACTGGGTGACTCTTTTCCCCTTCATCCTTTGTAGAAGATACAACTCCTCATACCAAATGGGACTCAACTCATTTAAGGTTAGTTTTGGTTCACCTACTGACAGAAGTTATTACAGAAGAAGATGATTGCTAATTGTTATACAATTTCGAGCATGTCCAATGGGTACTCAAATAGGTTTGGCTTAAACTTCATGTTTTCCATAAAACAAGTTCATGTCTGGAGCTCCACCAACATTAGCCCAAAGATTGGCTCCAATTCAAGAGACATATTGCCAAGGATCACTAGAGCTAAAAGGGTCCCTGTGCTCCAGAGTTGCAGTGTAGATCCACCACACACCTGTTTGAAGTTGAAGATGTCCCTGGTCAGGAGAATTCAGCCTCAAGTCTCCCTCCTTTCTCACACTGATAGGCCTCTATGCAAGCCCTAGGGACACCACAAAGATATAGCCTTGTTACTGTTTTCATTAAGCTTCAGAAAGTCCCATAATTGGGACTTGTACTCACAAGAGAAAGGAGGCAGGGGATAAGGTGCCAAGTCGTTTAAATTTAGACTCCATTTTAGAGAACCTGACCTAAGTTTGAACTCAAGTAAACTAACAGACTGGTACCTAGCATTAGTTTTGAAGTTGCCACCAAATAACCTGAACCTAGCTCCAGTCTCTAGGCTAATCCCAACCAAGACAAGTGTTTACGGGTTACACCGCCAACAAAACCAGTGTCTCCAAGTTATTCCCCCAACAAAACTGCACCCCGAGGTTACAAGACCACACCCTGCACAACAACTATGAATGCAGAAGTGAGCAGTCAATTATGTTATAAACCACAATACCTTTCCAATTAGATGCTTACAGGTGTACTCCCTGCTTGCAGCTTAATATAAAGTCTTGCCCATAGACATTCATGGCTCCCCCACCACCGAAACTGTCCTGTGTGATAGGGGTGCATTGGGGGTTGGGAGGCAGACCTATCTCAGAGAGAATAAAGACCATGCTGTGAGTAGCATCAGATTGGCTCCCATCTGGTTTCTTGGGGATCACTAACATTTCCAGGGCAGGACAGAGCAGCACCCTGAAGTCTGAGCAGCACATTCCCCATGTATTCTATGACTCTTGAACCCGTCTGGATATCAGTGTTCACAGCTATGATGAAAACTTGAAAATTCTCCTGTATTTTCTCAAGGCCCTATACTTATCAAGCTGGGTCTTTGACAAACCTCTACCTAAAAACACACACACCGTCTCCATAATGCTACCAAAGGATATCCTCCACTAAGTCCTTCTCTTTTTCATGAAGGTTATCCCCTGCAAACCTACACATCATAACAAACTTTATTCACAATTCCAAATCACCAGACACCCAGTAAGTTTTTGTACCTTGCTGGGATCTCTCTCAATTTTTGATCAATATTCCAAGCATCAGGATATAAAAGTATCTATCATTTCCTTTGATATATCTGTCATCTTGGAGTCTTACTGCTGAATAACTCACACTTCATAGCTATTTCTGAACTCTGGATAACTGCTTCAATTCAACTGTTTTGGCTCAGTCTTCTTTGCAATCTGGCTTACTCATCTGACTTCTATCAGCCTCTCATTGAATTTCTTTATTTGGCCCCAAACTACCTCTGTCAATTAGTGCTAATCTTCTGCCTCTTTCTTATTCTCTGGATTCAACTGCCTGGGCTGACCTGCACTGAATGAACTCACAGACAAAGAACTCAACTCCACTGACCTGCACTGCACTCACTGTATTGACTCTGAACTAAACAACTCAATTCTCAACTCACTCAGCTCTCTCTCTCTCTTATACTCTCAAGTAGCTGTTCCCTTGAGAGTTTGGTGCATCCTATCTTTGACCCACTCTCTCAAATTTTTCTCTAAGTCATCACTTTGCCCCTCAATTAAATATCATTGTTTGCAATTAAAGGTGTGCACTAACCTGTTGTACCTCACACCTTAGAAAGGTTGAGGTCTACTATGGCCACACAGGTTTCCTAACCTCAGCAAAAAATGGAGAGCTCTTTTTTCTTATCAAGGCTTCATCATCTCCACCTGATCTGGGGAGCCCAAGGGCCAATCTACTACCTGATGAGTGTCACATGGTCATGCTGACCCACCCATTACGGAGTTTGTTTCATACTTACCCACCTGGTGTTCATCAGCAAAGAGTCACTCCATGTGAAGAAGTAAAAAACTGAACAACACACAAGAGTTCTAGCCAGAGTGATTAAGGAGTGAAGCAAGTCTGTGTTCAAGCCAGATCACACAGACCCATCATGTCTAGATGTGATCAGAACAGCCATATTGCTGGATTAAAACTCCTCTAAGCCAGAGATTACATATATTTTCCAGGTGGGAAACTCAAAGGTCCACCCACTCTTTGGCGCCTCTGACTCTGCAGACCCTCAAATCCTTTAGATGTACACCCAGGAGCCACTCAGAGTTCTGCCCCACCCAAAGGAGTCCTAGTTTTATTGATTGAATCATAATTGTTTTCTTGTCTTTTGTTTGATTTTAACTCAAGGTCCCTTCATGTAGACGAACTTGTTCTATAATGTACTGTGTGGACCAGACAGGCCTCAGACTCACAGGAATTACTTTGACTCACCTTCCTAGAGTGCTAGCACTAAGGTGAGGGCAATTAGGATCATGCAAGGATTAATCGTTCTTTTACAGAACATTTACTGTGTGACAGGATTGTGTGGAAAATGGAGATAAGAAAACATTGTTCCTGGCCTCTTGGGGCTGAATCTGAGAAATTGTGTCTTTACATATTCCCCCTGTAAGTGGCCTTATAATGCATTACCAGATTTGTGAAACATTTCAGAAGTAATGCCCATTTAATGCTTCTCCATGCCAAGTTGTTTTGAGAAGCGGGTTTTGCCTTTAATGTGAAGAAAGAAAGAATTGGACTTGAAGGCCTGCCTTGACTATACAGTAGCACCAAACTTTCCTGGTCTACAGATGTCCCTGCTTTGAAAGGAAAAAAAAATACACAAAGTAATAACAGGTTAAAACTCTTCATCACTCTGGAGGATTTCAAAGAGAGGAATATTCGTACACTCTTGATGTTATCAAAGGGTACAGGAAAATCAGTATGGGGTACACAGAACTGAAATCCCAACTACTTGGAAATCTGCTAGAGAACTGTAAGTTCAACCACAGCCTGGGTGGAAGAATGACTTTGAGGTTAACCAGGGATATGCGAACAGAACATTTCATTTGAAAAGACAGGTCTTTAGAGACTAAAAATGTATCTCACCGGGACACTTCTTTCTGTCTTTATTATGAACTGGACCCTGATTCAATCTCCATTCTTCAGAAAATGTGGAACATTTACACAATGGGTTACTACTCTGCTATTGAAAACAATGAATTCATGAAATTCTTATGGATGGAACTAGAAAATATCATCCTGAGTGAGGTAACCAAATAACAAAAGAACACACATGATATGCACTCATCAATAAGTGGATATTAGCCAAAAAGCTCAGACTACCCAAGATACAATTCACAGACCACATGAAGCTCAAGAAGTAGGAAGACCAAAGTGTGGATGCTATGGTCCTTCGCCCCTGTATTTCTCAGATTCTGGCAGAGCCTCTCAGGGGACAGCTATATCAGGCTCCTGTCACCATGCACTTCTTGGCATCCACGATAGTGTCTGGGTTTGGTGACTCTACATGGGATAGATCCCCAGGTGTGGTGGTCTCTGAATGGCCTTTCCTTCAGTCTCTACTCTTTGTCCCTGTTCTTCCTTTGCACAGGAACATTTCTGGGTTAAAAATTTTGAGGTGGGTGGGTGGCCACGTCCCTGGACCAGGGGCTGTGCCTGTCTACTGGAGGTGGTCTCAACAGGTTCTTTCTCCCCCTTCTCTGCGCATTTCAGCTAAAGTCAATCCCACAGTATCCTGGTAGCATCATATTTCCCTGGTGTCTGGCACCCCCCAGTGGCTATCCATAGTTCCTCATCCCCCCCTGCTGTATATTTTTGTTCTATTTCCTCTGCATCTCTTTCACATCTGCAGATCCTGATCCTGCCTCCCTTACTTTCTACCCCTCCTCTTTCCTTCCCAGGCCAACCTATCCCTCCAGCTCCCATGATCTTCCTGCTCCCCTCTCAATGCAGCACTGATGCATCCACATCCTGGTCTTCCATCTATGCTCCATATGGTCTGTGGATTGCATCATGGGCATTGTGAGCTTCTGGGCTAATATTCACTTATTAGTGAGTATGTACCATGTGTGTTCTTTTGTGTCTGGGTTACCTCACTCAGGAAGATATTTTCTAGTTTCATCCATTTCCCAAAGAATTTCATGAAGTCATTTTTTTTAATCCCCGCATTGTTCGCCATAGGATATATGTACCACATTTTCTGGATCCATTCTTCTGTTGAGGGACATCTGGGTTGTTTCCAGATTCTGGCTATTATAAATAAGGCTGCTATGAACATAGTGGAGCATGTGTAATTGTTATATGTTTGAGTATATGCTGAGTAGTGGTATAGCTGGATCTTCACGTAGAACTATTTCCAATATTCTCAGGAACCACCAGACTGATTTCCAAAGTTTTCAGTCCCACCAGGAATGGAGAAGTGTTCCTCTTTCTCACTAACATCTGTTGTCACCTCAGTTTTTTTTTTTTTCTGGTTTTTCGAGACAGGGTTTCTCTATATAGCCCTGGCTGTTCTGGAACTCACTTTGTAGACCAGGCTGGCCTTGAAATCAGAAATCCACATGTCTCTGCCTCCCAAGTGCTGGGATTAAAGGTGTGTGCCAGCACTGCCCCTTATCACCTGAGTTTTTGATCTTAGCCATTCTAAATGGTGTGAGGTGGAATCTCATAGTTGTTTTGATTTGCATTTCACTGATGACTAAGGATGTTGAACATTTATTGGGTGCCACTCAGCCATTTGAGACTCCTTGATTAAGAACACTCTATTTAGCTCTGTATTCCACTTTTTAATATGGTTATTTGGTTCGTTGGGGCCCACCTTCTTGAATTCTTTGAATATTTTGGATATTAGCCCTCTATCAGAGGTAGAGATGATAAATATCTTTTCCCAATATGTGGGTTGCGGTTTTGTCATATTGACAGTGTCCTTTGCTTTACAGAAGTTTTATATTTTATGAAGTCCCATTTATTTATTGTTGATCTTAGGGCATAAACCATTGGTGTCCTATTCAGGTAATTTTCCCCAGTGCCATGTGTTTGATGCTCTTCCCCGTTTTCTCTTCTATTAGATTCAGAGTATTTGGTTTTATGTGGAGGTCCCTGAACCACTTGGCCTTGAGCTTTGTACAGGGAGATAGAAATGGATCAATTTGCATTCTTCTACATGCTGACTGCCACTTGAACCAGCACCATTTATTGAAAATGCTGTCTTTTTGCCACTAGATAGTTTTAGCTTCTTTGTCAAAGATCAAGTGACCATAGGTATGTGGGTTCATTTCTGGGTCTTCAATTCTATTCCATTGAGCTACTTGCCTGTCTCTGTACCAATACCATGAAGTCTTTATTACTATTGCTCTAGAGTTCAGCTAGAGGTCAGGGATGGTGATTCACCCAGAAGTTCTTTTCTTGCTGAGAATAGTTTTTGCTATCCAAAATTTTTTGTTATTCCAGAGGAATTTGAGAATTGCTCTTTCTAACTTGGTGAAGAATTGATGGGGATTGCATTGAATCTGCAGACTGCTTTTGGTAAGATGGCCATTTTTACTATGTTAATCCTGCCAATCCATGAGCATGGGAGATCTTTCCATCTTCGGAGCTCTTCATCAATTCTTTTCTTCAGGGACTTGAAGTTCTTGTCATACAGAACTTTCAATTGCTTGGATGGAGTCACACCAAGGTATTTCATATTATTTGTGACTATTGTGAAGGGTTTGTTCCCCTAATTTCTTTCTCAGGCTATTTATCATTTGAGTAGATGAAGGCTACTGATTTGTTAGAGTTAATTTTATATCCAGCCACTTGGCTTAAGTTGTTTATCAGCTATAGGAGCTCTCTGGTAGAATTTTTGGGGTGGCTTATGTATACTATCATATCATCTGCAAATAGTGATCTCTAGTATCCTCTTTCTCAGTTTGTATCACTTCCATCCCGTTAGTTTCCTATTGCTCTAGCTACAACCTTCAATAATAGATTGGATAGGGACAGAGTAGGCAGTCTTGTCTTGTCCCTGATTTTAATGGGATTGTTTGAGTTTCTCTCTCTTTAGTTTGATGTTGGCTATTGGTTTGCTTTATATTGCTTTTATTATATTTATATATGGACCTTGAATTCCTGATCTCTCTAATACTTTTAACATCAACAGGCGTTGTATTTGGTCAAAGGCTTTTTCAGCATCTAATGAGATGTTCATGTGATTTTTTTGTTTTTTTTTTTTGAGGGTTTTCCGTATATTGAACCATCCCTGCATTCCTGGGATGAAACCTACTTGATCATGGTGAATGGTTCTTTTGTTGTGTTCTTGGATTCAGTTTGTGAGAATTTTATTGAGCATTTTTGCATCAATATTCATAAGGGAAATAGGTATGAAATTCTCTTTCTTTGTTAGGTCTTTTTGCGCCTTACATATCAGTGTAACTGTGGTTTCATAGAAAAAAATGGCTAGTCCTCCTTCTGTTTCTATTTTGTGGAAAAGTTTGAGAAGTATTGGTATTAACTCTTCTAGAATTCTGCATTAAAATCATCTGGCCTTCGGAGTCAAGCTGCAACTGGGGTGTGGGCTGTGTGAGTTTGGGGCCAGAGGTGAAGACCTGCTCTTGGCTCAGGTGGAGACTGGAAGATGCTCTGGTCTATTGCTGGGTGGGGAATCTGCATCTCGTGGTTTCAGGGTTCACAGTGTGCTGGGTACTGGGGTGGGGCATGGAGTCTCACCTGTGATCTTGAATATGACAGAATAGCTGGGGAGTCAAGCTGCAACTGGGGTGTGGGCTGTGTGGGTTTGGATCTAGAGCAGAGGCTTTTCTCCCACACAATTCGAAGCCAGATGGCCTTTTTCTAATGCTGAAGCATAAGACAGAGTCATTTGTTGATGTTAAGTTGTATTTCTTTCAAGCAGCAGAAGGATGGGTCCTGTTTTTCCCTTCCATTCGGTTAGTCTGTAACTTTTTGCTGGGGAACTGAATCCATAAATATTGAGAGATATTAATGACTAATGATGGTTAATTCCTCTAACTTTGTGGGTAGTAGTCGTGGTGTGTGTTTCCCTTCTTTTGATTTTGCTACTTCAATTATTTATTTCCTGTGTTTTCATGGGTGTAATTGACTTCCTTGAGTTTTACTTTTTTTCTTCTAGTGCCCTCTCTGGGGCAGGACTCATTGATAGATATTGTTTAAATTTAGCTTTATCATAGAATATCTTATTGTGCTTAAGATATTTAAAATTTAATAGGTTATTCCTCCACCAGTGAAATAAGCCAGTTTAAACCAGATTAGATTACACTAAAGACAGGTTTATTGAGAAACTGATCCTGGGCTAGTTTACTGGCCCCAAGGATTGAGGCCAGGGGAGTTGACATGGGTGCTGTGGGGCAGAAGACAAGAGGGAAAGGGCACAGAGACAGAGAAAAAAGAGGTAGAGTGAGAGGCAAAAATGTTCTGATTGTACAGGAAGGATCATCTCGGGGAAGGCCTCTCCAGACCCTGAGTTGGAAAGTTCAAGATTGAAAGCAGGGTGTGCCAGGTAGGAATTGAAGAAGGCTAGGAGAACCTGGGGCCAGGTGTGCTTTGATACGTAAAATGAGTATGGTAGTCTGTGGACTCTTGTAATCTAAAGTATATCTGTCTAGGCCCTCTAGCTCTTAGAATCTCTCTTGAAAACTCATGTGTAATCCTACTAGGTATGGTTCTGTTTCTCAATATTTTCAATTGCAGATTCTAATATTCTTTCTTTGGTTCTGTACATTTAGTGTTTTGATTAGGTGCCAGGCAACTTCTTTTTTGGTTTAATCTCTTGGGTCTTCTGGACTAATCTTGTACATTTATAGATACCTCTTTCCTTAGGTTGACAAAATAGTTTTGTTGAAAATATTTTCTGGGACTTTAAGGGAGTGTTCTCCTTTTTCTACTCATTTTATTTATAGGTTTGGTAGATTCAAAGTGTTCTAGATTTCCAAGATTGTTGTGTTCTCTCTCTGTGTGTAGTATAATTAGTTATTGATTAGTTAATTAATTAATTAATTGGAAAATGACCAGCGAAATGATTCCTGATTATGTTCCGTTATGCTTATAGATTGGTGCCTAACCCAACTGTCATCAAAGAGGCTTCATCCAGCAGCTGAAGAAAGCAAATGCAAACTCCCATGGCTAAACACTAGCTGCAGTTGGAAAATCCAGATGAAGAGGAACAGGAAGGCTCTTAGGAGCCAGAGGAATCAAGTTAACACAGAAAGTTCACAGATTCAACACACCTGTGCCCATAGGTGCTCATAGAGACTGAACCACCAACAAGAAGGCATGCATGGAAATGAGCTACATACCCTACACATGTGTAACACTTGTGCAGAAAGTGGTCAGTGGAGGCTAGAAACGTATCTAAGTGGGACCCGTCTTTCCCTTTTTCTATGAACGAGAACCTGGTTCAATCTCCAGTCTTGAGTAGAGAAGGATAAAAAGAGAATACCATAAATGAATAAATCTTGACAGGAAGGCAGGCTTAGAGGCAAATGAGAGCAAATGTCTAGTATATGTGGAATGCACACTCAGGCCTCATCTTTCCTTCAATGGCAGCACACCTAATCCTCAGCAACACACAGTACAACAGGGTTTCTTTACATTTCCTAAACTTACTTTTTATGTCACATGAGAGTTGTAGACACACAAGTGGATGGCAGTGCGAATGTTTCAGAAATCTCTTTTCTTCAACTACCTCTACATGATTAGCCATCTTGGTGGATGTCAAATATTACTATAATTTTTAGAAAAAAAATATTTGAGTTTCCAGCCTGTGCCTTCCACCTGGACAGACCATCAGCATGTATGCTCCTCTGACCACCCCATAGTCTGAAGGCCTCCCAAGAGTTCTGCTATAGCCAGGGCAACAGATAAGGGAACCTCCCAAATAACCACAGCACCTGGGAAGCCACAGGGGCCCAGCAGCCTCAGGACCCATCTCTACCTCTACTCTTACCCCAGGAATGAACTCCACCCACTTTCAGGCCTGTGCCTTCCACCAGGGAGGACCATCAGGTGTCTTCTCCTCTTAAGACCCTAGAGTCTAAACGCTTCCCAGGAAAGCAGATACGGCCAGGGCCGCAGGCCTCCAAGGAGACTTGCAGCAACCCAGGGACACAAGAGGCAGGCTGCAGATAGAGACACCTAGGACAATTAACACCAGAGATAACCAGATGGCTATAGGCAAGCACAAGACCAGAAACAACATAAGCCAATATACTCTGGTACCATTGAAACCCAGTGCTCCACCACAGCAAACCCTGGATACACAAACACACCTGAAAACCAGGATAGTAAGCTAAAATCCTATACATGAACATAATAGAGTCGCTTAAGTAAGGATATAAATAACTCACAGAAAAAAATTACAGGAAAACACAGGTAAACAGGTAGAAGCCCTTAAAGAGAAAACAAGTACCTTTAAAACAAATACAGGAATTTTGACTCAGCCCACACACAGTTGCAGCTTGACCCCCAAGGTGTTCTGATACAATCAGAATCAGAAGTGAAAACCAAACCCAGCCCCTAATACCTGTTGTAACCAAGGCCCCAAGGACCTATGGATGCAGATACCCTGTCCATCCAGAGACCCAGCTCTTTCCAGTTTGCACCTGTGCTAGGAACAAAGGCTCTACTCTGGATCCCCACCCATTCAGCCCATACCCAGATGCAGCTTGACCCCCAAAAGTTCTGACACATCCAAGATCACAGGATCACAGGCTTGCAGGAGGGTCAGGATCCAGTCAGAGACAGTGAAGCCAGGTAATACCAGAGATGACCTGATGGTGAGAGGCAAGGGCAAGAACATAAGCAACAGTAACCAATATTACTTAATAACATCAAAACCCAGTTCTCAGTCTAGAGAGATGGCTCAATGGCTAAGAGCACTGACTGTTCTTCCAGACATCCTGAGTTCAATTCCCAGCAAACACATGGTGGCTCACAACCATCTGTAATAGGTCTGATGCCCTCTTCTGGTGTATCTGAAAACAGTGACAGTGTACTCATGAGGACATTAAATAAATAAATCTTAAAAAATAAAAACAGTTCTCCCACTACAGATAGCCCTGGATACCCCAACACACCTGAAAAGCAAGATTCAGATCTAAATTCTCATCTCATGAAGATGGTAGAGGACTTTAAGAAGGACACAGGAATTCCCTTAAAGAGATACAGGAGAGGGCTGTAGATTTGGCTCTGCCATTAAGAGTACAGACTGCTCTTCCAGAGGTCCTGAGTTCAAATCCCAGCAATCACATGGTGACTCACAACCATCTGTAATGGGATTCGATGCCCTCTTCTGGTGTGTCTGAAGACAGCTACAGTGCACTCATATACATAAAATAGATAAAATTTAAAAAAGAAAAAGGTTTTAAAAAAAGAAATATGGGAGAACATAAGTAAACAAGTAGAAGCTCTTAAAGAGGAAACACATAAATCCCTTAAAGAAATACAGGAAAAACCAATCAAACATGGAAAAAAATTGAACAAAAACATGCAGGATTTAAAAGTGGAAATAGAAACATTAAAGAAAACACTAAGGGAGACAAACCTGGAGATGAAAAACCTAGGAGAGCAGGAGTCACAGATGCAAGCATCACCAACAGAATACAAGAGATTGAAGACAGAATCTTAGGTGTAGAAGATAACATAGAAGACATTAATAGAACAGTCAAAATAAAAAGAGCAAAAAGGCCCTAACCCAAAGCATTCAAGAAATCCAGGACACAATGAAAACACTAAACCTAAGAATAATAGGTGTTGCACGAACTATTTAATAAGCAATCCACGCTACTGCTGGCAAGGCACAGGCAGACAGGCCCACCTATTCTCAGCCCAGCAGACTCTCAGACTCAGAGCTCCAAAATCTCTCCAATCAGCTCTCTAAGATCCCATGGCAGACTGCTGCCACAAATGCTCAGCACTTCCAAATTCTAGTGGCTGGCTGGGGTGCCCGCTGAGTTTCCATGTGAAGGAAAACACCAATCAATCTTAGTTTAGAATCAACAGGCAATACAATCGCTGGGCACAGAAACTAGCATCTTAATTTTGTAAGCTATTTAAGTTATAAATCCTCTGGGGGCCTCTAGCTACCTACTCTGTGACTCCATGCTCTTGCCCATCCAAAAGGAAGGATCTCTCCTGCCTCCCCTCTTCCTCTCTGCTACCAGGAAGTTCCGCCTACTCGTTCAGTGATTGGTTCCTTGAAATCTTTATTCGATAAAGGAAGGTTCTCACCTTTTCTGTCCAATAAAATAAAATTAAAAAAAAAAACTTTTCTCTCAAATATAAACTGAGTATAACTATTATCATTCAGTAATTTATAAAGTATAGAATACACCTAACACCCAGTTCATCATTTTTGTCAATTAAATAGAACACACCCTCACTGCAGAACCTCTAATTCCGAAGATAAACACTCCCTTTAGTGCCACTCAGATTTCAGTCCCACTCTAGACAGCCCTTGCCTTATTGTTTGGATCACAATTGTTTAGTTTTCTTTCCTTGATTTTTGAGTCAGGGTCTGTACTGCAGGAAGCTCTTTTCTTCACAAGCCTATAAGTGATCTTGTTCTACTCAGAAAAATTATCCCTGGCTGTTTAGGGGGGAAATTCCTATAAAATATATCATCAGTCTCTCAGGGAGTCTACCTTTATTCAAAGGACTCAGGAGGCAGAGACAGGTGCATCATTGTAAGTTCCAGGCTGGCTTCATCTACAAAACACATTACTAGACAGATGGAGCTACACAGAAAAACCATCATCCAGATTACAAATGTGCATTTATATATGTGACTATGTATAGAATTATATTGTTTCCCCAACCCAAGCTCTTACCCACATCTGTAATCTTCATATTCAAGATCTTTCTCTTTCATGAACAATTTAAAAAGTAAGTTTTAAATGATAGAAATACCACAAACCACACCAAG
>CM052717.1:47745206-47762093 GCA_028551405.1 Uromys caudimaculatus
AGCTACACAGAAAAACCATCATCCAGATTACAAATGTGCATTTATATATGTGACTATGTATAGAATTATATTGTTTCCCCAACCCAAGCTCTTACCCACATCTGTAATCTTCATATTCAAGATCTTTCTCTTTCATGAACAATTTAAAAAGTAAGTTTTAAATGATAGAAATACCACAAACCACACCAAGCAATGAAGGCCATTCAAATCGACAACAGCCCACCTGACCTTAGGGCCTACCTGAGTTTTTGATTGTTCCCCCTGGTGTATGACAACCTCTAAGTGAACCCAATAAAACTCAAAGTTCAGCTATGCACCTTTTATGCTTGATTTCTATAAGACGTTTAAAGCAACTGATATTGTATTTTGTCAAAAAGCTTTTTCAGCATCTAATGAGATGATCATGTGATTTCTTTTCTTTCAGTTTGCTGATATGGTGGATTGCAATAGTGGATTTTCATGCATTGAAGCAGCCCCTGTATCTCTTGGATGAAGATTACTTGAGCTTGGTGTATGACTTCTTTGATGTGTTCTTTGATTGGGAGGCTGAGTATTTTGCTGAGCATTTTTGCCTAGATATTCATATGGGAAATTGGTCTGAAACTCTTTCTTGACTAGTTCCATGGTTTATGTATCAGGGTGACTGTTACCTCATAGAATGAGTTTAGCAATGTTCCTTTTGGGTTTTGTGCAATAGGTTGAAGAGTATTGACATTAGCTCTTCTTTGAAGATCTGATAGAATTCTGTGTTAAAATAATCTTGGCCCTTAGATTTTTTTCAGTTAGGAGATTTTAATGACTGCTTCTGTTTCCTCGGGGCATATACAACTATTTAAGTAGTTTACATTGTCCTGACTTAACTTTGGCAAGTGGAGTCTGTCTAGAAAACCATCCATTTCATTTAGATTTTTCAATTTTTTGGAGTATAGGATTTTGAAGTAAGACCTAATGATTCTTTGAATTTCCTCAGGGTCCATTGTTATGTCTCCCGTTTCATTTCTGTTTCTGTTAATTTGGATACTGTCTCTCTGCATTTTAGTTTGGCTAAGAGGCTGTTTATCTTGCTGATTTCACTCAACCAGCTCTTGGATTTGATGATTCTTTGTATTGATCTCTTTGTTTCTAATTGACCAGTTTCAACCATGAGTTTGATTATTTTCTGCTGTCTACTCCTCCTGGGCATTTTTGCTTCTTTTCCCCCACTAGGGCCTTCAAATGTACACATTATTTTTTAGGATTAGAATCCTCTAAATTCTCAATGAGAGCATTTAGTGCTATAAACTTTCCTCTTAACACTGCTTTTATAGTGTCCCCTAGGTTTGGGTATATTGTACCCTCATTTTCATTGAACTCTATACAGTCTATAATTTCTTTCTTTATTTCTTCCCTGGCCCAAGGATCATCGAGTTGAGACTTGTTCAGTTTCCATGAGGATGTAGGCTTTCTGTTGTTTCTGTTGTTGTTGAAGTCCAACTTTGCCGGGCAGTGGTGGTGCATGCCTTTAATCCCAGCACTTGGGAGTCAGAGACAGGTAGATTTATGAGTTCGAGTCCAGCCTGGTCTATCTACAGAGTGAGTTCCAGGACAGCCAAGGCTACACACAGAAACCTTTTCTCAAAAAAAAAAAAAAAAAAAAGCAAAAGCAAAACAAACAAGCAAACAAAAGAAGTCCAACTTTAATCCATGAAGTCTGATAGGATACAAGGACTTATTTCAATTTTCTTGTATCCATCAAGGCTTGTTTTCTGAGAGTATATGGTCAGTTTTTGAGAAATGTTGAGAAGCATTGAGAAGAATGTATATTCTTTTGTGTTTGATGAAATGTTTTATAGATATGTCAGGTCCATTTGATTCAGAACCTCTGTTGGTGTGATTATTTCTGTTTAGCTTCAGTCTGGATGATTTTCCTTTGGTGAGAACGGGATGTTGAAGTCTCCTACTATTTTTGTGTGGTGTTCAATGTGTGATTGGAGCTTTAGTCAAGTTTCTCTTATGGATATGGGTACCTTTGCATTTGGGGCATAGATGTTCAGAATTGAGATGTCATCTTGGTGGAGTTTTCCCTTAAGAAGTATGACATGTCCTCCCCAACTCTTTTGACTACTTTTGGTTGAAAGTCTGTATAGTCTGTATAGATAATAGAATGGTGACTCGATCTTTTTCCTGGATCCATTTGCTTGAAAAAAAAAAAAACGCTATTTTTATTTCATTACTCTGAGGTATCTGTTACCTTTGTTGCTGAGGATCTAAAGTTGATGTCCACTGGTATTGAAGCTCTACTCCAAGGACCTAGCTTTAATTGAATCTCCGAATAAAACAGTCTCAGCAGCTTCATCTTTTATCACCTATATCCAGCAGCCACTGCCTCCCTGCCCCAGCCTGTGGCACCACTCAGGCTGGCTAGGTTGAAGGCATCTATCATTTTTTTTTGTTTGATTATTCTGTTTATTTCTTTGTTTTTTAAGATGGGGTTTCTCTTTATAAACCCACTGGCTGTCCTGTAACTCAATTGGTAGACAAGGCTGACATAGAACTCACAGAGATCTACCTGCCTCTGCCTCCCCAGGACTGGGATGAAATACATGGACCACCACCTGACTTTGAGGACAATATTCTTAATTAAGCAGACAGAGATACTCACTTCAGGTTTGGTCAGAGTCTGAGAAATAATAGCCTTTGCTCCATCACTTGGGCTCTCCTGTACTTTGGGGCTGCAGCCCAGAAGAAATTTGGCTTTCCCTACTCAGTGGCCATATCAAGGAACTGGTGTCTTCTTAGCCTTTAGTGCAGGGGCCCTTCTCATTCCTGCCCACTGGGGTTCCCTCTTAATTGTTCCCTCCCTTCTAAACAATTCAGGTAGCCACCAACTGACTAGGAAACCAGTGGGCAGCTGCAGCTTGGTGAAGCCTCTGTCTGACCTCTACCCAAAGGACCTGCACTTACCTATCTCTGTGAACTTGAAACTCAGTTTTCCTCCCAATCTTTCTAGCCCCTCACTCCACAGAACCTCAGATCCATCGTATTCACCCACACTTTGTGCCACTCAGGTTTCAGCCTTACCCCATGAAGAGTTATCTTGTGGATTTATGTATTCCTGTTTATTGTCTTTATTTATTCATTCATTCATTCATTTATTTATTTATTTATTTATTTATTTATTTATTTATTTATTTATTGCATTTGGGTACACTTTAGCTGTCTTCAGACACACCAGTAGAGGTTATCGGATCCCTCTACAGATGGTTGTGAGCCACCATGTGATTGCTGGGAATTGACCTCTGGAAGAGCAGTCAGTGCTCTTAACCACTGAGCCATGTCTCCAGCCCTTTGTTATCTTTTGTTTTGGTTTTGAGACAAGGTCTTCCTATTATTCAGCCTGTTCTAGAGATGACCTTGGCTCAGATTTCTGAGTCCTGACTACAGATTGAGTCACCACAAGGTTCAAGATTTAATCTTTGTTCCAGAGCAGTTATAGGGTGACAGGTTTGTGTAGAAATTGAAAACTAAGGGAAATTTGGCCTTTCCCTCATGAGGCACCAGCCCAGAAGAAATTGTGGCTGCACCTGTCAGTCATTTTCTCAGGAAATGAATTCCTACTCACTCTGCTTCCAGGATTGTGGCCTTTCCTTCCTCTTACTAAGCACCCATTCTTAGAGGGCAGCAGCCTGTTCAATCTTCTACTCCCTTGTTTGCTCCCTTATTCAACCACTTTCCTCTTCCTGGCCATTCACTGTTTCTAAATGGCCCCTCAAATGCTCTGTATATGTGGTAGTATCTACCTAGATTCCCAAAGGAACAGAGAGCTCGAGGTTTTGGCAGGTTGGTGCCTGGGTTTCTGCTCCTAGTTTGTCCCTAAGGTAAATGGCATTAAGAAAAAAAGGCTGAGGGTGGTGAGGTGGGAGGGGTGAGTGGGGGGGAGCACCCACATAGGAGCAGGGGGAGCAAGGATAGGATAGGGGGTTCTAGAGGCGAAACCAGGAAAGGGGATAACATTTGAAATGTAAATACATAAAATATCCAATAAAAGAAATTATAAATAAAGAAAAGGAAAAAAAGACTGATAATGCTGATGTATTTTAGTGAAGGCATAAACTGTTTTTAAGGAGGGTTCCAAACATGAGCTATCCCAAAAACCTGTTGTCTGTACATGGGACATGTTCTTCCAGCTGGGCTTCCTGTTTCTCTGACCTCACTGGAATAGGAAGCAACTGGCTTCTCTGAGACTTGAAGTGCCAGGGTGTGGGGATATCCAGAGGGACTCCACCTGCTCAGCAGGGAAGTGGGGAAGGGTTGAGGAAGGATTGTGGGAGGGGTGACCTGGATGAGGCAATAGGCAGGATGTAAAGTGAATAAGTTAAAAAAATAATATTTAAAAAAAAAGAGAAAATGCTTGTCTTAGTCAGGGTTTCTATTCCTGCACAAACATCATAACAAAGAAGCAAGTTGAGGAGGAAAGGGTTTATTGAGCTTATATCTCCTTGCTGCTGTTCATCATGAAAGGAAGTCAGAACTAGAACTCAGGCAGGTCAAGGAACAGGTCCTGATGCAGAGGCCATGGAGGAATGCTACGTACTGGCTTGCTTGCTTCTCCCACCTTGCTCAGCTGGCTTTCTTATAGAACCCAAGACTACCAGCCCACAGATGCTACCACTCACAAGGGGCCCTCCCCCCTTGATCACTAATTGAGAAAATGTCTTACTGCTGGATCTCATGGAGGCATTTTCTCAACTGAAACTCCTTTCTCTGTGATAACTCCAGCTTCTGTCAAGTTGACTCACAAAACTAGCCAGTACAATGCTGATTCTTTTTGTGTGGAAATGAACTGTTTTTAATCACTACCAAGGTGCCTGTTTGCTTACCAGGAGTCCAGCCACTCTCAACTGCAGGAATACAGAATCTCCAACTGGTCTCTTATTTGTTCTCCAAAACTATGATAGAGGAGACCATAGATTACTGAGTCAAATTCTGGGAAGCTTTCTTCACATCTACAGAGGGTTAAAATTTATCACAAAACCAGAATGCAAATTTATCAAAATAGGACCTGGTGAGTCTCATTGTCAGAGTATTGGTCCACATTTGTGTGAGAGCCTGGGAACAAAACAATATTTAGTGGGGAAAAAAGAAAATAGGTTGAAAATTGTTATGACGTGTTTTATTTTCTGTATGAATTTGGTCATTATCTTACCAGGGTTCACACGTGGATATTAGAAAGGAACATGTATAAACTGGTTTTGCCTTTCCACAGTGTGTGCTATGCACCTAAAGCTCAGTCAGGGTTGATGACAAGGTCTTGGTTGTGCCATCACCCCAGCTTCAGATTTTTTTCATTTTCTATCTGATCTCATACTCACTGGAGGACTGAGGTTGAATGAATTTCTCATTCCACTGCCTAACAAATGTTATGGTTAGAGGCCAACATCCCTTGAGTGAGCCTCTACTGTACGCGTTTGTATTCATGGTGGCACTCTGCCCTAAATGCCTACTTAACCGGTTTCCTTTTGGAAACCTTGTTCCCTCAGAGGACATTTTCTCCTGCTTGCATTTATTGTCATCATACCTCTGTCTCTTGCTCTGTCTGTATCTACATCTGTCTTTCTGTTTGTCTGTTTCTCGCTCTCCTTCTGTCTCTAAATCTGTCTCTATTTCTGTGTCTCTCTTTCTGTCTGTCTCTACGTGTCTCTGTCTATGTCTGTTTCTGTCTCTGTCTCTCTGTCCCTTTCTCTCTTTCTGTCTCTCTTTCCTTAATTATTTTAGAAAGAGTTTCTGTGGGTAGCCCTGGCTGTGGTGGAGCTTCCTCTATAGACCAAGCTGGCTCAAATTCAGAAACAGAACTGCTTCTGCCTCACAAGTTCTGGGAATAAAGGCCTGAGCCACCACTGCCAATGCTTTATCTGTCTTCTTTGGTCTCTGCAAAGACACTGGTCCTGAAACTGCTCTTGGTATAAGCTAAAGACACAAGAAATCATTATACTATGCTAGACTTGACCAATGCAGTTTCTATTGAAAGTTTCTTATCAATACTTTTCTTTCAGGTAGAGCCTGGTGTATCTTAAACTGTCCTTGAACTTGTTGTATAGTGACCTTGAGAGCTCACTGCTTAGGATCAAGAGTGGATCTTGTTGAGGATCTGATTTTATTTCCAAACACACATGTGAGACCTTCATTATCTATAGTTTTACTCCAGGAGATCCTATACCCTTTTCTGCCTTCAAGTCCAAGACAGTTGCATACATGCACTGCAGGCATTCACATGAATAAATATTTGGGGAAAAAGACTGGCAAAAACGTTTTTTTAAGTTTTTCAGTAATTTTTTTTCTTTATTTAAAGAACATATAATCTAACAATAAGGAAGGAATATTTTCTTTTCTTTTTGATATTTTACTTATATTTCAAATGTTTTCCCCTTTCCAAACTCCCCTTTGTAAACCCACATCCCATCCCTCATCCCCCTTCCTCTATAAGGGTATTCCCCACCAACCCACCCACTCCTGGCTTCCCTCCCTGGCATTCCCCTACACTCGGGCATCTAGCACTCTCAGACCCAAGGGCCTCTCCTCCCACTGATGGACAACAAGGCCCTCCTCTGCCACATATGTGGCCAGCACCACCTGTTTTTTAAACAATCACATTCTAAAAACCAGTGATATGGAACTACTACAGATAGGCCTGCTTAATTTACCCAAATACAGGGATGAAGAGTGTCCACTAGCACACCTCTTCCTTTCTATAAAGGCCTGGATATGTCAAGGGGGTGAGAGGTGTTTTATGGAGTCAGGGTGTATCTCCAAGGGTCCCAATCCTCCAACTTGTCAATGTCTTCAAGAACCCATTGCCAGAGCTCCTCAGCAGATGGACCTGAGTCTTGAGCATCCCCTGGACCTTGGGTTGCACCTACCATGGCTACTGGAGCTTCAGGTACTGCTAGGCCAGTCTGGACTACAACTGCTACTGATTGACCAGAGTTCCCAGTTGTAACAGGGGCAAGGCCATCAAGCAGGTATTCTTACTGACTACACCTGGCACCATCACAGGCCTGATCACAATGCAGAGAAGAGTCCTGGTTGCAGTAGAGTTTTGGAATGAAATCCAGAACAGATGTGCCTGAACACATGGACTCTCCATTGGCAGAGGCAACAACAGGTAAGGAACCAGGAAAATGGGTTGACTCAGAAACAGCTTCAGAGCTTCCATTTGTCTCTGGCAGTGCTGCTGGAACATCCTGGAGATTCTCCCGCTTGGACTTAGCCCATTTGTTCTTGAACCAGATCTGAAAAATAAAGGAGACATCAGAGGAATACCTGTTTACCCCCAACTGGTCACTAGGTGAAACTTCTGGATGGAATACTGCATGAGTCAGCAACAGAGAAGTCAGGATCTCTAGATCCCTAAGAGACTGTAGTAAGAGAGAATGTGTATTTTCGAGCTGGAGAGATGGCTCAGTACTTAAGAGCACTGACTGCTCTTCCAAAGGTCCTGAGTTCAATTCCCAGCTACCAATGGTGTCTCACAACCATCCGTAATGGGGATCTGATGCCCTCTTCTGGTGTGTCTGATGACAGCGATAGTGTACTCACATACATGAAATAAATAAATAAATCTTTAAAAAAAAAAAAGAATATGCATGACCTGACAACAAAAGCCTAGGGAAGATTCAGTTGTGTGTCCTGGATTGTACTATGGGCTCTGAGGTCAAGGTCTCAGAGACCCTGCAGGAGAATAATATTCATCCATGTTGGTACCCAGGTTGAAGCAGAATGTGAGGTGCATCCCCAGATGCATGTATATTCACTTTCCATGACTGTCCAAGCTGTCCTAAGCATTTAAGAGCACAGAGTTCAGGTGTCTGGGGGGGGTTGCTGTGGCTGTCAGAAATAGGGAAAAGAGAGAGGCCAACCTGGATCTCATACACTGTCACACCAATTAGTAATGCCAGTGCCCCAAGTTGCTCCCAGTTTGGGTAGATGTACTCATCAAAATGGTCTTGCAGCAGGCGCTTTTGTTCCTTGGAGTATGTAGTTCGTGTTTTCTAATGCTTCTGTTGGTCACCATAGTTAGCTGACAGCACCTTAGGTCGCAGATAACCCTGGAAAGCAGATCTCACTGAGGTTCTTGGAGGTACCTGATGACTTGGATGAACTAAGAGGCTTCTCAGACCTGGGTCCATTACAGGACCTGGTTGCATTTGTATACTGGTTTTTCTTGATGGACCTTGAGACTCTTGCCGATGTAGGTCTCTTTCAGGGACTGAAAGACTTGATTGCATTGGACTTCTTCCGGTCACTAGGGGACTCTGACACACTTGGAAAGGCAAATTCCTTGCAGGCTCTTGAAGAATTTGGGAACTGGTTTCTATGAGTGCATTTGAAGACATTTGGAATTTTGAATGCAAGGAGGGACCTTGGGTATATGTGGGCTCTGAACTTATTGGAGCATGTTCCTACAGGAGAACCTGGGAATAAAGGAAACACATCAGAAAAGTTCCAGAGACCACCCATCATGCCTACCCAGCACATGCTTTGGAATTCTTATAGAACCTCACTCTATCTGATCGCCTGCCTCTGTCTCCCTTGCCTATAAGTATTCTCACCATTGGAATAAACATGCAATAGCTCCTGTGTTACTATGACTCTGTCAGCCCAATTGAATGTCCTCCCCCAAAGTTTAAAAGTCCTAGATCCCTGGAGGTGTTGAGGTGTGTGTAGGTGGGTGAGTGGGTGAGTGGATGAGGGTAGCATTGTGGCAGAGCACCCACTCAGAGCCAAAGGTGGGGAGGGGTGAAGAACTCCATGAGGGGGGACCTGGGAGGGGGGAACCTTTGAAGTGTAAATAAATAAAATAATTTTTGAAAAGTCACAAATCCTCTTCCTTTCTGCTGGACTCTCTGACTCCAACCAAGGAGTGAAGAGCCATGGATCAGGAAACATACAAGTGACCCCATCCTACCCTCATCTACACAAGAGCACTCATGGTCTAATTACCCTGGAAATCAGAAGGCTCTTACGTCTAGCACAGACCCACCATGGCACTGAAACTCTACTGCAGGGGCTTGGCCTTATTTGAATCTCCACCCGGACCCTTCCAGCTGCCCCTCCTTTCATCCTCTCACATCCAGCAGACATTCCCACCCTGTGGCCACACTCAGTCTACAGCCACATCTTGTGGGAACTTGGCCAGGTGGAAGACACCTTTTTTGTCCTTTGAAGTTCATGAGACAGGGTTGCTCTGTATGAACTCCCTGGCTGCCCTATAACTCAACTCGTAGAAAAGGCTGACCTAGAACTCACAGAGATCCACATACCTCTGCTACCCTACCCAGTGCTTAGATTAAAGGCATGTACAGCCATGCCACACCCATCCTTCCAGGTCTCCTCACCTCTTGCGTCATGGTCTAGAAGAAATTTGTCCTTGAACATTTGGTGAATATCTTAATAAATGGGCCTTAGTCCCCAGTATAGGGGAATGCCAAGGTGGGAAGAGGGGAGTGGGTCGGGGAATACCCTCATAGAGGCGGGGGGGGGGAGGGAATAGGGGGTTTCCAAAGTGGAGACTTGGAAAGGGGGAACCATTTGAAATGTAAATAATGTATCAAAAAATAAAAATAAATAAATAAATAAATACATAAATACATAAATACATAAATAATGAACAAACTAGGTTTTGGAGAAAAAGAAAAGAAAAGAAATGGTCCTCAGACCCCTTGGAGCTCCCTCAACTGGACTACCAACCAAAGAATACACATGGAGGGACCCAGAGCTCTGTCCACATATGTGGAAGAGGATGGGCTTGTTGGACAGCAGCGGGAAGAGAGGCCTTTGGGTCTGAGGGGGTTCGATGCCCCAGTGTAGGGGAATGCCAGGGCAGGAAGGTGGGAGTTGGTGGGTGGTTGGTGAAGCACCCTCACAGAGGCAGGGGTAGGGGGATGGGAGAGGGAGTTTCTGGAGAGGAGACCTGAAAAGAAGATAACATTTGAAAGGTAAATAAAGAAAATATCCAATAAAAGAAAAAAAGAAAGAAATGGGCCTCTTCTCTCAGTGCTTCCCAGAGGATATGCTCACTCCTGCCCACTGACGTTACCTCATAATTCCTCCTTTTTTTTTTTTTTTTTGAGACAGGGTCCTTTTCTTTTCTTTTTTTTTTTTTTTTTGGAGACAGGGTTCTTATACATGTGCCTGTGTCCTGGATCTCACCATACAGACAAGCCAGGTCTCATAATCACACAGAGACACTTGACAATGGCACCTGAGTTCGGGGATTATAGGTTTGGACCACACACCCAATATTTTTAACCTTCTACATGGAGAAGGGCCTGCTCAGCCTTATAGCTTCCAGGCTGTTACACTTTTGAGCCACAATACTCCCTCCCATGCCCTATCTAGGCCATCCCAAGCCTCACTCTGTTCCCAAGGTCACTGGAGAGCCCACTGTGACTTTTTCCTGGTCCTACACACACAGGTTTAAAAAGAAATAAACAAGAGAAACTCCAAAGTCCCCAACTCTTACAGGAAAACTTCTCATCAAATGATCCCGGCTTTCTGAACAACCCATGGCTCAGGCCTGTGCCTAGAATGGAGAACACAGCACCTAGGGGCCTCCTGAGTGCTCATTCACAGACTGCTCCAGTCCCTGCACTTGATAGGTCCCCAGTGTTCACATGTATGGGATAAACTTAAACAGCTCCTAAATTTACACAACACCTTCTGCCTCTCTCCAGGGCATATTTTCTACTTCACCAATCAAACGCCCATACAAGCTACAGAATGTACTCAAGGCTTCTCCTTCCCTAGCACCTAATCTTCCCCACCATGATTCCCACTTCACACAGCAATTTTAAACATTCTTACAGCCCAGCAACTTACCTGAAATCCAGAGGGTCACTGCAGTTTGCCCAATCCTCTGTCTGTCTGACTTCTACTCAAGGCCCTGCAGTTACAGATCTCTCCAAATGGAACTTCAGTGCCCCTCCCACACTTTGGTTCCTCCCATCCTGCAGACATTCAAATCAATTATCCTCACCCACCCTTTGGTGCCACACTGGTGCAGCTTGAACTTTTAGAGCTTTAGTTTTTGGTTGTTGTTTGGGGGGAGGGTAATTTAATTTAATTTAATTTAATTTAATTTAATTTAATTTTGGTTTTTCAAGACAGGGTTTCTCTGTAGAGCCCTGCCTGTCCTGCAACTCATTTTGTAGACCAGGCTGGCCTCGAACTCAGAGATCTGCTTGCCTCTGCCTCCCAAGTGCTGGAAATAAAGGCGTGTGCCACCATTGCCCTGCTAATTTTATTTTTTACTTATCCACTTTATATCCTGCCCACCGTCCCCCCTCCCACAATATGTTCCCCATTCCCACCCCCTACCTACCATGCCCCATCTCCCCCTCTGAGCAGGGGAGGTTCACGTGGGTATCTCCCCACTCTGGTAATTCAAGTCTCTGCAAGGCTAAGCGCTGTCGTTGACTACATTGGCTGCCTTTGGATCCTTTTTCCATAAATGGGCAGACTCATGTAGCATCAATAGTATCAATAGAAGAGGATTCCTAGGAAGAGATCTGTGAGGTCCTGCCCAGCCTGGTGTTCAAGAAGACCTCTCAGACAGTCAATAATATAGAGAGTGACTTGGTCCCAAAAAAGAAAGCAAGGGAACAAACAAGCAAACAAACAAACGTTCAGCATTAGTAACCATCAGAACAACACAGAAATAAAACTACTTTGAGACTCTCTCTTCCATGGTCAGAATGGCCAAGGTACTTAAATCCAACCAGAGCTTATCCTCAGGACAAAAGAAGAATACATCTTCATTGGTGGTGTCCTATATCCACCCCACCCACACCATCTTATTTATACACTAGCCTTACTGACCAACTCACCCTGGATGTCAGCATACTCTCCCATCTTGACAAGATCCTTCCAGGTGGTTCTGGTAAGGGAGGGCTGGAGAATAAGCTGGGGTTCACAAGATACCAAGCCACTGGATGAAACCTTGGCATTGCAGTGATACTAGACCTGGGCTGCAACTGGGGAGGAGAGCTGGCAGGGAGTGAAGAGAATGGGTTCCTGAAAATAGCTAACCCCTTTACAGAAGCATCCCCCAGGTGGTGCTGCTTTTGAAGGTCTGAAGGTGTCATGGAGAGCAGCTGAGGCTTGGCACTCTGTAGCAGAGGGAGAGTCCTGAACGTAGTCCACTTGAAACTACTGGTGAAAGTTTCGGCCACGTGGAGCAGAAGACCCCAGCATTTTGGAGATAGCAGTAATCGTGGGATGATTACCAAGAACAGCACCAGCAGTCACATGGAGCCAGCCAGAGTCACAGAGAGGAGATTGTGTGATCCAGAGACCAAAGAATTTCCACTCAGAAATTCTAAGTGGAAACTTGCATTTCTGGTTGTTCTTTTTCCCTTTTATTAAACATAGTTTCTCTTCTCATACAATGTATTCTGAAAAGAAATTTCCCTCCCTCTATTCCCCAACTACTTCTGTCCTTCTCTTCCAAAAGGATCCACGCAATTTCTGTCTCTCATTAGAGGCTTCTAACATAGAAAAAAAAATAATAATAAGAGTAAAATATAATACAATGAAACAAAAGCCATCATATTGAAGTTGGACCTGACTGTCCAAGAGAAATATCCCTGACAGGAATATTACAGCAACAGTATGAAATAGCTGGCATGCCTGGAACAAAATGGCTACAGCTGTGCTAGGAAGGGGCAGTTTCCAACAACAGCTATTCCCCACTTTCTCTATATCAGGCTCAGTGTACAAGGAATTCTGGTGAGGTCTATGATTCAAGTGGACTTGAGTTTTGTGCAGGGTGATAAATATGAATCTATTTTTATTCTTCTATATGAAGATATCTAGTGTGACCAGCACTTGGTGATACTGGTTTTCCATGTGAATTTTTGACTTCTTCATCAAAAAATAAGGTGTTCATTGGACTGAGCACAGGGTCCTCAATGGAGGAGTAGAGAAAGGACTGAAGAAGCTGAGAGGGATTGTAACCCCATAGGAAGAACGACAGTATCAACAAACCAGACCCCACCCCCAGAGCTCCCAGGGACTAAACCTCAAACCAAAGAGTACACATGGAGAGAACCATGGCACCAGTAGCATGTGTAACAGAGGATGGCCTTGTTGGGCATCAGTGAGAGGAGAGGCCCTTGATCCTGTGAAGACACGATGGCCCAGTGTATGGGAATGCCAGGGCAGAGAGGCAGGAATGAATGGGTGGGTGAGTGGCAGGGAGAACCCCCTCATAGAAGCAGTGGAGAGGGATGGAATAGAAGGTTTTCAGGGGGTGGGAACCAGGAAAAGTGATAATGTTTAAATTGTAAATAAAGGAAATATCGGACAGTCAGTGGTGGCGCATGCCTTTAATTCCACTACTCGAGAGGCAGAGGCAGGCAGATTTCTGAGTTCGTGGCCAGCCTGGTCTACAGAGTGAGTTCCAGTACAGCCAGAGCTATACATAGAAACCCTCTCTCGAAACACCAAAAAAAGAAAAAAAGAAAAGAAAAGAAAATATCCAATGAATAATAAGAAAATAGCATCCTGAGTTAGATAACTCAGACCAAAAAGACATGAATGGTATGTACTCACTAATAAGTGGTTATTACTGGGAAAATAGTACAGCACTACCACGATACAATCAACAGAGCTCAAGAAGGATAACATGCAAAGGGCCCTACATAGTGAGGATGGATCAATCCCTATTTAGAACAAGAAAGCAGAGAGTAGAGGGAGGAAGAGAGTGGGTGAGGGAGGAGGAGCAGGGGCAGGGGAAAAGGAGAATTTGATCAAGCATTTTGGGTGGGACCAGGAGTGAAGCCCCAAGGGCTAGCAGAATGAATGGAAACTATAACCTCCAGAGATGGTAGGTGGGTGAGGAAAGAACTGGGGGGTTGTGAACAGTTACTATTTGATAGCATCAGACAGGCACAAGGTCAAGGCTGAACTGCTGCTGGTACTCAATCACCGGAATCCTTCATGCCATGCCTTCCCACAAACAGGGGTACATACACTGAAAAAAATTTCTTAGAGAATGAGATTTTGCTCCATACTATACTTAGAGGGTTTCTGCATTTCTCCCTGGTAGCCTTAGGAGAAATTCCCATCAGCAATAGTTATCTGTGGGACTTAGATGACCTAGGATAACCGACAGAGCAAACCTCAATGGGGAATAGGAGCATATCTGTATATTTGTGGACACAAGATATGTTCCTAGGATTTGGAGGCCTGGATACTTAAGGAGACACTGTGACAATTGGAAAGTGTATTATAGTGGGCTTCCTGTAGGGGAGGACATAGGAACCTAGGATCCTTTAGAGGTCTTCTTGCCATTGGAGGTTAGATTGCCTTGTAATTCCCAAGGGAACGAGAGGACCTCGAGATATTTGGAGACTATGGTTATTTTCAGGCTCATGCAGCATTTGGAACTCTGTTTTTATGTGTTCATATGAAAACATGTCTTAACATGCATGGAAGTGGGGGCATTGAAGCATTTAAGAAACTAATTATTTTTGGTAGGGTGATCTATTGGTAAAACACCAGAAACTGGAGAACATGGAAGTTTGCTGGGGAATGATCAAACTGGAATATGTGTGAGGAAGGAACCGATTCAGAATAACACTACACTGCCTATGCCTTACCCATCGAGTCTTTGTAACCTATGCTATAGGTTTCCTGTGGCGCAGGGGCTACTCAGCATGTTCATCTTTTATCTCCATCTGCTATTTTAGACCTTAAAGCATTAGGATTTCCCCACAGTAGAATAAACACACAGGGCTGGAGAGATGGCTCAGGAGTTAAGAGCACTGACTGCTCTTCCAGAGGTCCTGAGTTCAATTCCCAGCAACCACATAGTGGCTCAAAGCCATCTGTAATGGGATCCAATGCCCTCTTCTGGTGTCTGAAGACAGCAACAGTGTGCTCACATAAAATAAATAGATAAATAAATAGATAGATAGATAGATAGATAGATAAATAAATAAATAAATAGAATAAACACACAAATAGCTACTTCCTTAATTCCAGATTATCATCCCTGGATCTCTGGCACTATGAGAGAACCTCACTCAAGGTTTATAATTCCAATGTCCTTGCTCCTTCCACTAGTTACTTCCATATCTCAGAGACAAATAAAGAGACCCTGGTAACAGACAAGACTAGGAACCTCCCATCATACCCACACAATCTATAAAAGAAAATTCATGTCCAAGTCACCATATCCATCAGCAGGCTCTCACATGTTTCCTGTATGTCACTTGGTATTGAAATATTATCCCCAAAACATCTAGTCTTAATTTTCTTTTCCATACTGACCTTCCCCCACCCTTACTACATTTTATCCCTTTACATCTCGCTTGTCCTCCCACATGTAGCCCCATAGATTCTGCTACACAAACCATATGGAATCGTGGCCATATTGAAGACACATTTCTTTATTGAGCAAAGACACACAGTGACAGTTTCCTTGGGAGTGTAAAAACTCAGAGATTTGGAACCTCCATTTTGTGTTCCATAGAGGAAAACACAAATTCTTCCTGGGGATTACCATAAAAAGGGTCTCTACAGGATGTGCAGACCATAGGTTCTGCTCATTCTCTTCCTTTAGAAGACAGGCCTTGATTCTTTGTTGCTATTCTTTCTTTCTGATTTAAACAGAGTCTGTCCTGTCCACAGAGACCTGTTACTACAATATATCACTATATAGACACAACTGGCTTGCATTACAGAGATCTCCCTGCCTTTGTCTCTAGAGTTCTGAGATTAAGGTGTAGGAAAATATAACCAAAGTTCTCCACTCATTATAATGGAAAAAGACCTGGTCAGCTTGCCAAAGTCTTAATGAGGATATGAAAGCAGAATATACATATGCTACTCTGTGTGGCTATACAGTCCAGAAGAAGGCGGGAGAAGGATCCCTGCATTGGAGAACCAGGAAGTTGGGAGACTTAGAACAGGGAAAATGGAAACTGAACAGGGTGCTTCATCAAAAGCTAATTGCATCTCAGCCATCATTCAGCCAAAATTTTAATATCCTTGTAAACATTGTAAAATAGTAAGAAGGAGATGTGGAATGGCATCAGAATCACTTTATTAATTTAGAGTTAAAGTATACATCCTGCAAAGGAGAATGGAGCAACTCATGAATTGATAATAGAAGGTCATATTGAAGACAGGTGTATTCACACCCTGGATACACAGGACGCAGGAGAAGCAAGAAGATGGCAGGAAACACTGTGAAAACCCATAATCCATGCTTTCACTGATGTGAAGAGCAAGAAGGATACCATTGCTGTGATATTGATGACTGAAGAATCATGGTCAAGATGAAGGGATATGGAAGGCTTCTGCCACAACGCTATTCATAGGCCAACTGACCCCACCTCCCAAGAAAGTAGCATACTAGTCTTGTGGGCTGGGCTACTGAAGGGATCCTTTCCACAACTGATGGCTAATGGGAGTGCTAAGAGGGGAAGGAACATATTCTACTTCTGGGGCAGTCCATGAAGATTCTGTCCCCATAATTTAGTGAGAATGTAGATAACACAAATATATCTGTTTTGAATTTTTTATTTTTTTCACTCTTTGCAAAAGGGAAGGTCACAAGGGTGAGTAGACATGGCAGGAAGGGGAAGTATGTGTGATCATGTGGTATCTGATATAAACATATGACAGAATCAATTCAATTGTTATGTTGAATAAATAGCTGTACATTTTTGATATACTGAGAATGTATAATAGATTAACAGAGACATTTTCACAAAACTTCCTGGAGAAATTTCTGCCTCATGTGTTCAGACTATCAGTCTCAAATTTAACCCATATACATTGGTAGATGGAGACAGGAGAGTCCAGAACTTCTGGATCAACAGTTCTTACATGAAATCGAGG
>CM052717.1:47762593-47781155 GCA_028551405.1 Uromys caudimaculatus
CTAGATTTCTGTCACCAGGGTTTTCTCCCTTTGTGATTTCTTTTTTGTTTCTATTTCCATTTTTAGATCCTGGATGTTTTTATTCAATTCCTTCACCTGTTTGGTTGTGTTTTCTGGTAATTCTTTAAGGGATTTTGTGTTTCCTCTTTAAGGGTTTCTACCTGTTTACCTGTGTTCTCCTGTATTTCTTTAAGGGAATTGTTTATGCTCTCCTTAAAGTCCTATATCATCATCATGAGATGTGGTTTTAAATCAGAATCTTGCTTTTCCGGTGTTTTGGGTTTTCCAGGACTTGCTGTAGTGTGAGAACTGGGATTTGCTGATGCCATGTAGCCTTGGTTTCTATTGCTTATGTTCTTATGCTTGCCTCTCGCCATCCAGTTATCTCTAGTGCTACCTGCCCTTTCTGTCTCTGACTCGAGCCTCTACCTCTGTGATCCTGGTTGTGTCACATCTCCTCAGAGTCCAGTTGTCTCTGCAATCCTGTGACTCCCGGATCTTGTGATCCTGAGATCCTGGTTCTGTCTGAGATCCTGGGGGTTATGCTGCCTCTGGGATCCTGAAATCCTGGTGTGACGAAGCTCCTGAGATCCTGTTGTATCAGAGCTCCTGGGAGTCAAGCTTTCTCTGTATATCGCAGGGGTGGTGGGGAGCCAGAGCCCTGGGTTTGTTCTGGGCACAAGTGCAAGATGGAAGGAGCCTGAGTCTCTGGCTGGGCAAGGGCTTGTGTTTTCCTGGTTCCTGTGGGGTTCCCAGTTATGCTGGGTATTGGGAAAGATGTTGTGACCTCAACTGTGATTTTGAGTGTGACAGAGTTCCAGTGCCCCTGGATGTGTCCAATCTCCTGGGGGTGGAGCTTCTATGTGATCTTGTGATCTTTTGATCCTGTGATCCTGGGCGTTTCAGAGCACCTGAGAGTTGGTCTCCCTCTGGGTATTGTAATAGTGGGTGCAGAGCCAGCACTCCAGGTGTGCTCTGGGTATAGGTTCAGAGTGGAAGGAACCTGCGCCACTGGCTGGGCAGGGGTTCCTCTGTCCGTGGATCCTGGGGGACCCAGTTACTCCAGGTGTTTGGGTGTTGTGGTGCTGGATGTATAGCCAGTGCCCAAGGTCTGCTCAGGGCACAGGTTCAGACTGGAAGGCTGAAGTCCATTTCCTGATAAGCTTGGTGTGCTGGTATTGTGTACCAGGGTTCTTCTAATTGGCAACCACATTAGTCAATTGATAGGACTTAAAGTTTTTTTTTTTTTTTTAATAATTTTTGCTGTTTTCAAATTGGAATCTCTAATTCTGATGTAAGTCCTGCATTTTCTAGATCCTGAATATGAAGAACAATGGACAGTTATTAGTTTGTGTATAGCCATTTTCTCTGTTACAATTAATTTGTTGTCAGTCAGCTGTCCTCTGTCATCTCTGATGACACTGACACATGAGTAGGTTTTTGTCCCAGATCACATCTTCTGTGAGGTCAGAGTGTGTGGAATCTTCTGGGTCTAGGGCAATCAATGACATGAGGGGTCCAGTTTCTAGGGCCACCTACTGGTCTGTCTTGTTTCCCTATGGGTTGGAGTTTAGTCCTTCCTTCTGCCATCAGAAGGCCTCTCTTTATAAATAGTTCCATGGATATGAGTGGTGGCATAGGCTATTTGAGTCTCTTGTCTTTTCTCAGCTCTAATGCCTTGGTCAGAGCTGCCAGTTCATCTTTCTGGGCTGACATTCCTGCCTGGAGTGGCTCTGCCCATATGATCTCAGTGATTGTGACCACTGCTGCCCCAGCATACCTCTCCCCATCCTCAATGGGGCTATTGCTGTTGGTGAACCATGTTACCTCTGGATCCATCTGAGCAGCCATGCAGACACCCATCAATAGAACCCAGGGTCAGGCAGCAGGGCATCTGAAAAATTCAAGAAGAGAGGCTAGTAATGAGTCATTTTGGCATCGTCTTTAGCCAGGAGGTTGTTGCTGCACTGAGGTGTAAATCAGGTGGGGCCAGCTTCTGGCAACTGGTGACACATTGGCCATTACCTGATGCCAGGACCCCAAGTCTGAGTATGCATCCCCAGGGTCTAGGGAGGTCACCTGTAGTTGACAGAGTAACGCCTTCTGAGTGGAGGCTCAATAGTCCAAAATTTTCAGGGCCTCTAAGAGGTTTGAGTGTTTGTTTTGTTTCTGTTGCCACTGGGAAGTTATTTATAAACTGATGAAGAAATTTTTATCTTCAGGTTTTAGCAAGACAGAATGTTGAAGTTTATTGATTATCAATCAAAAAGCTGGTGAGTTTTCCTTTTACTTTTAGGGTTACCCTGGGCTTGGGGAGAGGGCCCTTTTGTTCTTCAGGGCCCCACTTACCTCCTTCTGAAGCTATCTGTTTTAGGCATCTCCTGTCGTCGGTCTTCTGGTTTGGATGGCTGTCAACAAGCTCTTTGCCAGGTCTTGAGTCTGTTGCTTCTGTCCTTTCATCTGCTTCTCCTTTGCAGTCTCTTTTCCATTAAATACTCTCTCTGCCACTATCACTGTGTCCCTCAGACTCCTTTCTCCTGACCTCTGAATCCTCTGGAGCTTTCTCTTAATATCTGGTGCGGTCTGATTACTAATGTTAGAGCCACTGCTGCCTTTTCTTCTGGTGTTTAGGATCCATGGTGGTGTATTGTCAAAATGTCTCCATGACCCTCTCTAAGAAAGCTGTAGAGCTTTTATTTCCTCCATGCCTAATGTCTTACAGTCTGACCACATTTGTGAGCCATCTTGTGGCCACCTTGAGACCTGCCAGCAGAGCCTGATCGTAGATCAAGACCCTCCTCTTCCCTTCAACGGTGTTAAAAATCCCAGTCTGGGTGAGTTATGGGGAAGCAAGCATCAATAGCTGATTGATTACTGATGGGCTCCCATGTGGGGCCAGGGACCAGCTTCCTGGCCTATTTTGTGGTGAAGGGAACTTGTAAAATGTGGTAGACATAGCCTGTCTCATGTTAGTACATCCGTCAAAGTCAAAGTCATCTGTCAAAATCATCTCATCAAAGTTATCTCATCAATGTTATCTTGTAATGAGAAACACAAACAGAATATATAAAAACACAAAGAAAACCTTCCATGTTTATCGAGCAGAAACAAGAAACAACCAGAGGTCATGTAAAAGACCTCTCTATGACACCCAAAACACAAGTCCAACCTTTTTTCCCTATCAGGCAGAAATGAGAAACAACCAAAAGTGGTGCACACACAGACAAAAAGAATCAGCTTGCTGGGGCTCGAGAGATGGCTCAGCAGTTAGGAGCACTGACTGCTCTTCCAGAGGTCCTGATTTCAATTCCCAGCAACCACATGGTGGCTCACAACCATCTGTATTGGGATCAGATGCCCTCTTCTGGTGTGTCTGAAGACAGCTACAGTGTACTAATATATAAAATAAATAAATCTTAGAAAAAATAAAAGAAAAAGAATCAACTTGCTAGGTGTCTCTAAGCTCACCTGAACTCATGCCCACCACAGACCAAGACTCAGGATGTCTCTTGTCCCCACCATAGCCACAGCTCCCAGATACATCTATCCCTAACTGCAACCAGCCGTGGGTACAAAACCAAGGGCTTGTTTCCAGACGGGTAGACACCTTTGCTCCCTGAGCCATGCCCACCCAAACCTAGGCCCAGAACATCTCCTGGCCCTGCAGTTGCCACAGATCCCAGATACATCTTTCCTAACTGAAAATTGGCTATGTAACAAATTCAATGCCTTGTTCCCAGAAAGATGTGACACCATTTAGAATTAGTGAACAGAAAAAGGCACAAATAAAAATGAAACCAACCAAAACCAGAAAAATACACAGCCTGTAGTAACAAGAACCAACCAGAATATGGTTCTCACAGAAAATGGATGTGGTGCCAATCAGAATCTGTGAACAGACTCCCAGCAACAAAAATGATTCAGCCTATAGTAACAAGCATGGAGCCACCCACCCTTCTCTAAATTATAACCCAGAATTGTTCCTGTCTAAAAGAAATACAAGGACAAAGAGTGGACCAGAGAATGAAGGAAAGGCCATTCAGAGATTGTCCCACCTGGGGATCCATCCCATATGCAGCCATCAAACCCAGTCACTATTGCTGATGCCACAAAGTGCTTGCTGACAGGAGCCTGATATGGATATCTCCTGAGAGGCTCTGCCAGTGCCTTACTGATAAAGATGTTTGGTGGATTGGTGCTCAACACAAGGCCGAGAGGTTTAAATTCTCATTCTGTTTGGAGTTAGATATACTGCATAAACAGAAGTGACATCATTTGTAATGCAGCCCAATGTGAGCTCAGGTGATTGTGTCCAGTTAAGATTAGTTGGCAAACATGGATGAGTGATTCCAGGTGAAAGACAGGCCACCCCAACAACTTGATAGGAGCCCATTGTTCAAAGTTCCACATTCCAAGTTCATGAACAATTTAAATCCTAACATCAAATGTTTTTTGTATCTTTGAAAAGGACAGGGAAACACTGTCACCTGTGAGACACAGAGGAGAACTCATAGCATCTCATAGGAGTATAGCAAGTTATTCAAATCCACACTCCTCATGGGTCCAGTCCATGTCATTGTGATAAAAATGAATCATATGAAACTGTTACTAACATAAGACAGAGGTAGCTTGTTCAATATTCAACATACGCACATTTACCTGAAAGTATAGAACAAAGGAAGAAGATCTTTTTTATTATGAACACATTAAAAAAGGCTAAAATTGAAATCTCATGGGAAGTGGTTTATCTAAGCATTCAATAGGGTCGACTCTTGGGCTTTTGATTAGATTTTGGCTTGTTGACTGATTTGGGAAGTTCTTGCTAGAAATATAGTTCTGAAAAGTCTCATTTGTTGATTAACGTAACAATGACCCCCAAAGCAACTCAGTTTTAGAAATGAGCATCCTCTTACCTACCTCAGTTTGCTACCAAGATGATTGCTGTAAGATGAGAAGCCAGAGTAATATTTTCCTTAGCTCTTCCTGCCTGACTTCACCCTGTGTCAGTTCCTTTATGTTGCTCATCGGCAGCCAAGCACATTCAATCAAGCAATCAAGTTTTTCCTGGGAGAAATTAGTCAGATTAGTGAGAAAGATAATTTAGAGTAACCACATGTTGTGAAGGTAAGTTTAACAGCAACAAGAATTAATTGGAAACCTCAGAAGAGCCCAGTACATTCACCCTGTAGCACATCCAGATAAATAAGGACTCAAGAAGGAACCCAGTAAGTACCAGCCCAGCATCTCTGAGAAAAACTAAATATTTTCTAATCTTTGTTAAGAAATAGCATCTGATGATAGCCTCACATATCTTTCCAATTTGGAGAAATAACTTTAAAGTGCTTATTTTTATAAGAAGTTGGTGTATATTCTTTTCATCATTTTGAGTCTTGTCTGCTTACAGGCAGTTTACCAATTTTATAGCTCTATGCTACCTTGTCTAAATAGCTCAGGGGCCCCCAAGGATGATTTTCACTTGCAGCCATCGAACTGCATGGTCTTTGTATCAGGAGAATATAATCCAGTTGTTAGGGGAAGAAACCTTAGAGGTCAAGGGCAAGAAATGCAGACAGCAGCGAGATGTCACTCTATCTGTGTTCTTTAAAGACACATTGTTGGCCATGAATATGAATGCATGGCAAGGAGAAAACTCAATACAGGAAAGGGGATCTAAAGCTATACTCATTCACTATTGCCTACGTGTTTATAGAACTGTGTATGCACAGTTGTTAAGCTGATACTTTTAATTCCACTCATTCTGGCAACTTTTGGCTGTCCTAAAATACATAAACTGGTGTTTGTTGACAGGCTTTCAAGCAAAGAGTGTTTTTTTATTTTATTTTTATTCTTCAGATCTCACAGAAGGCTCAGAAAAATTCAGTGCTCAGACAGGCAATAAGCAGGAAGTTTATCACAGTGTTAAAAATATAAAAACACAAATACCTAGATTAGTTTTGCTGGCTTTAAGACCCTCCAGATGGTAGTCCTGTGTGTCATGGGGAACTTCCCATTCAATGCAACAAAATGTAGTGCCAGGGTAATGTTAGTGATCCCCAAAACACAGGCAGGAGCCAATATGACGCAACTCATAGGAGGATCTTCATTATATTCATGCTAGCTTGACCTCCCATGCACCACCATCAAAAGGAAGGTTTGGGTGGTGGGGGACCCCGGATTTCTATTGTGGGAAGACTTTATATTAAGAAGCAAGCAGGGAGTATGTGTGCAAGCATCTAATTGGAGAGCTAGTGTGGCCTTTAACATGACTGGTTGGTGCTGAGAGTTCAATCATAAACTTAATTTCTGCCCTCTTCCGCATTGATGGTTGTCAGGCAGAGGGTAAGAAGGTAACTTCGGGGTGCAGGTTTGTTGGGGAAATTACATGGAGACACCAGTCTTGTTGAGGGTGTAACCTGTAAATGCTGGTCTTGCTGGAGCTAGACTCAAGTTTTGTTGGGGGGGCAGCTTGGAAACTAATGCTAGGTACCAGCCTGTTAGTTTACCTGTGTTCAAACTTAGGTCAGGTTCTGTTTTTTTTTTCACTTACATACTCACTGGAGTCTGGTCATATATTTCATGAACTGCCCCTTAAATAGAACACAGTGCTGGCCCTCCATCACCCTTGTCAGAAGCCATCAATTGTGGAGAACTACACTTCAGCATCCCATCACATTTTAAGAGTTCTTTTCTGTTGACTTCCTCTCTAATTTGTTAGTTTTTAGGGGTGGATTGGGTTGGGAAGTGATTATTGGTTGTTACAGAATATTTCCATGTAATTCCTCTCTAACGATGCAGATATCGCTATCCCAGCAATAATATTCTTGTTCTCTTCATAGTCAGTGGGAGCATTTATCATTGGTGTCTACATGGTTCCTTGAGAAAACACAGACTAAGAACATGGCCCCCAGGAGGAGGAGAATTATGGAACCAGACAAGGCCCACAGAGGCAGCCAGCACCATAGACATGGACTTAGGTGAAAGTACAGGACACTCTCATCAATATGGTCTTCCAGTAACAGGAAAGCCTGCTGACCCGAGCATGGCTTCAGAGTACAGCACAGACTACTTGCAGCTATTAGATACAACATTTCTCCATGGAGTCCAGCATGGCCTTAACCTTCTGTCTGTCTTCTTTCTTCTCCTAAGAGTGTAGATCCCAAGTGTGTACTAACACACTAGATTTACTATCACCTATAATCAATAAATTGCAGTAATCTTCTATTGTGTTATTTATACTTTCTCCTTAAATCAATAATGTGATTTTAATACAATTCCACATGTCTCTCTTACTACTTTACACTGTGCCATAACATCAAGAAAATTACAATCTTCTCTGCTTGAGATGGCGCAGAGCACCTAGTTCAGTTCCCAATATTCCTACACTTTGTCTCTCTGCCCCCAAGACCTCCAGTGCAGGGCTCTTCCACACTCTTCGAAACCTATGTGTTCATTCACATCTTCACATGTGTACATATTGCTTTCATATTCTCAGTTAACATGATGGAATGCTGAAGCAGACATATGGACAGTATAAAGATGGGAGAAAGCTGGTTGTGTTTGCCTATACCTTTATCCTCAGCATTTAGGAGACAAAAGCAGGACCTGGGTGGGAGAGAGGAAAAGCAGCGCATGGTAATGTACGTGGATTTGGTGGAGGGAGACAAGAGAAAAGACCTGAGGTGCCAGCAGAATGAAGGGAAATATGCAACATTGCCAAGTGAGTCTCTGTGATAATGAAGCCTGGCTTGTCTGTATAGTGAGATCCAGGAAGTCAGGGACATGCACATGGACCCTGCCTCAGTCTAAAAAGAGACAGATTGGAGAAATAAAGAGATGACAGCAGTGGGCAGGAATGGGCCTGTCTTCTGGGCAGCAGGATGAGGAGAGACCCATTTCTTGAGATGATCACTAGAGAAGAGGGTCCTTTTTATTTTTCTGGATGGAGCCCAAGAGTGCAGGAAACCCCAAAGGATGGGTCAGTAGTTTCTTTCATACCTTTAATCCTCGCACTGTGTGGGAAGGAACAGGTAGATGGATCTCTATGATTTGCAGTTCAGGCTTGTCTTCAGATTGAGTCACAGGAGAGTACAGTTCATGTCTCACAGTCCTGTCTCAAAAGAAAGGAAAGGAAAAGAAAAGAAAAAAGAAAACGAAAAAAAAAATCTTCCACCTGGCCAGGTTTCAATAAGGAATGGCTACAGACTGGGTGTGGCCACATTGTGGGAATGTCTTTTGTATGTGAGGGGATGAAAGTTGGAGCCTGTGGGAGGGTCCTTGGTAGAGATTCAATTAAGGCCATGTCCTTGGTATGGATCAGGGTGGATATGGCTTAATGTAAGGACCTACTGATATAAAGGGTAATTATATCAACAATTCTCTTGTGGAGAAATGAGGTGGGATGGGAGAACATAGATCTTACCTGTTCCATGGCCCTTCATTCCTTGTATTGAGACAGAGAGTCCAGCATAAAGGAAGAGCATTGGGGACTTTAAAAAACTGGGAGAGAACATCCAACTGCCAGCTGCCCTGGACTGACAATCTTAGTAACACAGGGTCTAAATGCACACTTATTGCAATACTGAGAATATTTGTATGATTGGGAATCAGAGGCAGTTGGTCAGAAATTCCAAGGCTCCTGACTGATTCCTGCTCTATAGAAGTCGAAAAATAAAACTGCTGGATAGGTGTGATGGGCAGATGGGTGTTCTCTGGAGCTTTTCTGATGTGTTTCCTTTTACCAGATTCTGCAGTACAGGAACATATTCCAATAAGTTCAGAGCAAATATATGGTCAAAGTTCCCTCCTTGCATATCAAATTCCAAATGTCTTCAACTACACCCGTAGAAACCAGTCCTTAACTGCCTCAGAAACCTGCAAGGAACATACCTTTACAAATGTGTCAGAGTCCCCCAGTCACCCCAACAAGTCCAATGCAATCAAGTCATTCTGTCCCTATGTCACCAAGAGTCCCTTGGACCATTAAAAAAAAATCAAGTGTCTGAATGCTAGTAGGTGCTATAATGGGCCCTGGTTTACCAACAATGAGGAGACACTCAGGGCATTCAAGTCATCTGATACCTTCAATACCCTCAGAGATCCTGGTTTCCATGTTCCCATAGGACCTATAGCAGTGTCAGATAAATATGGTGACAAACAAGCTGGTCCTGTGGCTCCAAGAAACCTGCGAAAGGAATATACTGTGTATTACAAAGAACAAAAGCACCTGCTGTGAAAACATTTTGATGAGTGTCAGTTCCCAGATCAGGACCAATGTGTGACACTGGCAGTACTGGTTGGCGTGACAGAGACAGATGTCAAGGTCTGCCTCTCTCTTTTCCTGCAATCCAACAGCAACAATGTCCCCTTTCCAATTGGGCACCTTAATTCTGTGTTTCTTAAATGCTTAGGGCAGTGTGGACAGATTTAGGTGGTGGATATTCATGCATCCAAGGGTGGGAATCACATTCTCCACCAACCGGGTACCAATATGGATGAACATTATTCCTGTACAGGGTCTCAGAGACCCAGACATCAGAGCTCCTACTAAAACACAGGACACAGTAGCTTAATCTCCCCCCTCTTTTGACCTCAGGTCATACAATTCTACCTTACTACCGTCTCCTAGGGATCTTGAGTCTCAGGCATCTCTGTTGCTGCCTTGTGAAGTATTGCTATAGAAACTCCTTCTTTTCAAAAGTTTTAACTTGTGGTCCAGTTGGGGTCAAACAGGTATTCTTTGATGTCTCCTTTGTTTTTCAGATCTGGTTCAAGAACAACCAAGCTAAGTGCAAGCCAACAAATCTCCAGAATATTCCAAAAGCTCTGCCAGGGACAAATGGGAGCTCTAAAGCTGTTTTTGAGTCGATCCATTTTCCTGGTTCCACACCTCCTGTTGCTGCGGAGAATGGAGAGTCCATGTGTTCAGGCACATTTGGTGTGGATTTCATTCCCAAACTGAACTGCAGACAGGAATCTTCTTTGCCTCATTATCAGGCCCGGGATGGTGCCATGAGTAGTCAGCAAGAAGCCCTGCTTGATGGCCATGCTCCTGTTACAGCTGGGGACTCTGGTCAATCAGAAGTAGTTGAAGTCCAGACTGACCTAGCAGTGACTGAAGCTCTAGTTGGCCTGGAACCTGCTATTGAAGGCCCTGAGGATGCTCAAGGTTCAAAGGACTCTTGAAGACTTGGACAAATTGCAGGACTGGATTCCTATGAGATGCATCACGACTCCAAGTAACACCTCTTCATCCCTTTGCCAGATCAGGCCTTTACCGCCATGAGTAAGTGTGTTAATGAACACTCTGAATCCCAGTATTTGGGGAAATTAACCATGCTTACCTGTAGAAGTTTCATATCACTGTGGTTTATATAGTGGAATTGTTTCTAAGTAACTTTAGGTATTCATTCTTTATTGTTAGATTTCAAGTTCATTAAATAAAAGGAGAAAAGAGTTACTGTAAAATTCTTTTAAGACATTACTTTATTCATTTACATTCCAGTAGTTACCCATCTCAGTCCCGCCACCCACAGTTCCCCATCCCATCAATTTTGCCAGACATTGCCCCCTAATATTTATAGATGTGATGCCTGCTTGCATGGATGGAATTGTCTTGGGACTTGGGGTCAGAAAAGAGTGTAGGTTCTCCTGGAGTAGAACTATAGACAGTGGAATTCTCACATGTGCAAGCTTGGAAATGAACTCAGATCATCTGCAAGATCCACAGTTGCTCCTCAGCAGTGAGTTCTCTCCATTCTTACAGGTCATCATTTAAATCACACGGGGAACTGCTCTCCAGCACATACCATTTCCTTGGTAGAAAATGATGCCTTGCTTAGTATATATTTGGGGTGACTGTGGATTCAAACAACAGTGGGATCCACTGTCAATTCTAACTCCAGTTCTAAGAGCTCCTATGCCCTCTCCTTACTTCAGAGGTCACTACCTTCTCCTGGATCACTCATACACATGCAGATCATGCAATCATATAATAGAAAAGCAATAAATCTGATAAATACATACTATGAACCCCCTCTCCACTGAACTATATCTCTCCTCTTATTTACATAATTGTTTTATTTACCTTCATCACTAATAGCTCACTCCATATGAGTAGACGTCAGAGGAAAATTGGTTGAGTTATTATTCTCTTACAACCTGGTTAGTCTCAAGGATGGAACACAAGTTTAGGCATTGTAGTGACATTCTTGACCACAAGAGCCACCTACTGTGCCCTCCTGCTTTTCTAGTTTTTACTTTGACACTGGGTCTCACTAAGCTGACAAGATGGCCCTGATTTGCCTTCTGGCTTCCTCAGCCCTGAATGGCTGGCATTTCAGATCTGATTTTGAGGAATAACCACCTTATTTCTTTAGTGTCTGTATCACCAGGTTGTACTCCCACCAGCAATGTATAAATGTTCCTCCTTGCTGACAAGTTCTCCAGCATTAGTTTTCTTTTGTCTTGGCCATTCTGACTAGGAAAGGTAACATGTGAAGTAGTTGTCATTTGCTCTGTTCTGATTGCTAAATAATAGTTTGCTTGTTTGTTATTCTGACACAATGCCTCTCTATAAAAAGTCCTGGAGGGAATGGAGCTGTTTTGGTAAATCAGGTTGGAATGAAATTCACAGTGATTCTCCTGTCTCTGTCTCTTTTTAGCTGGGATAAATGACATGTTGTAACAAACCCAGCCTGTTTAACATTTATTAAATGGTTTCTCAGGGATTTTTTTATATTTTTATAATTTCACTTTAGTACAATAAATTTTTAAAATTTGATGACTGATTTTTTCAGTTTTATTTCTTTTTTGTTTTCTTGTTTTTCGTTTTCGGACAGACTTTTTCCTGTATCAGCCAATGCTCTCCTGGAACGTTCCCTCTTTAGTTCACCCTGCACTTGCTTCCTGTATGCAGGGATTTAAGGCACACACTACTAGGCATGGGTTACTTATTTTTTTCAAGCTACTCTATCTTTGTACCCTGGCTTTTAAGGTGTTTTAATAGACCAGGCTGGCTTGGAACTCACAGAGATCTATTTGCCTCTGCCTTTGCACACATTGTGACAGCTGCTTGCTCTTAGTCCTAATTTTAAAAGATGCTTGGTATATTATAATCATTACCACTGTGTTATATATTGTTGTTAGAAAACTTTCTCCTAGAGTATGGCAACAAATACCTGTCTACTCTCAGAAGATAGGGAACACATGACACAAAATTTGAATATTATTATGGTTACCCATAGCTTGTTCAACACTTGGTAAAGAAACACAATCTAGTGTAAGCTCCACGGTCAGATCATGAATTGTTGGGGTAACGGATGGGCACACTTTTAATGTTTCTCTCTCTCTCTCTCTCTCTCTCTCTCTCTCTCTCTCTCTGTGTGTGTGTGTGTGTATGTGAGTGTTCATATGTTTTTGTATGTGTCTGTGTGTCTATGTGTAATTTATTTACTTATCTATTTACCTATATTTATGAAAAAAGGAAATATACCTAAGAGGAGTGTACTGGCTGGTTTTGTGTATCAACTTGACACAGGTTGGAGTTATCAGAGAGAAAGGAGCTTCAGTTGAGGAAATGCCTCCATGAGCTCCAGCTGTAAGACATTTTCTCAATTAGTAATCAAGGGGCGAGGGCCCCATTTGGGTGGTGCCATCCCTGGGCTGGTAGTCTTGGGTTCTATAAGAAATCAGGCTGAGCAAGCCGGGGAAGTAAGCCAGTAAGTAACATCCCTCCATGGCCTCTGAATCAGCTCCAGCTTCCTGATTCGTTTGAGTTCCAGTCCTGACTTCCTTTGGTGATGAACAGCAGTGTGGAAATGTAAGCTGAATAAGCCCTTTTCTCCCCAACTTGCTTCTTGGTCATGATGTTTGTGCAGGAATAGAAACCCTGACTAAGACAAGGAGTAAATGGCAGGAAATAGCCAAACTCAGGACTGGAAACAACCAATTAGAATCACAGAGAATAGCACAAAGAATCAATAAAACCAGGAACTGGATCTGTGAGTTAATCCACAAGATAAATCAACCCTTAGCCACAACTGACTAAAGAGCACAGAGACAGTACCCAAATTAAAATTAAAAAATCAGAATGGAAAAGGGAGACATTACAACAGAAACTGAGGAAATTCAATGAATCATCAGTTCTTACTACTGAAGCTATGACCAACAAAACTGGAAAATCTAGATGAAATGGATCATTTTCTAGACATGCACCACTTACCAAAGTTAATCAACATTAGGTAAACCATCTATCCAGTACAATAACAGAATCACTCATAAAGAGCCTCTCAACAAAAGAAAGCCCAGGACCAGATGATGCCCCTGCCTGAGGGGTCTTCAGCGTGGACCTAAGGAGGGGACCGATGGATGAAAAAGACAAGAGACACAGATACTTGGCAGCAAGACAGGATGTCTGATCAAGCCCCAAAGAGGTTTATTCTCACAGAGGATATATTGTGGCTAAAGAAGGAATCTTGAACAAAGTAACCAATGTTTACACAAAGCAACAGGGGTGGGGAAAATGCCAAGGGGACACACAGTGTTACTGCCAAGCAGGATGCTGCTAGCTCAACTGTGTAACCCCAGGCTGGTCACCTCATTTCTGAGAAGCCAGAGCCCAAGGCTCAGGAAACCGAAATTGAGGCCTACAGTTATACTTATGCCTAGCTCAAATACAAAATGGGGTCACCCAAATCACCAAGAAGGGGTACAAATCCGTTCGTTCCCAGGAAGATGGTTTTAGTGCCTTCAAAAAAAGAGCTACTATCAATATTCTTGAAACTATTCTGAAAAATAGAAATGAAAAGAACACTTCCTAATTCATTTCATGAAGCCACAGTTACTCTTATACCTATACCATGCAATGGTGCAGGAAACAAAGAAGACTCCAGACCAATATTGCTTATAAATATCAATGCAGAAGTACTGAATAAAATTCTCTCAGAATAAATCCAAGAATACCTGAAAAACATCATTCACCATGCCCATGTATACTTCATCCAATGAATGCAAGATTTGTTCAATATACAAACAAATCAATTGAGATAATCCACTATATAAACAAACTGAAAGAAAAAACATCCCACGATTATCTCATTAGATGCTGAAAAAAGCATTTGACAAAGTACAGCACCCGCTCATGTTAAAAGTCTTGGAGGCAACAGGAATTCAAAGCCCAAACCTAAACATAATAAAACAATATACAGCAAACTAAGAGCCAATATCAACTTAAATGGAGAGATACTTGAAGCAATCCAACTAAAATCAGAAACAAGACAAGACTTCTCAAGGTCTCTCTATCTATGCAATGTAGTACTCAATGTTCTACCAAGAAAAATTAGACTACAGTAGGAGATAAATGGAATACACATTGGAAAGGAAGAAGTGAAAATATCATTATTTGCAGATGATACGATAGTATACCAAAGCAACCCCAAAACTTCTACCAGAGAATGCTTACAGCTGATAAACAATTACAGCAAAGTGGCTCATTACAAAATTAACTCAAGCAAATCAGTAAGCCTCATTTATACAAATGAAAAATGGGCTGAGAAAGAACTTAGGGAAACAACATCCTCAAAATAGTCAAGAATAATATAAAATATCTTGGTATAACTGTAACAAATGCAAATAAAAGGTCTATATGACAAGAACTTTAAGTCCCTGAAGAAAGAAACTGAAGAAGACCTCTGAAGATGGAAAGATCTCACATGCTCTTGGATCGAGAGGGTTAACATGGTGAAAATGGCCAACATGAATCTATAGATTCAATGCATACCCTAAAAAAAATTGTTCACAGACATGAAAAGAACAATTCTCAACTTAATATGGAAAATAAAAACCTCAGATATCCAAAACACTTTTCAACTATTAAATATCTTTTGGGGAAATCAGCATCCCTGACCTCAGACTGTAGGGCAGAGCAACAGTGATAAACCCTCCTGGTATTGGTACAGAGACAGACAGGTTGATAAATTGAATAGAATTAAAGGTGTAGAAATCAACTCAAACCCTTGTGGACACTTGATCTTTGACAAGGGAGTCAAACCGTACAGTGGAAAAAAATACCTTCCACAATTGGTTTTGTTGTAACTGGTGGTCTGGCTATAGAAGAATGCAAATTGATCCATATTTATCACCTTTTAAAAACTACAAGTCCATATTGATCAGTGACTTCAACATATGAGCAGATACAGTGAATCTAATAGAAGAGAAATTGGAAAATATCCTCCAACACATTGTCAGAGGGGAAATTTCCTGAATGGAACATCAATGGCTCAGGCTCTAAGAGAAATATCTGACTAATGGAACCTCATGAAACTGAAAAGCTTCTGTAAGGCAAAGGACATTTTGAATAGGAAAAAATGGCAACCTAAGTCTTGAGGAAAGATCTTCACAAACCCTATATCTGATAGAGGGCAATTATCCCAAATATATAAACAAGTCAAGAAGTTAGATTTCAGTAAACTAAACAATGCATGCTCCTACCCTGGGGCCTCAAATCTCTCAAGGATCAGGCTAATCTTCACCCAGGGAGGGCAGACCAGTCAATCCACTACTACATGTGTGCTGGAGGCCTCAAACCAGCCCCTGTATGCTGCATGTTTGGTGGCTCAGTCTCTGGGAACTCCCAGGTGTTCAGGTTGGTTGAGACAGCTGTTCTTCCTATGGGGTTGCCCTCCCCTCCAGCTTCTTCAATCCTTTCCCTAATTCAACCTTAGGGGTCCCTGAGTTCAGTCCAAAGTTTGGGAGTAAGTATCTGTATCTTTCTCAGTCACATGCTGGTAAGGCCTCTCAGAGGACATGAATGTTAGGCTCCTGTCAGAACATCACAGTATCAGTAACAGTGTCAGGCCTTGGTGGCCACACATGAGATGGAAAAGAATTTGGGCCATTCACTGGACCACCTCACTTTCAGTCATTTTCCAATTTTGTCCCTGCAGTTCTTTTAGACAGGAAAAATTTTGGGTCAGAATCATTGACAGTGAGTTGGTAACACCATCCCTCCACTTGAGGCACTGACTATCTACTGGGATGGACTCTTGGAATTCCTTTTCTCCACTGTTGTGCATTTTGTCTAAGGTTACCCCCATTCAGTCCTGAGAGTCTCTCACCTCCCAGGTCTCTGGTACTTTCTAGAGGATTCCCTCATATTCCACCATCAGGGGCTGCATATTTCCATTGATTCTCCTGGACTTGCTGACTTCTTTCAATGATTGGAATTTTAGTAATTAAAATTATTTTAATAATTTGTTACAAAGGTAACCAGGGAATGGTTTACTCTCCACAGAGTAATGTTGAATGTCAGAGAGTACTTAAATTTTTAACACCCCTATTCATCAGGGAAATGCAAATTTAAATGATCATAAGATTCTACATCATTCCTACCACAATGGCCATGATTAAAAACTCCAGGAACAGTACATGCTGTCCCGGATATGATGAAAAAGATCCTGAAGACCTAGCCATCTATCTCCTGGGCATATACCCAAAAGTTGCTCTACCATACCACAAAGACAGGTGTTCCACTATGTTTGTAGCAGTCTTATTTGTAATTGCCAGAAGCTGAAAACAATCCAGATGTCCTTCAACCTAAGAATGGATACCAAAAAATGTGATTCATTTACAAAATGGGATTCTAGTCAGTGATAAAAAGCAAGGACACTATGCATTTTGCAAGCAAATGGATGAAAGTAGAAAATATCATACTGACTGAGGAAACACAGACCCAAAATCACATGAGTGGTGTATACCCCCTTACACGTGGATTTAGCAAAAACAAAAAACAAACAAAAACCCTATAACGAACAAATACACAAACAAACAAACAAAACAAACAAATAAACAAAAAAACCTGAAACCATAATACCTTTGGTACAGACCATAAGAAGTTTAGAAAGAAGGAAGGTCTAAATTAGGATTATTCAATCTGCTGGGCAATGGTGGTGCATAGCTTTAATCCCAGCACTTGGGAGGCAGATGCAGGTGGATTTTTGAGTTCGAGGCCAGCCTGGTCTACAGAGCAAGTTCCAGGACATCCAGGGCTACACTGAGAAAGCCTGTCTCAAATCCCCCCCCCCCAAAAAAAAAAGAAAAAAAAAAGATACTTCAATCCCACTTAGAAGGATGAACAAAATAATCACAGGAGGCAGAGGAAGGAAATTTGCTGGGAACGTGAGATGGTAAATGGGGGAAGTATCCCATATTGTGGGAGACAGGAGAAAAGCCCAGTGGGCTAGCAAAATAAATGGAAATATGCAGCTGCAGGAGGTGGGTGGCAGGTGGAACCTCTAGATAGTCCCAGAGACCTGGCATGTGAGAGGATCCTTGGTCTCAGTGGGGATGAAGCAGAAGTACACAAGAGTGGTGAGATGGAAACAGAAGAGACAACCTTCAGACAGGTCCCTCAGTGGAGGGACAGGCCACCAACCTCCCTTCAAAAATTTTGACCCAGAATGTTCCTGTCTAAAAGAAATAAACATGTAAAATTTGAACAGAGATTGATGGAAATTCCATCAAGTGACTGGCCCTGAGATGCCAAATCTTTTATGTTCAGACTCCATTTTAGATAACCTGACCTAAGTTTAAACTCAGGTAAACTAACAGGTTAGTACCTAGCATTAGCTTCTAAATTGTCCCCCAACAAAACCTGAGCCTAGCTCCAGTCTCTAGGCTAATCCCCAACAAGCCCAGTGTCTCCAGGTTACACCCTCAACAAGACCAGCATCTCCAGGTCATTCCTCCAACAAATCTCTTCTCCAAGATTACAAGGCCACCCCCTGCCTACCACCCACCAATGAAGAAGGGAGCGGAAATTAAGTTTATTATATGACTCCCAGTGGCAGGCAATTATGTTAAGGGCAACAGTAACTTTTATATGCTTGCAAAATAATCTCCTCCTCCACTTGCTGCTTACTCTAAATCCTTGCCCTCACAGGCATTTGGGGCTCCCCCTCACTAAAATTTTCCTCTGTGTTGGTGGTGCTGTGGGAAGACCCTGAGCTAACTGGAATAAAGACTCTGCTGTGAGTTACATCAGATTGGCTCCTGTTCTTTTTTGGGGATCCCTATCATTTTCACTGGCACTGCAGTCCAAGTTGGGATCTGGCCCATAGGCAGGCACCAAACCCTAACACTATTACTGATGTCTTGCTGTGCTTGCAGACAGGAGCCTAGCATGACTGTACTAGGACAGGCTCTACCAGCAGCTGACTCAGGCACATGTAGATACATACAGCCAACCACTGGACTGAGGTCTGGACCCTATGGAAGAGCTAGGGGAAGGAGTGAGGGGATGGTACCTCCATAGGAAGACCAACAATGTCAACTAACCCTGATCCAGAGACTAATTCACCAACTGAAAAGCATACACAGGCTGCTCCGTGACCCCAGGCACATGTGTAGCAGAGGACTGCCTTGTCTGGCCTCAGATGGAGAGGATCTGCCTAATCTTCTAGTGCATTGAAGCTTCAGATGGAGAGGATTAGCTAATACTGTAGAGCTTTGATGCCCCAGAGAAGGGGGATGTGGGAGGGGTGTGGAATGTTAGGAGGACTGGGGAGTG
>CM052717.1:47790139-47804573 GCA_028551405.1 Uromys caudimaculatus
GGGCTCATTTTGCCCCCACTTGGGGCTTTTCCACGCTCCTGGGAGAGAAATTTTCTCCCGGCGCTGCTTGACTATGGAACCCTGGAGGCCCAGGCAGATGTCTCCTGCCTCAGCCGCCTGCTGTTGGGATCCAGGGGGTTTCTATGCCCGCCTACCTCAGTCCCTGTGTCTCCCAGGTTTGGAGCAGTTCCTGGTGAGCTGTGGAGCTTGTCTTGGTCCCACTCCCGGCTTTTCCAAGCTGCTGGGAGGGTATCTTTGTTCCGGTGCTAATTTGCTATGGAGCCCTGTGGCCCCAGCTGAGGTCCCCGGCTTCTGTGTGTTTTTTTTTTAAAGAAAGCAAAATTCCAAAATTCTCAGGACTTATCCCTCTATCTGTTGTAAGCCATTAATTGTGCTGTGTTTAGCAGGAATATATAAAGAGACATTTTCACTGAAATAAGCTTTTTTTTTTTTTTTTTTTTTTTTTTTTTTTTTTTTTTTTTTTTTTTTTTTTTTTTTTTTTTGATTATTGACCAAGGTTTTCAGACCTCCCTTGCTCAATTCTAATATTTATGAGTTTTGATGGCATCCAAACTTTTTCCTTTCCTGAAGTAATATAAACAAATCTTTGGATTCAGTGCAAAACTTTTGAGGGATTTCATTATGTTAACACATCCTTTCTGTTTATAGGATGATTTAATTCCACAGTCTTTTCTATAACTCATTGTCTCTTGGATACTGTTGTATCTTTCTCATGAACATTCAAAAAATGTAAAGTTAGCAGAGCACTATTTAGTCTGACCCCAGGAATATACCACATTTTCACAAAGTGGAGAGCAGAGTGAACCCTTTTGTTTTCCCATTTCAGCCATTTTTTTCTTGTTTCTCAGACATCCACCTCCCTTCCCACCAGTATTTTTTCCAGGGGCACAATCATTCTCCCAATCTTTCTTGACACAGATTTAGGAAGAAGAAAAAGAAAGAAAAGAAAACTCACTTTAGGGGAAGAGTGGAGATATCCAAGTAGTTGTAGCCACAATATAATTTTAATGGTGTTTTGAAGAAAAAAAAATCCATCCCTTCATTCCTGCTTCTTTCTTTCCTACAGTTGAAGTCTCTTTTCTCATTCTGCCTTAGGTCCACAGTGGGCACCACTTGTACCTGTCTTTTGCTACTTTGTGGATTCTTTTTTATTCCACTCATTTCCCATCATCTTCCACCGTTTCAACCTCATAACACTAGATAAGAGAAAAAAAGGAGAGATAAAAGATGACATCCCCAAATGAAGTCTGGGTTTTGAAATGAGATGATATTATAGCTTGTCTACTTCCTGTTGATTGGGGATGGCAAGTTCCTTGGAGCATGTTCTTTGTGGGACAAGTCTGAGCTCTTACTATTGTTTCCTTGCCTTATACAGTCCTTGGTGCCAGGTGAGTATCCTCTGTAGACTCTAGGTTCATAACACTGATAAAATTGTAGTAAGCTTGCTCAAGATATTAAAAAAGAGAGTTAATGCCTTTAATCCACATACTTATGAGGCAAATGCATGTGAATCTTAGTGAGTTCAAGGCCAGACTGATCTACACAGCAAGATCCAGGATAGCACGAACTGAATAGAGAAAATATCACATAAGAAGAAAGAAAAGGAGGAGAGAAAAAGGACAGAAGAAAGGAGGAGGAAGGGGAGGAAGAAGAGGAGGAGGAAGGGGAAGAAGAAGAGGAGGAGGAACAGGAGGAGGAGGAGAAGATGAAGAAATTTAAATGGGTGTGTTGTGGTGGTACATTTCTTAAATCCTAAAACAAAGGGACTGAGGCAGCCAGCTCTCTCCACCTTCCAGCCCAGCCTAGTCTTTATAGTGATATTATGTTTCAAGCAAAACAAAGAAAAGTTTAAAATGGGAATATCAAATAACATCAGAAATGAAGGCAAGAACATCACTGCAGTCCCAATAGTCGAAGTATAGCAAGTGAGGATAAATGCATTTCTATGATGGAAAGAAACACTGGACAATCAGGCATGTTAGGAAAATATTTCACTAGTGTTAAATTCTTTCAGTGAGTGGAGAGAGGAACATTTCCACTTAAGTGTCTGTGGGAGGCCAAAGTTACCTCAGCACCAAAATAAAATTATTTGTAGATAAATATCCTTAATGAAAGTACACATAAAAAGCCATTAACATTTTACAAAATTCAGGATAACCAAGTAGTGCTGTGCACCAGATCCAGAAGCTCTGAATTTATTTTTTTATATCTGTACAAAGAAGTATGATGCATTAGCCTCCTGTGTCCCACCTGTGTTTCGAGGAGAATTAGGTCACAGCATCTTCATAGTCCCTAGACCACCCTTAGCTCCCAGAGCAGTAGGAGACCCCGCTTCAGAAGCAAGCACTGGCTAGACACTGGTGAGTTGGAGGCCTGGGTCATAGACATCAGGCCTTAATCTATGCAAGATGGCCTTCTCCTGTGCTGTTTGGTTTAAACCAGGTTCCTTGTGTCCCCTAAGAGTTCATGTTGTGGAAACTTAGTACCCACTGTAGGGTCTCAAGATATGATGTGATGGAAAAGCAGGAGACAACTAGAAATGTGATTAGGTCTCTGGGGTGTTGCCTTTGGAAGGGACAAATGCTATAGACTGGGTGTGTAAGTCCCCCTGTTTTAGTGCTGGAGACAACCCATACACTGATTTGGCCATGTGACTCATGCTATTTTCTGTCTCCATACTGGCGAGGGGGTTTTCAACAGAGGCTAAAAAATGAGACTTCAGGACTTTGGACCTGGAGCCTTAAAATGATTACTTGTGTTTATGAATACCCAGCCATGGTTATTTTATCACAGCCTTATGAAAAAGAATGTACACCTTACTCTTTTCAGAGCATGCCCTGTAGCGAGAGAGCTTGCACCCGCTGGGCCTTCCATAAGCCTCTGCATCATGAGGAAACTACATATATTCTTCTGGGTATGCGTGGTGGTGTGAGCCTGGGACCCATGTGAGGACATGGCTCATTGATGGAGCAGTAAGGCACATGGCCTCAGGACTGGCCACAAGGCAACTAAATGTTGACTGACATGGGAAAGGACTTCCTGCCATGTCCACAGAGCAGAGCCACAGGACAGGTCCTAAAGGACTAGGACCCTGGATCCCCACTCAGTGTAGCACCCAGTGAGGAAGTAACTGGAATCAGAACTGGGTAGTTGATGTTAGGATAAACTGAGTTCTGATTCTGGCCAGGTCCCATACTGATTTCCAGGCTGACCTTCTGTTTACTGTGAAGAGTGGGAAGCCTCACAAAAACCTTGGAGGTAGGGAGTTTTATTTTTGTCTTTTAGGTGGGACACAGAGGACCACCCAGTAACACAAACACATTGTACAACTGGCTCATGTCCCCAGCACTGGGAAGCAGGGACAGGTAATGCTATTTAGACTCCTGTGGTCCTCAACAGATACTTGGTGTCCCTGGCCCTACTCAGTTCCCTGTTCCTGGGAAGTTCAATCTGGGAGGTCATGTATGTGCCCCGTGGACCCTGTCCCATGAAAGTGAGACTCTGGTGTAGTAACTATGGTCTCCTAGCATTCCCCAATGCTAAGGCATTTTGGCAGAACCACAATTGAGCAGTGGCACTTCAAAGTCCTACTGGTTGTCCCTGCAATATCCTTCAACCCAATCGGACCAAAGCTCGAATGCAAAAATCCAGGCTCCCCTGTGAATTGCAAGGCTTTTATTGTTCGATTCCTGTTTTTAGACATCTGGGGTAAGTGATAGGGCTTGCTGCATCTATGCAGGTGTGCAGGCAAGTGGCTTCCTTGACAGGAAAGATGTTCCCATCAACATATCGAGCTGGAATTTATTTTTTGCTGCAAAGAGAAAGCCAAGTGAGGCCTGAGAGCTGATGGAGACCTCATGGTCCACTGATGATACATGGAGATTCCTCCTGGAAGGACCTGCATCCAGTATGTAATTGCTTATGAATCTGACCAGGATCAGGGAGTCTTGTCTCCAACCCATTGAGACAAGCTTCATAAAGAGCCTCCAATCCAGGTAGACGGGAGGAGCCAGCTTGTGAGACACCACAGCCACAAGTAGGACAGAATGGAGAGGAGCTGACAGGGCTCCAGGTGAGCCTGTGGGCAGCTGGGACCCCACAAGGGAACTGGCCCCTGTCACATGATGATGATGACCCTCAGACATCTACAGCTGAGGCAATGACTGATCCTACCAGGTTAAGGACATAAGGAGGTTCACTTTAATAATACCCTTGAATGTCACAGGCCTGGCTCCACACAGTGGCCTTGGAGGTGCAGAGAACAGGAAAACTGATGAGTGTTTTGGGACTGCGTTGGTAGGCTTGGAAAGTTAGGATCAAAGACCCAGGCTGGAGAAGTGTGCCAGGCCCTGTGCTTGTGCAGCTATACTTGGGAGGCTGTGTGAGGAAGGCTGATGGACACCAAACTCGGGCAGAGATCTAGTGTGGCTTGGCTGAACTGAGCAGCCAGGTCCAGCTCATGCAGCCTGAGAATCCCTTCCTGCCCCATCCTCCTGATATCCTCAAGCAGGTGTGTCACTTTTCTGGATTCACACAGAAACTTCAGTGGTGGGGAGGAGCACAATCCCGCCCCTAGCCAGAAACATAGAGACTCACAATGAAAGCAGTTGCATTGTTCTTGTCTTCTGCTGTCAACTTGCTATCGATACATTTCTTGATGTTTTCAGTACTTTCCACTACTGCAGGGTCATCTTTGTATTTTTCCACGTATGCAACATACTCTTCTGGGGTCCCATAAAAAAATAGACGAACATCCTCTTCTATAACTGGGCAAATGCCACAATCTGGAACACAAAGACAAGGTGACCCTCCTTTGAAAGACATGTGTCAGAACACCCCAGGGGATAGAGGGTTTGAGAGCCTGGAGTGCCTGCATCCCTGACCCCCACACAGAAATACCCACCTCCCCCTGAAGTCAGGAGCAGGGCAGCCCCGAGGAGCACCAGAGCACCAGCGAGCTTCATGGTAATGGTGGCAGGTGCTCCTACCCAGCTTGGTCTGCTGTTATAACTGCCCTGGTCTGCTCAGCGGGCAGGGAAGGGCACATGTCTGAGTCTCTCCAGACCCCTCCCAGGACACTTGCAACTTCCTGAAGCTGTGTGTTTGTGTCATGTGGAGGTGTATGTTTTGACAATGAGTGTTTTGGGACTGCGTTGGTAGGCTTGGAAAGTTAGGATCAAAGACCCAGGCTGGAGAAGTGTGCCAGGCCCTGTGCTTGTGCAGCTATACTTGGGAGGCTGTGTGAGGAAGGCTGATGGACACCAAACTCGGGCAGAGATCTAGTGTGGCTTGGCTGAACTGAGCAGCCAGGTCAATAAGATCCTGGTCAATCACCAGGCTCAACTTGGTCCCCTTCTCAATGGTCTTCTTAAGGTCACATGTTATATGATAGCCAAAGGAAAAGATGAATAGGGTGAGGGTCAAATTGCCTCTGAATCAGATCTCCAGAGTGAGGTCTGTCCGCCCTGTCACACTGGGGACTTCAATGTTTAGTTAAGAGCCTTACTCACAGTCTGTGTCTAGACAAACCAGACCTCAGACCACTTCCCATTGTGACTCCTGTTCTGTCTTTGTCCTACCCCCATCTTTCATTTGCTTCATGGTTTCCCTTGAACCAGTCTCTTTAACCCAAGGTTCTCCTGCTGCTGTAGGCATCCTTCAACTTGACCTTATTGTTGTTGTTTCTTGGGTTTTTGAGATAGGATCTCTCTACACAGCCCTGGCTATCCTGCAACTAAGTAGACAAGGTTATCTTTGAACTCACAGAGGCTTTGTGCCTGTCTCCCATGTGAGATCATCAGTTAAAGGCAAGCACTGTCACTTCTGCCTAAACTTGACTTTTTAAACCCCTGGTTGAGGTTTTTTGTTTTTTGGTTTTTTTTGAAAGAGTATTTTTCCTAGGTTGTTCTTGAGCTCATATCTCTCGTTAGAAAGGTGTGTGTGTGTGTGTGTGTGTGTGTGTGTGTGTGTGTGTGTGTGTGTGTGTGTTTATGTGTTTATGTGTTTATGTGTGATGGATTCAGCCTTCCTTGGGGTATGTAGGAGCACTTAGGAGGAAGAGCCAAATAAATCTTTGTGAGTTAGAGGTCAGTCTGGTCTTCACAGAGATTTCTGGCCAAAATTACACAGAAAGACCCACTTAATAATCATCATTAATGTGTTCATTAAGTTCACACTGCAAGTGCCTCATATTCATTGTGTCATAACTAAGCAAGGATATTTCAGTTTGGAGTGACTGGACCCCCTAATTGGCCACTGCCAGATTATACGTTGCTGCTGTAGCTACTTTGACTAGTGGTCAAAAAAGCCAGCATGGAGGCCATTTTGAATATTCCACAGCTATCCTGGGAAAACTAGAGTCCAATGTCAGCTGATTTCCCCAGCTCCTGAAGGCTCAGCATCATTCCATCTGTGCCAGTGTGTCCAGCCAAGTTTTGCCACCACAGAACTCCAGATGACCCTTCAACCATCTCTACTTGGGCCAGATGGGGAGCATCCCCCACTTCAGGGGCACAGCAGAGAGACTGTTGTGAAGGGTGCTAAGAGGAAAGGCTGTGATAGACTCCATACCCCACCCACCTATGGAAACAGATTGCTTAAGCCCATTCATTCAACCAGGAAAACAGTTGAACTGTTCCCCCAGGTATTGCCATTTTAGCCCTCATGAATGGCTTCTTTTGAGAGCTCTTGTCCTTCTTTAGGAAGTGTGGGTTGAACAGACAGCGATGGAGGAGGGTGAAGACAGCAGAGCAAAGGCTGAGGCAGGGTGTGATGGGTGAGTGGTCAGCAGGTTGAGCTGTGATACAGGCCAAGCGCCTTGTTGCCATGTGGTAGCTGAAGCATTTGACAGGGGAAGGGCAGGAGACAGTACGGTCATGGAATGAAGAGAGGGCAGAGGCAGACTCTGAGGAAGGACAAAAGGGATCCAGAGGACAGAAACTTTAAGCTCTGTTTGCCAGAAAAGGACTAGGGATCTGTGAAGTCTTTGGAGACTCCACCAGGCCCTAGAGCCCTCTCACTGCAGACTGTCAGGGAGGCTTGTCTTCCCATCCATGCTGTGGAGAAATCTACAGCATAGGTAGTCCTCTGGTTCCCATGCTAGTGTGAGTTCTGCTCACCAGAGAGTACCACTGCTGCTTCTATCACCTGCCAGCTATTGGGATTGGTCTCCTTCTGCTGTGTTTTCAAATGCTATGTACTGGGCCCCTATATCTGGATGCCCCACCCCAAATTCTTTGGTAATCTGGTAAGCAAATTCTCACATACACCAAATGTTGCTTTGTAAAATCTGCTCATCTTATTCTCTGACTGACTAAAAAATTGTGGCTGCCAAGCAATCCTGGAGAGAAGAGAGATATTCTGGGATTTTTTTGGGCTTGGGATCACAGGTAGGGATGAGAAGGCAGGAGAAGAGGAGAGAAAAGGAGAAAGAATGTGAGACAGAGGAATTCTGCCATGAGGCCTGATAGTCCATGAACACATGACCAGGAGAAGTGGACCATGATGACAGACTGATGGAGCAGAAACAACCCTGGGTGAGACTTAAACAGCAAGTAACATGGGGTCTATGGATCAGATGTAAGTCAAAATAGCTCAGAATTTGCCTTATCTAAGCTTAAGCTCTTCAAATAATATTCCAATTGTTTGTGTCTTTTATAGAGGATAGCTAAAATACATATTTACTTTAGAGCCAGTTTCTGCTCACAGTTGCCAAACATGGAGGGCACCGAAGAGGCAGAAGCCAGCCCAGGGGAGCATCCCCCTACCCAAGCACAATTCTGTCTTTGTGGCTAAGGGGATTCCAGACATGTAACGGGGGCACACCTGCCTCAGCTTCCTATAATTAGGGATTCACAGGTGGGAAGCACTATGTGTTCACCTCATTTTTTTGGATTTTCCAGTTACCTGACAGCTCTGTGTGTACTTGAACCTGGAAGTTACCATTTACCTAACATGTTTGTCATTGGTATTGTCTCTCTAGGAGGTAGGACACCATTTCTCCATAGGTATGACCAAGGTGAAAACCAGAGTCTTCATATGCTGTGCTCTCACTGCATGAAATGCTTTTCCTTCACCTGCCTGGGAGATTTGTCACCTAAATCCCCAGACTGTGTAAAAAACCAACCTATCAGAGGGAGAGCCAACTATGGTTTCAACACATCTAGGACACCCTCCAACCTCCGACATTGATCTTCGGTTCCTCGTGTGACAGTGCTGAGAAGTATGGTGGGTGCTTGAGAAGAAGCTTCTGTTCTCTGTCTTCAGCAGTCCCCTGTTTCCCTTCTGCTGTGCACCCTGTGTTCACACAGCACAAGTCTCTGGCTACCTGAGGTTGCTTTATCTTGGACGTTCAGGATTCCAGACCATGAAGCAAATTAACTTCTTCTTTTTCCCCATATACTTTACCTAGTCTTGGGCCTTTTGTCATAGCAACACAACACAGATTACAACCCTACAGTGCACATGGATTCCTTGTGTATAAGAACACACCCGACCTCCAGCATAGTGGAGGCTCTAAACCCTGCTTCCTCTTCCCTAGCTCCACTTGCAGTGGCTGACTTTTGGTGTTCTTTACTTGTCTGAAGGCTCAGGAGAGAAAGGCCTTCCTCTCTCTCAGTGTCAACACAGAGGAGGTCCACACAAATGCTGCTTAGACTGGCCAAAGGGCTATCTCACTCCTCTCAAGTCTATAAACAAGACCCTTCTTAAAATATGCAACACCATCTTCCCACACAACTCAGGCTTGGCCTCAAACTACTCCTCCCCAAGCCTATGTTACACAAGTGTTTGTGTTTATGTAATTTGGCTGGTATTTAATTTTGAAAGTAAAGATTGTAAGTGTTTGATAAGTCAGAATTAAGTAGTTTGTTGTAAAGGGCACTTGACTGTCACTTTCTCTACATCAGCTGGTGACAGAATGACGTTAGCTGAAGACTTAGAGAGGCCAAAGCCTTTGACTTTTACTGGTTAGCTGAGCCAAACAGGATTTACATCCTGTACCTGTTTGGGCAATTAGGTGCCAAGTACTGAGATCTACTTGTGAGCTCTCTGCTGAGCCCACTGGTTTCTGTTTTTATGACCTTGCATGTCCCAAGGGCTTGGGAGGCCTGTAGAATGTGCCCACTGGGGGTGTTTCTCTTCTGTACAGGGTTGGGAATGAAGACAAGGGCATAGTGTGGCTGAGCAAGTGTCTACCACAGGGTGACCCTACACTACTCTGTTTTTGGTCATGGTGTCTTATCACAGCAACAGTAATCTTATCTAAGACACATGGCAAGCATATGTGTATGCACAAGGTGACCAGGGAAAGACAGTGAGGTGCCTTCAGTTGCTCTCTACCATATAGACATATGTGTATGCTGTTTTTATATACATATACATATATGTGCATATATAAAAACATATAAATATATGAATATGTCTGTGATTTTTGACGCTTTATTTGTGTGGGGATTTTGCCCTCATGAGTGTCTTATGCAGTCATGTTGGCATTCCATTTGGAGGTCACAGGAGAGCACTGGATTCTCTGGAACTGCAGTTACAGATGGTTGTTAGCTGCCATGTGGGTGCTGGAAGTGAATCTGGGTCCTGGGTCCTCTTTACAGCTGAGACCACCTTATATTTTTTGAGACAGGGCCTCTTACTGGAGCTTGCTAATTTGGCTAGATGGGCTGGCCAGTGAGCCTGGGGTGGGCTCTCTGGTGCTGGACTTACCAGGGTGCACTTTGTGCCTGGCTGTCCTCACAGGTTCTGAGGGTTGAAATTCAGGGCTCAAGTGTGGGCATTCAGCAAGTGCTTCACTGACTGGGCTGTCCCCCAAGCCCACCCTGCTGTTTTCTTGAGAACATGTATCTCACACTGAAGGACCGAAGGGAGGTCAACTCCTAGAAGGAGCATCTACAGATCCTCAGAAATTCTTCTGTGAGATGTAAGAAAACTGACTTTCATCCATATTCCTTTATCTGCCATGCCATGATTCACAGCAGCATGGGTTTATAGGTGATTTCACAATTATAGTACAATCCAATATCATGTTATCTAGTTTGTTGTTCAAATTCTTTCATATTTGTCTTAGGGCTTGTTCAGGCTTCCTCATGCCAGTTTCTACAGACATTTGTAAGTGTCTGTTCATGTGCTTTTGTGTGTGTGTGTGTGTGTGTGTGTGTGTGTGTGCACGCCTGTGTATGGGCAGAGGTGCCAAGATGTGTGTGTATGCATGTGAAGGTCAGATGACAATTTGGAGGAGTTAGTTCTCTTCTTCTACCAGGTGGGTTCTGGGATTTGAACTCAGGTCTTCATCTTCAATCACTGCACCTTTAATCACTGGGCTATCTCAACAGCTTTCCTCTTTATTTGTTGAGACAAGGTCTCTTATTGAAGCTGAAGCACACGTGGGATTAGACGTGCACACCACCACTCTCATGGGTCCTGGGGATATGAACCCGGGCCTTTATGCTTGCATGATAAGCCCTTTGCACACTTACCCACCTCTTTGGCTGACATGTTTATGTGTGTGGTGCTGTGAAATAATGCAAGGGCTTTGCATATGCTCAAAACAATACTCTACCACTGTTATAGAGAACTAATGACAAAATGATAGGTGAGAAGCAACACAGTCCATCAGAGTGAACTAGGCACAGTAAAGAAACTTGGGTGGTTGGTCACATCTACAATCAGGAAGCAGAGAGGCACAAATACTTGTGCTCAGCTTGTTGTCCCCTTCCCACCCCATCTATGACCATAGTCCACGCAGCCACGAGAAAGTCAGTCTACCCACATCAATCCACCAAGCCTACAAACTCTCACTCAGAGCCTTGTTTTCATGACAACTTGCAACCCAGTTAGGATGCTCTTCAAGATGAACCATCTCACACTACAAGCAGGCTGAGCTTGAATTTAAGAGATTTCTGTCCCGAGAAACAAGTAGTGCAACACACAGCTGACAGTCTCATTGTGCTGAAAATATCTTCCTTAGGGTAAGTAGGTTGACCTTGAACTTGAGACTGTCTATACACAGCACTGCATGTGGCCTGTGGAGTAGTTTACAGCCAGGCAATCCACAGTAGCCTGGGGGGTTGGGGACAACTGACGGGGTTCATGTTCAGGGGTGAATCCCTCATTCTACCACTCACTGCTCTCACCACATGGACTCTGATTGTCGCGTCCCTCGAACCAGCAAGGAAAACACAACACTGAAGATCTTCGGAAAACAGTTTACTCGGGCTTCTGATGCAGGAACTGAACTGACTCCCCTCACACATTCTCTTATATATCCAACTGAACATCCAATCAAAACATGACACGTTCCGAACTCTCATTGGTTGCCATTAGTAACCCACATCCCATAATAGTTGTTTTCTTCAAGGCACCCGGATATGAGCGCCATCTTTAAGGTGCGGCTCCCTACATCTGATGTTCAATCCTCTTTGAGACATGGTTACTAACAGAACTGAGAGGGGACAAGGTGAGCAGGACAACATGAAAGAGCTACCATGGAGTGAAGCAGAATTTGTGGTACGAAACCCTCACTAGTCCCTAAGGATATCCACATGACCAAACAGCTGGGCACTACCCTGGCTAAGCGTCTGGGAAATGTGGATGGTGGCTCCATGTTCTCAGCCTTCTAATCCAAAGGCCTCAGCAGCTTGGATGACTGGAGCAAGGAGAGGTGAGGATTGAGAGCAGGAAACAGAGTTGACAAGTGGGACACTGGGCATTTGGCTCAGCACTCAGGCTGCTTACAAAGGTCAGCTCTAACCTCTATGGCAAAGGTACAAACAACTTCTCTCTGGAAACTGATAACATCAGGCTGTCTCAGGCTGTTTGTTCTTCAGAGTAGGAGTGCCTTCCATACTTCCTCCCCCATGCAAGTGGGAAGGGAATCCACAGATGCTAGGTTCCTGCCCAAAAAAGTGTTTGGAGCTCCTGGGAGCATGTTTGGGGGCGGGCTTGGCTGGACTCAGGATGATAATGATTTATAAGGAAGAGGATCTTCTCTGAGAAGAGCATCTAGTACTCTCTACCATGAAGGGGACACTTCTGCTGGCCTTTCTGGTGATTGGAGAGCTGGGCTTTCAGACAAGTGAGAGCAGATCCTCACTCATCCCATCTCAGTCGTATGTAGATCTCTAATTGGGTCCCTGTGACAGTTCTAGAGGTCCTCAGGAGGCCACTGGCAAGGAGTTGCAGCAGACCCTTCATGCTTTCTGCTCAGGGTGACAATAGTTGGGGTGGGTGGTATGGGGAGACAGAGGCATGCTGGTGATCATACTGGTGATGAAGGACCCGCAGATGCACAGTTGAAGCAGAGGCAAGTGTGGGGCTTTTGTGAAGGTCAAATATGCAGGCCTGCCCACTCAAGTATCTTTTTCTGCTTGAAGTGTGTGTTTCATGGAAATCATGTTGTATCTCGGAGCCTGCAGCCTTTGCCCAGGTGGCACTGTGGGCAAGGTCAGTTTTGTAGATGAGACAAGGTAACAAGAGTCTCTGATTTTGTCAGCATTAGATCTCTCTCTCTCTCTCTCTCCCCAATGATGCAACCATTCATTTTTACATATGTAAGCACATTTTAGCTGTCTTCAGACACACCAGAAGAGGGCATCAGATCCCATTACAGATAGTTTGACGCACAATGTGGTAGCTGGGAATTGAAGTCATGAACTCTGGATCTTCACCACTGAGACATCTCTCCCTTTCCCAGGCTGTGGTCTTTTAATGATGTTTTTCTGTCTGTGTTTGCAGCAGAAGCATGCTTTCCTTTCTTCGGTGTCTATTTGAGCACTGTCTCTGGAAGCAGGCTGTGGTTGCATCATGAACTTGGTTACTTCCAGCCTACTGCTGCAGAAACGGTGGCCTTTGAAAAAATCCAGGACTGCTACAGAGAGGCAGGAAATGAAGCTAAAAGTCAGGATATCCAATATATGGTAATGTCTTCCCTATCTCCATTCATCCACCAATGGCAGAAGGCTGTGTAAAAATGATCAATGCAATCATTAATTTGTGTCAGGTGACCAGCAACTGAGAACTGAATTCCTTGCCCACCCTAGCACATGTTAAATCAGCATGCCCGGTACATATCCAGCCTATTCTAGGTACGTCCCTGCAATTCACTCCCACACGCTGGGTAAACATTGGATTCTCACCCATAGTAGGAACAGGGGAGTCTTTGATCTGGCCTCTACACAGGTATGATACCCCCAGCTCTACTATAAGATGCTTGAAACTTCTGTCTACTGGCCAATGTAATCTTCTTTGGAACCTCCCTTGACTATACTCCCCTGCCTCACATGAATCCCCCTTCTGCTGGCATCCTCTGAGCTACAGCCAAAACCTCCCTCCATGTCTAAAATGCCACCCTCACCCCCAGAGAGTGTCTGTCTCCTGTTGTCTCTTCTTTCAAGCATAACTGGATTGCAGAGATGAATATTTTGAACAGTGCACATCTCATGTTTTCCAAAGTTTGAGTGTCAGGTCTCCCAATGTTTGAGTGTCAGGTCCTCCAAAAGCACAGTGCTATCCAAAAAGGAATTTCTTCTAATGAGCCCATACAGGGGATGTATTTTTAACAAGGCCATACAGCCAATGTGCCTGGAGAGATGTACTCAGGTATGCGAAACATCACCAAAACTCATACTCAGATATCTTGTCCCTTCCTCTCTAGACCTAGCCCCCATCATGCCTTCTGGAACCTTCTCTCCTTCTTCCCTGCCTGGTTATGGCAACTTTCAGGTTTCCTCTTGAAGGCTGTGGATGGGCTCCAGTTCCCTTGAGGCAGAGTCTGTTGCTGGATACTGAATCACTACAGGGATTTTCTTTTCTGTGGATGAGGAGCCGTCTCATCTTGGGTGGCTGGGAAGTCCTACTGAGGTCCTGTACCTTGCCTGTATCCACCTCTGACCCTGTATGTCTTTTTGTTTTCCAGGCAGCCATGCTCTTCAGTGAACAATGCAAGTCATACTATAGCAATGAAGCCATAACGAAAATTGAGGATCTGTTTCTCACGTATGAGTTGCTTTAGAAGTTAATGGGTTGTAGGAAATATATCTTTGTAGAATGTCTGATAAGAGTGCTATCGTGCTGACCTGTCTGCTTTCTCTGATGAAGTTGGATTCCTGACACCTGTGCCCTCATCCTTCAGTCTCTTAGACTGATTCTAATAAATGCATGCAGCTCTGTTCAGTGTCCTGTGTCTATATGCTGAATGGTAATCATGTGAGGTCTCCAGAAGATCTGGGAGACAGTGAGAGAAATGACTGTGTAGTTACTTAGAGCAGGGTGACTGCCCCTGACTAGCCAGGTGATCATGAGAGAGCTATTGCAGCTGCCTTCTTCTTCTTCTTCTTCTTCTTCTTCTTCTTCTTCTTCTTCTTCTTCTTCTTCTTCTTCTTCTTCTTCTTCTTCTTCTTCTTCTTCT
>CM052717.1:47813175-47830246 GCA_028551405.1 Uromys caudimaculatus
TAGGAACATGGTATGTACTCACTGATAAGTGGATATTAGCCCAAAAGTTCAGAATGTCCCAGTTTCACTTAACAGTAACCACTGCACTGAGAGTGAGGTCCCAGATGGAGGGGTTGGAGAAATGTCTGAAGGAGCTGATGGTATTTGTAGCCCCATGGAGGGAGCAAGAGCGTCAATGGGCCTGAACCCCCCACCCCCAGGTCGTCCTGGAGTTTGGACCACCAACCAAAGAATACACATCTATTGACCCATGGTTCGGACTACATATGTGGCAGAGGATGACCTCGATGGCCATCAGGGAGAAAGGAGAGGCCCTTGGGCCTGAGGGTGCTAGAGGCCCCAGTAAAGTGGAATGTCAAGGTCAGACTTAAATAGTCCATGATGGTTAACAACTGAAGCAGAGAGAGCATTAACTCTGGTAGAAAAGAGACTGCATAATGCAAATGTGGATGGCATAGATCCAAAACTTGATTGAATTTTGGTTATTTTGCCTTCAATTCATTCCTCTACTGGGCTCATTATGCAAAGGAAAGATAGTATTATAGAATAGATTTTCTTAGCACATGAACAAAGTAAAAAAAAAATAACTAAAGACACATCGAAAAAAGTAGCTGATTAATTCATAAAAGGTAGACTAAGAGTACATCATTTGTCGGGAATGAACCCAGCAGAAATTGTAGTTCATTAGACTAACGATGGGATTGTGTCATTATGGACAGTTAATGAAGACTGGCAAAGAGCTTGAAGCAAGTATTTAGGAGAAATTACAATATATTTCCTAAAGGCAAGCATTTAAGTTTGTAAAAAGAACTAATTTTCCCACATATTGGAAAAGAAACACCAATTCCTGAATCACCTACATTCTATACAGATGCAAGTGAGTTGGGAAGGGCAGGCTGTAAGTCAGACCAAAAAAAGCAAAGTAATTCAAAGCCTATATACTTCAGTGCAAAAATCAGAGTTGTATGTAATTCTTATGGTATTATTAGATTTTCCTGAATCTCCTAATACAATTACCAACTTTATTCCCGATAACTCAGAATTAATCTTGTAATTTATGCAACTGCAATTAGAAATAGAAACTACCCATTATATATCACTCATATTCAATCATGTATAGGCTTGTCAGATTCATTAGAACAAGGAAATGAAGAAATTGACCAATTATTAATCAGAAATGTGTTAGAAACTTCAAATGTTCAAGAAAAACACCTCTTAACAGTAAATGTTTAAGAAAAATTTTCATAAAAAAGACCTGGCAACAAGCCAGGGAAATCATAAAAGAATGTCCTACTTGTATTTGTGTAACCAAAATACATTACCTGCTAGGAGTAACCATACAGGTACCAAAAGAAATCAAACCTGGCAGATGGATGTATTTTATTTTTCAGAATTTGGAAAACTAAAGTTTGTTGTTGTGTACCACTGGTACATATTAAGGGTTTCAATGGGCAACTGCTTTGGGTTCTGAGAAGGCTGATTCTGTAATTACACATTTATGGGAAGTAAGATTATTGTGAGAGTACCTGTACAAAAAAAGACTGACATATATCTCCAATAGGATGAAGCAATTCTTTGCTTATTATAATATGAAGCATATTGGGGATTTACCATACAATCATATAGGACAAGCAGTTCTAACTCACACCTTAAAAGAAATGATTATAAAACAAAAAGGAAGAATAGAGGCCCTCAGGGACAGAACAAATAGTGCCCTCTCAACTTTAAATTTTTGAATGTTAATGAGAAAGAAAAAACAGTATCCAAGAGACAATGAGTTATAGAAAAGACTGTGGAATTAAATCAGCCTATATACTATAAGGATGTGTTAACATCAGAATGAAATCCCTCAAAAGTTTTGCATCGGGGACACTGATGTGTTTATATTTCTTCAGGAAATGAAAAGATGTGGATGCCAGCAAAACTCATAAAGATTAGAACTGAGCAGGGGAGGTCTCCTGAAAACCTTGGCCATTAAACCAAAACCAGGATGTATTTCATTGAAAATGTCTGTGTTTATAATTTCCTGCTAAATGCAGCACAATTAATTACTTGAAACAGAAAGAAGGAAACAGTGAGAATTTTGGAATTTTGGTTTCTTTAAAAACACAAAAATATTATGGGAATATATTTTTGTTTTAATCCCAAGTACAGGATATGGGGCTGCTTCAGATTATCCACAGCAGCTGACTATGATTTACCTCATGCTCTAGCAGGGACATGATTTTGCCAGCCACAAATAGTTTCTGCAACTGTGTAAAGTTTGAGATTCTGTAGACTTTCAGAGGGTATATAAATACTAGGGCCCTGATAGGTGGTTTGTTGATTGTTGTTGGTCATGGTTCGTTAAGCAGTTGTGCACAAAGAAGAAATAAGGAGAAGGAATTAGGTATCCCAATGGTGAAGATCAAACTTTCCCCAAGGAACTTGAAGCCCCTAATCAGCAAGAAGTAGTCTAATGATAACATTGCCCCCTTTATGACCCCTGACTTTATTCAAGGATCTCTTTCTTTTACCCTCTATCCTTTTTACTCTTTTCTAGTGTTCAGAGGTTGAAATGGAGGAAGAAAAAGAGTAGAGAAGGGAGGAAAAAATAAGAACCCAAAAAATAGCTAATGAAAGCTACAATGAACCCTTATCATCTCCCAAATGCCCCATCTCGTACACTGGTGCATGAGAAGTGACTTTGTACCGTACACTTCAAAGAGACATGAAATATTTAAGTCATGACTGGAAAACTTTTGGTGTTCCACTGTAGCTTATGATAAGCCTAACCCAGTTCCTACCTTTCAGCCCCACCCTGCCAGAAGGTAGTTATTTTTCTTGATGTCTTGGAAGTTCCCTTAAAGGGATCAGGTCTTTTTCCACAGACCATGTCATTTTCCAGAGAGAACAGGTTGCTGGAGCTCTACTCCTGTTGCTAGGTAAGCTTTAGCCCTATGCATCCTCCTCCACCTTTGCAAAAGCAGCCATGATACTGAGTTATACAAATGGGTAGCATCCACAGGAAGCAGAAGAAAATGGCAAATGACACTTGTAATCTGATGTATATTGAGAAGAGTAGAACTAGAACTGCCTGAATTGCTGGGTGGCCTTAAGAGAAGGAAAGCACCTTTCCTGCCTATGGGCATTCACATTACTTTATGTACTGGGGAAGACAAAGCCTGAGGGGTGTGTGTGTGTGTGTGTGTGTGTGTGTGTGTGTGTGTGTGTGTGTGTGTGTGTGTGTAATATTTAACTCTTATTTATTATGTTATAAATATAATAACATTATATTCAAATGTAAGATAAATTATAATATATTTTACTACATAAATGTATTTAATGTAGATGTTATTTAACTCATGGGCTAGAAATGTAGCGACATAGATAAAGTGCTTGCTGCACATTCATGAATTTGATGCTCAACACTAGACAAAACTGGGATGGTGGCATACATCTGTATAACCAGCAAGCACTTGGAGGTGGAGATAGGAAGATCAGAAATTCAAAGTCATCCTCAGCCACATAGCAGCTTTGAGGCCACCCTGGTCTATTGCACTTTTTCTTAAAAAAATAGTAATTCTTACAAAGCTCACTTTATGAAGTTAAAGAGATGGCTTAATGGTTAAGAGCATGGCTGATCATTCAGAGGACTCACGTTGATTCCCAGTTCCCACATGGCAGCTCACAACCTTCTGTGATAAGGTTGATATAATATGTCATAATACACAATAATACATATAATTTTGACTCTCTCTGCCCTTGAGGATTTAGACTGATATTGGTCCATGAGGGCAAAATGAGAATATGTGACAGACTGAGGTGCTCAGAAGCCCTGTGAGTATGTATGGTAATGAAAACACACTGAGATCAGCTACTAGGATGCAGATCAACATTATTTGGGGTTATATAAAGCTTCTATCATTTAGGAGCGAGGAAGTAGAAGCATCCAAGATTGGCAAAGGTCATTGGTAGAAGTCTGAAGGTACCAAATGCCTCAGTATCATGGGGAATAATTTCAGGAATCTCAGGTGCAAGCTGAATGGGTTCTTATCAGAATGAAGTTGAACTTGCAATCTTAACCATGGTTGTGTGGAATTCTGCAAGTAGAGGTATGGGTGAGATTTGGATTCCCCAGACAAGGTCAGAGAAGTGGAAGCCCTTCCAATGAAGGGAGTCCTTCATCTTGCACCAAACCCCAGAGGGTTATCATGAAACTGATACACTTTGACCTTATTTAGCAGAGCAATATATACTAATCCAACTGTACCTCCAGTTCCAGTGGATCTTACGGCCCTCTTCTGACATCCACAATCAACAAGCATTAAATGTTGTGATACATATATGCAGGGAAAACACCTGTACACACAAAATAAATGAATAAAAATAGTAAAGAAAAAATTCAAAAGCATACTTTACAAACGAGTAAACAGCCTAGACAGATAAAACAGCTTACCAGATTCAGTGTGATTCCTAGTTTCACTCATTTTCTGCAAATGAGATGATTTTCTCATTCATGGTTTACAGAAGTCTATTGTGTATGCATGCCACATTTTACCAGTGCATACATAAATCAGACTCAGAAAGAGAAATATTGAATGTTTACTCTCAGGTATGGAATCTTGATACTGCAAACACACTACACACACACACACACACACACACACACACACACACACACACACAGAGGTAGAAAGACTTCAGGTGACTAGGCTCTGAAGAGTGGTGAGAGAAGCAGGAAACAGGTAAATATTGTCAAAACATGTGCTATTGTTGACTGTAAATGCAAGTAGCCATGGTAGAGGAGGTGATAGGTCTTTCTGCTAGCATAGGAGGGTATCCTAGGACTAGGAAGCCTAGGAACTATACAGATACTAAAAGAAAAAGTGTCCCAGTGGAAGGGTATCCAGAAACATGGGAGCTCAGTAACCACACAGCTCTGAAAGGAAGCCTCCTCAGCAGAGGTGTTGCAGCTCCCAGGGGAGGGAATCCCCAGCTGAGTTGAGGAGCTCAGTAACCTCAGCCCTGCTCCATGTCTTTGCCTTTTCTTTTCTTTGTTTTTTCCTTCTTTTGATGAGAGTCACACTAGGCTGGAAATTTCAACAAATATATTTATTGCAGGGTCCAGAGTGTGGAGGCATGAATCCAGGATGGCTGCCCTCTGTTCAAGGCAAAGGGGCAGTGCCTATATGGGATTTCTGAGTGGGTGAGGCTTCTAAGGGCAGAGGTTTCCAGAGTAAGGTTTGATGGTATTTAAAGTCATAAGCTTGGGGAGCTCAGGAATTGGCAGATTTTCCAGTATAGGGACTAGTAGCTTTCCAGTTCTGGGATTGGAGAGTATTTGTGGGAAGCCCAGTGATTGGTGGACTTTTCTGCTCAGAGAATGAGGGGTTTATTTTCACCCCCTTTTCCCTGAATCAGGCCCATGAGTTAGGGTGGGAAGTCCTTCCTGGCTGCAGGCTGCCTTGTCTGAGGTGGGAGTTCTGTAGGGCTTTTGGAGGAGGGGGAGGCTGGAGAGGAAGAGCTGCCACTGTGGACAGCTCCTGTGGGACAGCTCCTACAGTGGTGTTTCATGAAAGCTGGAAGCTGAGCCCTGAAAGAAGTTGTCACCACCATGGACAGCTCCTGTGTGGTTGCTCTGGCGGACCTGGGAAAGTGGACAGCTTCTGTAGCTTCTGCAGCTTCTGTAGCTTCTGAGGGCTGCAAGGTGAGGAGATGGTATGGTGGTTCCATTTTAACAGGAGATGCCATTTGGGACAGCTCCTGTGAGACATTTTACTGAGGTGGCTGGATGATCAGCTTGGAAGGAGCAAAGGATGCCTTTGCTTTGAAGGTCTTTGCTCCCTGGGGGCTCTTGTGGTATGAAGTGAAAGGACTACAATATATGCATCAGTATTTGTTTTTCTTTAATCTCCTAATACCACAAGGAACCCATTGAGGATTTGTTTTGATAGCAGGCCCTACATTATTAGAGATACAGTACTGAATTTGATTAGCATTATCTTGTTTGGTCATCAAAGTGAGTGAATGCTACCCTATTGGAAAACCCATCCTAGAAATGATCCAGGTTTACATATCTAGGTCAATGTTGAACAATGTCAAAGCACAAGAGATTCCAAAATCATGGGCTACCTTTGATATTAGTTTGCTTTTTATTGCAGCAATAAAGACCATAACCAAAAGCAACTCAGGGTTAAAGGAGTTATTTCACCTTACAGCTGGCTCACATTCAGGTAGAGGAAGTCAGGGTAGGAACTAAAGCAGAGGGTAAGGAGGAAAATACTTCCTGGCTTGCTCTGCATGTCTTTTTCAACCTACATTTTTTATACAACCTAGGACCACCTGCCCAAGTGTGGTGCCCCCCACCCACAGTGGGCTGGGCCCACCCATATCAATCATGATTCAAGTAGATGCCCTGTTGAAGAGGCTTCCTCTCCTTGATGTATACAATGGGCATCTTAATTAAATATGGGGTGGCAGTAGCTGTGTGGGTTTCTATCCATGTCCTCTGTTCTATCTCAGTGTCCTTCATGTCTGTTTCTCTGGTTGTATCATGCTGTTCTTACCACTATGGCTCTGTGGTGCAATTTGAGATCAGGAATAGTGATACCTCCAGACTTATCATTAGTTCTCAAAACTTCATTGCCTTTTATGGTTCCATTGGAATTTTTATAGTGGCTTTTTTATCTGTGAAGAATAGTGCAGGCATTACAGTGACAATTCCATTTTCACAATATTTATTCTTTCAGTCCCTGAGCATGGGAAGTCTTTTCATCTTCTTCTGTCTTCCTCCACTTTGTTCTGCTTTAAAGATTGTACTACAAGCTTGTATTTCACTTCCTTGGTTTGGTTTTTCCAAGGCACTTTGATAGTCTTGAGGGGATTTGGAATATGATACCTTCACTGTTTCTACCCCCTCCCCCCCCAGTATGTCTTTCATTGGTATATAAAAAGGCTACTGATTTTTGTATGTTTATTTTATATTCTGCCACTTTGGACGTGCCACTTTTGAAAGTGTTTATCTCTATGTGCTTCTGTAGGGTCCAGGCATTACCTCAGAAGCCACATGAACACTGATCTCAGACAGACAAGGATAGTTTATTGAGCTTTCACCCCAGGATTGATTGATCAGGGATGCAAACCAGACTCAGGATCTGGTTGTGACCATGAGTCAGGATCCTACAGAGCTTTTAAGCCTTGCAATCAATAAAAATCTGTTCCAACTAACTCCACCAATCAAGATTGAGGGATAGGGGCCCTCCTTAGGAACATGTCTTTGTTGTACATTTAGTCTACTCTCATTGCTTGGGGTGTTCAAATGTGGCTGGGGGCTTGCCTTATCTAACATATATGTCTTAACTTGGCACCAGGATGTCTTTACCCATGTACATGCCTCTTTCTGCTGAATAGTAGGATGTCAATTCCCAGGGAGGTCTTAGGAACTTTATTGGACCGCTACCCAAAATCGAAGTCTTATTCCAAATAGCTTCTTATATTGGCAGAGGTGTCTCTCTTATATTGGGATCCATCCCAGTGGCAGAGTCTGAACGGAAAACAAAAACAGCTCATAAGCAGGTGCAGGAAGTGATACCAGGTGGCTGGTTCCAGTCCAAGCTTATTGTGGTTAACTATACAAAGCAATTCTAACTAATGGACTTCCACTGTGATGGGTTTCTGTGAACACCAAAGCAGAGAACATAATAGAATATGCAACCAACTAAGGCAAGAGAACACTTCCTCATAACAGCACATGAAAAAGTTTCCTTATAATTAGTAACAGCAGAGAAAGGCTACGTACACAGGCAAAAGTTACCTAGGACTGAACAGATTCCTTATGTAGAATCCCATCATCTGCAAATATAGATTCTTAGGTTTCTTCCTCTTCTCTTTTGTCTCTTATTTTCTTTCTCTGCCTTTTGGCTCCAACTAAGACTCCATACATGATATTGAATAAAAGTAGAGAGTGGAGACCCACTTGTCTTACTCTTAACCTTAGTGGAAATAATTTGAGGTTTTTCTTTTACCATTTACCGTGAATCTGCCTGTATGTCTAATATATATATATATATATATATATATATATATATATATATATATATATATATATATATATATTGAATTAGTGGATTTTTTAATGGATTCCATTGGCTTTTATCAAATGGGAGAACATTGGATATTAACAAATACCTCCTTCTGCACTTGGTTAAATGCTACTGTGTTTTATGCCTTTGAGTCTGTGATGACGCACGGGGATGTGCATGTGTTGAACCATCTCTGGAATGATGTGTTCTTGAATTTAGTCCAACACGACTTTACTGATAATATTGTGTCAAATTTTATCATAGAGGGTAGTCTATAATTTTCTTTTCATGTTGTGCCTTTGTTTGACTTTGGTATCAAGGTAGTATACGTCAATAACTTTCGATTACACAAACTATAGAAAGTTTGTAACTGCCACAAGCACACACCTGGTGGTGATATGCATCATTTTTCAAAGTCCTGCTTTGTTGCTTATTTAAATGCCCTGCTCAAGGTGTTTACTCAAATTTGCTATAATCATTCATGGTATATATTAGTACACAGGACATTTTCCAACTATTTCTTTGTAAACTCTTTACCATTCTCACAGAAATATTTATCGTCTTTAGAGTATTGTTCAGTTAGTTCGGCCCAGAGTGGGTGCCCAGGGGTAGTTCACCAGTACTGTGAGGAACTGGATTACTTGGTCAGTCTTGGTAGCTGGCCTCTAGGTTTCAGCACTAATTAGTGGCAGAAGATGTGCCCCTTCTCATCAAGGTTAGTGTCTTAGTTAGGGTTTCATTGCTGTGAAGAGACAGCATGGCCAAGGCAATTCTTGTAAAGGACAGCATTTTATTGGGTTGGCTTACAGTTTCAGAAGTATCATCATGGTTGGAAATATGGTACTGTGCAGGCAGACATGGTCCTGGAAGAGCCCAGAGTTCTACATCTCAATTCTAAAGCAAACAAGAGACTATCATCCACACTGGGTGTAGTTTGAGCATAAATAACCTCAAACCCACCCCCACAGTGACACACTTCCTTAACAAGGTCACTCCTACTCCCACAAGGCAGGCCACAACTCCTAATTGCACCCTCCCTAAGACAAAGCATTCAAACACGTAAGTCTGTGGTGCTCAAATGTATTCAAATCACCACAGAAAGGGTGATAAATCTCTGTTTTAAATGTGATCTTATGTCACTTGGATGGATGTTCTGCTGGAGAGTTGACTTCAATTCTGAAGGCTCCTTATCATATGGAAGGCTGCCAGAAATAGTAAGCTCTTGCAAAGTCAGTAACTGAACTTCATGAACCTTCTGCTACAGAAGTTTTTCATCCCACATTTGCAGATCTCTTCAAACTCCTTAATCAGCCTCCTGCTGGATGCCTTCTTGGATCTGGTCCTGCCACTGGATTTTTAAAAGCCACTTTATTTATTCTGTTTTCTTCTCTTTGGTTGCATGTGAGTTTGGGAGCTTATCACAAGTTACCATTCCACCTAGGACAGGATGAGAAAGCAAACTTGTAACAATCAAGAACAAAATTAGATTAGTAAAAGCAAAAAGCATCAGAAAAGGGGGGCAGTGGCCACCAAGATCCTTCATACTAATATGAGTGCAGTCTAAAAACAATCTCCCAGGTGTTCACATGAAATAATCAAAATAGGGGCTAGAGAGGTGGATATGGGGTTTTGTTGTTGTCTGAGTCAGTCCACAAACCAGATGAACACCAATCTCAGTCAAACAGGGGTGGTATATTGAACTATCATCTTAATACTAGTCAGACCAGGAACATAGTTTCCAATTTTCTGAACTATGACAATGGACATCTTATTCTTTCAGTTTTTTAAGAAAATAATGCAACAAGTTCATAATTGGGTGCCTGGTGGTCAGGTCTGACTCAAGATATTTTAGAAATAACAGTTCATATTGACCTCTGATTTGCTGGGCCCTATTAAAGCTTTGTGGAATTTCTTAAGATAACAAATCTCAGAACATTCAGAACATAACAGGGGATGTGGCCAGCATGATCCTGCTCTGAGTCAAGTTGCTTCTCAGTGTCATGACAGGCAGGCATGCTACAGCAACAATATGAAATAGCTGTCAGGCATGAAACAGAATGGCTACATTTATTCTGGGGGTAGAGGGTCAGAGCACAATAGGTTATAAATGCAGAGGACCACGGTTCTGTTCCCAACACCCACATCAAGCAGTTTATCACCACCTCCAGCTCCAGTTCCAGGATCTTCCTAGCCTTAGCAGACAACTGCACACACATGCTATACACTCACACTGACAGACAAACACATAATGTGGTCCACTGATGTTTTTGAGACAGGGTTTGTTTGTGACATGGCTCTACTGGAAGTCACTCTGTAGACCAGGGTGGCCTTGAACTCAAAGATCTGCCTTCCTGTGCCTCCCTAGTGCTGCCTATAAAGGATTATACCACCACCACCTAGGGCAGACATACAATTTTTTAAAAAAATCTTTTGAAAAGCAATAATGAAAATATACCAGGCAAACAAAAATGTTAACTCAAGCTACAGATCCCAAGTGAATCTGCCAGAATCAGTGTCCTGTATACAATATTATCATGACCCCGATGTTTAAAATCTTCAGGCAGGGAGTGGCAACACACATTCTTAATCCCAGAACCAGAAAGGAGAGGCAGGCATATTGTAGGTTATCAAGGTGTCTGTTGTGAGTTCCAGGAACAGCCTGGACTACATAGAGAAACCCTGTCTCAATAAAGAAAAAAGAAACAAAAACGATGCAGATCCAGTCCCTGAACCACAGCTGTTTCTTGTCACGGCTGAGCAAAGGGGAACATGGTGACTTGGAATTAAATTCTGTCTAAGGATGTCTTCAGGACTCCTTTTCAGCTTGCTTTTTCCCCTAATTTTGAAAAATATGAGGGACAAGCATTGTTAGAAAACAAACGTGACATTTCTTTCTTAGTTAGCTTTTAGTTGGTATGTCAGCTAACATGTTCTCTAGTGGACTCTCATAAGGCACTGAGTTTGATTTTCCTACTCAAATGAAAGAAACAAAACAAATAGTTGGAAAAAACCATAATATATCTATTGTATTACAAATGCTAGTTATTTTGCGCTGAAAAATGTACACAAGGGGTCTGCAGGTAGCTTCTGGGAACCTGCTCTCAGTTGGTTCTTATTCGTAAATAAAGATGCCAGGAGCTAATAGCTTGGGAAGACAAACAGAGGCAGGACTTTAGGATTTCTTGTGCAGGGGACAGAGAAGAGGAGGAGGAAGAGGAAGAGGAGGAGGAGAAGGAAGAGGAGGAGGAGGAGGAGGAGAAGGAAGAGGAGGAGGAGGAGGAGGAAGAGGAGGAGGAGGAGGAGGAGATCCATGATGCTTTAGGAGGGTGTGGAGAGAGAAAAGACAGAGGCCACCATAGGGATGAGAAGCAAGGGCCAAGAAATTGTGGACCAGAGACCTGCACAAATGGGTCCATAGTGGGTGTCTTAGTCATGGTGTCTATTCCTGCACAAACATCATTACCAAGATGCAAGTTGGGGAGAAAAGGGTTTATTGAGCTTACACTTCCATGCTGCTGTTCATCATCAAAGGAAGTCAGTGCTGGAACTGAAGCAGTTTGGGAAGCAGGAGCTGATTCAGAGGTCATGGAAGGATGTAGCTTACTGGCTTGCTTGCTTCTCCTGGCTTGCTCAACCTGCTTTCTTATAGAACCCAAGACTACCAGCCCACCAATGGTACCACCCACAAGGGACTCTCCACCCTTCATCACTAATTGAGAAAATGCCTTACACCTGGATCTCATGGAGGCATTTTCTCAACTGAAGCTCCATTCTCTGTGATAACCCCAGCTTGTGTCAAGTTGACACACAAAACTACCCACTACAATTGACCCCTTGTCAACTTGACACACAAATACATCACTATTAAACCTCAACTCTTACTTTCTTATTTATCTCGAAGATCTAAATAACTTTAAAAGTCCCACAGTCCTTGCAAAATCTTACTATTAAAATTACAGTCCCTTTAAATATATCCAATCTCTTAGAATTTACAGACTTGTTACCATCAAAAGTTTCTTAACTGGGGGCTCTACTAAAATACCTTCTTCCTTCAGGAGGGAAAATATATCTGGGCACAGTCACAATCAAAGTCAAAACCAAACTCCAACCGTCCAGTGTCTGGGATCCACTCACGATCTTCTGGATTACTCCAAGTGCTTGAGTCACTTCTCCAGCTCTGCCCTTTGTAGCACACCCCTTGTCTTCTAGGATCCAGATGCTTGTACTCCACTGCTGCTGCTGTTCTTGGTGGTCATCTCATGGTACTGGCATCTACAAAACAGTGTTGTTTTCTGCTGCAACTAGGCTTTACCAACAGCCTCTCATAGGCTCTTTTCATGGTGCCAAGCCTCACGTCCTTTGCATGACCCTTTCCATCCTGGGCCATCAATTGCAACTGAGGCTGCACACTCACCACTGGCCTTCTGTGGCTTCTCACAGTACCCAGGCCTTAGGTGCTCTTCATGACTCCTCATGCCTTCACAACCTGTAACACCTGGGTTACTCTTACACATTACCAAGTCCAGCCAGAGCACAAGGTACAACCCTGTCTATCTCTGGAATGCAGCCTCTGTGCTTTCAGAAAACACTTCTCAGAAGATTTTACCTCAGTGATGCTGGTCTCTTCCCAATTCTTGACAATTTCCCAACTCCAGCTAACCAGCATCAATAGTCCCAGTAATTTAGTAATTCTGGTATCTTGTTAATTACAGCTGATCCTTCAGCTCCAGCTAACCAAAACCACAGATACTTCACAGTCAAAATAGCAACAGCTGTGATAAAGGTCGCTAATCTTCCCTCTGAAATTTCATAAGCCAGGCCTCCATCTTCTGCACTGTTCTCAACATTATCTCCCCTGCTCCTACACAACATCCCACAAAGCTCTTAACACTGAATGGATCTTCTACTCCAAAGTTCCAAGTCCTTCCACAATCCTCTGAAAACATGGTCAGGTTGTCACAGGAATGACCCAGTATGCTGGTACCAATTTATCTTATTCAGGGTTTCTATTCCTATGCAAACATCATGACCAAGAAGCAAGTTGGGGAGGAAAGGGTTATTCAGCTTATACTTTCATATTGCTGTTCACCACTAAAGGAATTCAGGACTGGAACTCAAAAAGGTTAGGAAGCAGGAGCTGATGCAGAAGCCATGGGGGGATGTTTCTAACTAGCTTGCTTGCTTCACCTGGCTTTCTCAGCTGGCTTTCTTATAGAGCCCAAGACTACCAGACCACAGATGATACCGCCCACAAGAGGTCCTCCCCAATGATCACTAATTGAGAAAATGCCTTTCAGCTGGATTTCATGGAGGCATTTTATCAACTGAAACTCCTTTCTCTGTGATAACTCCAGCTTGTGTCAAGTTGAGACAAAAATCAGCCATTAGAAACCCAAACATGTGGGACACAATGAAAGCAATAGTAAGACCGAAACTCATACCTCTGACTGACTCCAATAAGAAACTGGAAAGAGCATACACTAGCAGCTTAACAGAACATTTAAAAGCCCTAGAATAAAAAGAAGCTAATACACCGAAGAGGAGTAGACAGTAAGAAATAGTCAAACTCAGGGCTGAAATCAACCAAGTAGAAACAAAAAGAACTATACAAAGAATCAACAAAACCAGGAGCTGGTTCCTTGAGAAAAATCAACAAAATAGATAAACTCTTAGCCAGATTAATCACAGGGCACAGAGACAATAACGAAATAAACAAAATCAGAAATGAAAAGGGAGACAAAAGCCTATACTAAACAAAATTGGAAATTCTGGATGAAATGGACAATTTTCTGAACAGATAACAAATACCAAAGTTAAGTCAGGATAAGAAAAACCATCTAAACACTCATATAACTCCCCAAAATACAAGCAGTAATTAAATGTCTCCCAACAAAAAAAAGTGGAGGACCAAATGGGTTTAGTGCAGAATTCTATCAGACCTTCAAAGAAGACCTAATACCAGTACTCTTCAAGCTATTCCCCTTATTCCCCTGAATAGAAACAGAAGGAACATTACCCAATTTGCTCTATGAAGCCACTGCTACACTGATACCAAAACCTCACAAAGACAGCAAACAAATAGAACTTCAGACCAATTTCTCTTATGAATATCGATGCAAAAATACTCAATAAAAGTCTGGCAAACTGAGCCTGGGCCACAGGACTCCATAGGCAATTAGGGCTAGGAGAAAGATAGACTCCCAGGAATGTGGACAAGCACGTGAGTGGAGGTAAGTCGAGCACCAGTGCTCAGTAGGACACGCCTGGAATCCTCAGGACACAGGGACCAAGGAACAGACAGGGACAGGAGTCTTGTGTTTTCCATCTGTGGCTGGGGACTTCAGCCTGTGCCACAGGGCTCCATAGCCAAATAGCTCCAGGAGAAAGCTAGCCTCCCAGGAGTGTGGACAAGACTGTGAGTAGGAGTAAGACCAGCACCTCAGCTCAGAGGCACCCACCTGGAACCCTCAGAATACATGGATTGGGGAGTAGTCATCCAGTTTCCTTCTGCAGCTGGGAAGCTCATCCTGTGACACTGGGCTCCATATTCAAATAGTGCCAGGAGAGAGCTTGTCTCCCAGGAGTGCTGACACATAACGACTACCACTTCTGTTCAAATTTCTGGATCAAGAGAGATCCTCATAGAGCCATGATGACACAGGAACCAAGGAACAGCTGAGAATGGAATCCTTCTGGTTTCTGTCTGCACTCCAGAGCTGACACCTTATCACATCCATCCAAACCCAAATTCCAGTCAGAGAGAGCTGGTTTCCAATGAGTACTGACACAGAGGCTTTCAGGAGGAACAAGTCACAGTCAGAGAAAGCAAGACCAGCTAACACCAGAGATAACCAGATGGCAAAAGGCAAAGGCAAGAACATAAGGAAGAGAAACCAAGGCAACTTGGCATCATCAGAACCCAGCTCTCCCACCACAGTGAGCCCTGGATAACCTAACACACCAGAAAAGCAAGATTCAGATTTAAAATCACATTACATGATGATGATGGAAGACTTTAAGAAGGAAATAAATAACTCCCTTAAAGAAATACAAGAGAACACAGGTAAACATCTAGAAGCCTTTAAAGAGGAAACACAAAAATCCCTTAAAGAATTACAGGAAAACACAATCAAACAGGTGGAATTACAGGAAAACACAATCAAACAGGCTAGGGAAATGAACAAAATCATCCAAAATATAAAAATGGAAATAGAAAAAATAAAGAAATCACAAAAGGAGACAACTCTGGAGTTTGAAAACCTAAGAAAGAGATCATGAGTCATAGATGCAAGCATCACCAACAGAATACAAGAGATAGAAGTGAGAATCTCAGGTGCGGAAGATACCATAGAAAACATTGACAGAACAGCCAAAGAAAATGCAAAATGCTAAAAGCTCCTAACCCAAAACATCCAGGAAATCCAGGACAAAATGAGAAGACCAAACCTAAGGACAATAGGTATAGAAGAGAGTGAAGATTCCAAGATAAAAGGCCAGTAAATATTTTCAACAAAATTATAGAAGAAAACTTCCCTAACCTAAAGAAAGAGATGAACATAAACATTCAAGACACCTAAAGTACTCCAAATAGATTGGACCAGAAAAGAAATTCCTCCCATCACATAATAGTCAAAACAACAAATGCATAAAAGAAGGAAAGAATATTAAAAGCAGTAAGGGAAAAGGGTCAAGTAAACTATAAAGGCAGACCTATCATACTTAAACCAGACTTCCCACCAGAGACTATGAAAGCTAGAAGATCCTGGACAGATCTCACTGAGATTCTAAGAGAACACAACTGCCAGCCCAGGCTATACCCAGCAAAACTCTCAATTACCATAGATGGTGATACCAAGATATTGTATGACAAAACCAAATTTACACAATATGTTTCCACAAACCCAGCCCTACAATGGATAATAGATAGAAAATGCCAACACCAGGAGGGAAACTACACCCTAGAAAAAGCAAGAAAGTAATCTTTCAACAAACTCAAAAGAAGATAGCCACACAAACATAAAAGAAACTTAGAAAATAACAGGAAGCAACAATCACTATTCCTTAATATCTCTTAGCATCAACGGACTCAGTTCCCCAATAAAAAGACATAGACTAACAGACTGGGTACATAAACAGGACCCAGCATTTTGCTGCATACAGGAAATGTACCTCAGAGTTAAAGACAACCACTACCTCAGAGTAAATGCCTGGAAAACAATTTTCCAGGCAAATGGTCCCAAGGAAAAGGCTGAAGTAGCCATTTTAATATCTCATAAAAATGAACTTTCAACCAAAAGCCATCAAGAAAGATAATGAAGGACACTTCATACTCATCAAAGGGAAAATCTACCAAGAAGAACTCTCAATTCTGAACATCTATGCTCCAAATGCAAGGGCAACCACATTCATAAAAGACACTTTACTAAAGCTCAAAGGACACATTGCACCTCACAGAATAACTGTGGGAGACTTCAACACCACACTTTCATCGGTGGACAGATCTTGGAAACACAAACTAAACAGAGACACAGTGAAACTATCAGATGTCATGGATCAAATGGAATTAACAAATATCTATAGAACATTTCATTCTAAATCAAAAGAAAATATCTTCTTCTAGCACCTCATGGTATCTTCTCCAAAATGAATCATATAATCGTTCATAAAACAAACCTCAACAGATATAAGAAGACTGAAACAATCCCATGTTTCCCCATCAGACTACTATGGATTAAGCCTGGTCTTCAATGGCAACAACAACAACAGACAACCCCCATTTATATGGAAGCTGAACAACACACTACTCAATGATAACTTCGTCAAGGAAGAAATAAAGAAAGACATTAAAGACTTCCTAGAATTTAATGAAAATGAAAGTACAACATACCCAAACTTATGGGACACAGTGAAAGCAGTGTTAAGAGGAAAACTCATAGCTTTGAGCGGCTCCAAAAAGAAACTGGAGAGAGCATACACTAGCAGCTTAACAACACACCTGAAAGCCCTAG
>CM052717.1:47830746-47861829 GCA_028551405.1 Uromys caudimaculatus
AACAAAAGGAGGTCAAAGGGATACAAATTGGAAAGGAAGAAATCAAATTATCACTATTTGCAGATGATATGATCGTATATTTAAGTGACCTGAAAAACTCCACCAGAGAACTCCTGCAGCTGATAAACAACTTCAGCAAAGTGGCCAGACATAAAATGAACTCAAACAAATCAGTATCCTTCTTATACTCAAAGGATAAACAGGCTGAGAAAGAAATTAGGGAAATGACACTCTTCACAATTGTCACAAACAATATAAAGTATCTTGGTGTGACTCTAACCAAGCAAGTGAAAGATCTGTACGACAAGAACTTCAAGTCTCTGAAGAAAGAAATCGAAGAAGACCTCAGAAGGTGGAAAGATCTGCCGTGCTCATGGATTGGAAGGATTAATATAGTAAAAATGGCCATCCTGCCAAAAGCAATCTACAAATTCAATGCAATCCCCATCAAAATTCCAACTCAATTCTTCATAGACTTAGAAAGAGCAATTCTCAAATTCATTTGGAAAAACAAAAAACCCAAGATAGCAAAAGCTATCCTTAACAACAAAAGAACTTCTGGGGGAATCAGCATCCCTGATCTCAAGCTGTATTACAGAGCAGTAGTGATAAAAACTGCATGGTATTGGTACAGTGACAGGCAGGTAGATTAATGTAATAGAATTGAGGACCCAGAAATGAACCCACACACATATGGTCACTTGATTTTCGACAAAGGAGCTAAAACCACCCAGTGGAAAAAAGACAGCATTTTGAACAAATTGTGCTGGTTCAACTGGTGGTCTACATGTAAAAGAATGCAAATTGATCCATTCTTATCTCCTTGTACAAAGCTCAAGTCCAAGTGGATCAAGGACCTCCACATAAAAGCAATTACACTGAATCTAATAGAAGAGAAAGTGGGGGAAAACTCTCGAACACCTGGGTACGGGGAAAAAGTTCCTGAACAGAACACCAGTGACTTATGCTCTAAGATCAAGAATTGACAAATGAGACCTCAAGAAATTGCAAAGCTTCTGCAAGGCAAAGGACACTGTCAATAGGACAAAACGGCAACCAACAGATTGGGAAAAGATCTTAACCAATCCTATGTCCGATAGAGGGCTAATATCCAATATATACAAAGAACTCAAGAAGTTAGACTCCAGAAAACCAAATAACCCCATCAAAAAATGGGGAACAGAACTAAACCGAGAATTCTCAACTGAGGAAATTCCCAGGATTGAGAAGCACCTAAAGAAAGGCTCAACATCCCTAGTCATCAGGGAAATGCAAATCAAAACAAGTCTGAGATTCCACCTCACACCAGTCAGAATGGCTAAGATCAAAAACTTAGGTGACAGCAGATGCTGGCAAGGATGTGGAGAAAGAGGAACACTCCTCTACTATTGGTGGGACTGCAAGCTGGTACAACCACTCTGGAAATCAGTGTGGTGGACCCTCAGAAAAATGGACATAATATTACCTGAGGACCCAGTTATACCTCTCCTGGGCATATACCCAGAAGATGCTCCAACATGTAATAAAGACACATGCTCCACTATGTTTATAGCAGCCATATTTATAATAGCCAGAAGCTGGAAACAACCCAGATGTCCCTCATCAGAGGAATGGATACAGAAAATGTGGTACATTTACACAATGGAGTACTACTCAGCTACTAAAAACAATCACTTAATGAAATTTGTAGGTAAATGGATGGAAGTTGAAAATATCACCCTGAGCGAGGTAACTTAGTCACAAAAGAACGAACATGGTATGTACTCACTGATAAGTGGATATTTACCCAAAAGTTCAGAATGTCCAAGTTTCACTTACCAGTAACTGCTGGATTGAGAGTGATGTCCCAGATGGAGGAGTTGGAGAAAGGTCTGAATGAGCTGAGGGAATTTGCAGCCCCATGGAGGGAGCAAGAGTGTCAATGGGCCTGACCCCCCCCCCCCATCATCCTGGACTTTGGACCACCAACCAAAGAATACAGATGTATGGACCCATGGTTCGGACCACATATGTGGCAGAGGATGCCCTCAATGGCCATCAGTGAAAGAGGAGATGCCCTTGAGCCTGAGGGTGTTAGAGGCCCCAGTAAAGGGGAATGTCAAGGTGGGAATATGGGAATGGGTGTGCGGGTGTGTGGGAGGTGGAATTTCCTCATCGAGACTGGGAGGGGGAGGGGATAGGGTGTTTCCAAAGAGGAGACCCAGAAAAGGGGGAAACATTGGAAATGTAAATAAAGCTTAAAAAAATCATTAAAAAAAAATCTTAAAAAAAAAAAAAGAAAAGAAAATGAAAGTACAACATACCCAAACTTATGGGACACAATGAAAGCGGTGTTAAGAGGAAAACTCATAGCTTTGAGTGCCTCCAAAAAGAAACTGGAGAGAGCATACACTAGCACCTTAACAGCACACCTGAAAGCTCTAGAACAAAAAGAAGCTAATGCACCCAAGAGGAGTAGAAGGCAAGAAATAATCAAACTTAGGGCTGAAATCAACCAAGTAGAAACAAAAAGAACTATACAAAGAATCAACAAAACCAGGAGTTGGTTCTTTGAGAAAATCAACAAGATAAACAAACCCTTAGCCAGAAAGCAGAGGGCACAAGGACAGCATTCAAATGAACAAAATCAGAAATGAAAAGGGAGATAAATAACAGATTCTGAGGAAATTAAAAAAATCATCAGGTCCTACTACAAAAGCGTATACTCAACAAAATTGGAAAATCTGGATGAACTGGACAATTTTCTAGACAGATACCAAATACCAAAGTTAAGTCAGGATCAGATAAACCATCTAAACACTCCCATAAACCCTAAAGAAATAGAAGTAGTCATTAAAATTCTCCCAACCAAAAAAAACTTAGGATCAGATTGGTTTAGTGCAGAATTTTATCAGACCTTCAAAGAAGACCTAATACCAATACTCTTCAAACTATTCCACAAAATAGAAACAGAAGGAACACTACCGAATTTGCTTTATGAGGCCACAGTTACACTGATACCAAAACCTCAGAAAGACCCAACAAAGAAGAAAACTTCAGACCAATTTCCCTTATGAATATCGATGCAAAAATACTCAATAAAAGTTCTCCCAAATTGAATCCAAGAACACATCAAAACAATCATTCACCATGTTGGGCGGTGGTGGCTCACGCCTTTAATCCCAGCACTTGGGAGGCAGAGGCAGGTGGAGTTTGAGGCCAGCCTGGTCTACAGAGTGAGATCCAGGACAGCCAGGGCTACACAGGGAAACCCTGTCTCGAAAAACCAAAAAACCAAAAAACCAAAAAACAAAAACAACAACAACAAAAAAACCAAAAAACCCCCCAAAAACAAAACAAAACAAAACCCCCCAAAAAACAATCATTCACCAGGATCAAGTAGGCTTCAGCACAGGGATGCAGGGATGGTTCAATACCTGGAAATCCATCAATGTAATCCACTACAAAAACAAAGTCAAAGAAGAAAACCACATGGTCATTTCATTGTATGCTGGAAAAGCATTTTACAAAATTAAACAACCCTTCATGATAAAAGTCTTGGAAAGATCAGGAATTCAAGGCCCATACCTAAACATAGTAAAAGCAATATGCAGCAAATCAGTAGCCAGCATCAAACTAAATGGAGAGAAACTTGAAGCAATCCCACTAAAATGAGGGACTAAACAAGGCTGCCCTCTCTCCCCCTATCTATTCAATATAGTAATTGAAATTCTAGCTAGAGCAATTAGACAACAAAAGGAGGTCAAAGGGATACAAATTGGAAAGGAAGAAGTCAAAATACCACTATTCACAGATGATAGAATAGTATACCTAAGTGACCCAAAAACTCCTCCAGAGAACTCTTACAGCTGTTAAACAACTTCAACAAAGTGGCCGGATATAAAATCAACTCAAAGAAATCAATAGCCTTCCTATACTAAAAGGATAAACAGGCTGAGAAAGAAATTAGGGAAATGACACCCTTCACAATAGTCATAGACAATATAAAGTATCTTGGTGTGACTCTAACCAAACAAGTGAAAGATCTGTATGACAAGAATTTCAATTCTCTGAAAAAAGAAATTGAAGAAGACCTCAGAAGATGGAAAGTTCTCCCAGGTTCATGGATTGCCAGGATTAATATAGTAAAAATGGCCATCTTGCCAAAAGCAATCTACAGATTCAATGCAATCACCATCAAAACCCCAACTCAATTCTTCATTGACTTAGAAAGAGCAATTCTCAAATTCATTTGGAATAACAAAAAACCCACAATAGCAAAAACTATTCTCAACAATTAAAAAACTTCTTGGGGAATCAGCATTCCTGACCTAAAGATGTACTACAGAGCAATAGTGATAAAAACTGCATGATATTGGTACAGTGACAGGCAGGTAGATCAATGGAATAGAATTGAAGACCCAGAAATGAGCTCACACACCTTCGGTCACTTGATCTTTGACAAAGGAGCTAAAACCATGCAGTGGAAAAAAGATAGCATTTTCAACAAATGGTGCTGGTTCAAGTGGTGGTCAACATGTAGAATAATGTAAATTGATCCATTCCTATCTCCCTGTACAAAGTTCAAGTCCAAGTGGATCAAGGACCGCCACATAAAACCAGATACACTGAATCTAATAGAAGAGAAATTGGTGATAGTCTCCAACACATTGGCACAGGGGAAAAGTTCCTAACCAGAACAGCAATGGCTTATGTTCTAAGATCAAGAATTGACAAATGGAACCTCATAAAATTGCAAAGTTTCTGTAAGGCAAAGACACTGTCAAATAGGAGAGAACGGCGACCAACAGATGGGGAAAAGATCTTTACCAATCCTACATCCGATAAAGGGCTAACATCCAATATATACAAAGAACTCAAGAAGTTAGACTCCAGAGAACCAAATAACCTATCAAAAAATGGGGAACAGAGCTAAACAGAGAATTCTCAACTGAGGAAATTTGTAGGGCTGAGAAGCACCTAAAGAAATGTTCAACATCCTTAGTCATCAGGGAAATGCAAATCAAAACAATCCTAACATTTCACCTAACACCAGTCAGAATTGCTCAGATTAGAGCAGATGCTAGTGAGGATGTGGAGAAAGAGGAACACTCCTCCATTGCTAGTGGGATTGCAAGCTGTTACAATCACTCTAGAAATCAGCCTGGCAGATCCTTCGAAAATTGGACATGGTACTACCTGAGGACCCAGCTCCTGGGCATATAATACAGAAGATGCTCCAACATGTAATAAGGACCTGTAATACGAACATTCATTATGTTCGTAGCAGCCATATTTATAATAGTCAGAAGCTAGAAACATCCCAGATGTCCCTCAACAGAGGAATGGATACAGAAAATGTGGTACATTTACACAATGGAATACTACTTAGCTATTAAAAACAATGACTTCATAAAATTTGCAGGCAAATGGATGGAACTTGAAAATATCATCCTGTGTGAGGTAACTCAGTCACAAAAGAACAAAAATGGTATATACTCACTGTTAACTGGATATCAGCCCTAAAGTTCAGAATACTCAAGATTCCATTCACAGGCCATATGAAGCCTAAGAAGAAGGAAGACCAAAATGTCAATGCTTCAATGCTTCTTAGAAGGCAGAACAAAATATTCACAGGAGGAAATTATGGAGATAAAGTGTGGAGCAGAGACTCAAGGAAAGGCCATCCAGACAGAGACTGTTCCACTCAGGCATACATCTCATATATAGCCACCAAACCTGGATGTTCTTGTGGATGCTGGGAAGTTCTTGCTGATAGGAAGCATGATAAGCTGTCTCCTGAAAGGCTCAGGCAGACCCTGACAAATACAGTGACGGATGCTCGCAGGCAACCATTGTATTGTGCATGGGATCCAGGATGGAGGAGTTGGAGAAGGGACTGAAGGAGCTGAGTGGGTTTGCTGCCCCATGAAGAGAGCAACAGTGTCAACTGGCCAGTCTCCCCAGAGCTCCTGGAGACTCTACCACCAACCAAAGAATACACAGGGAGGTACCCACGGCTCTGGCCACATATGTGGCAGAGGATGTCTTTGTTGGGCATCAGTGGGAGGAGAGGCCCTTTGGCCTTTGTGTGATTGATACCTTAGTGATGGGGAATGGCAGGGAGGGAAGACGGGAATGTGTCGATAGGTGGGAGAGCACCCTCAAAGAGGCAGGGGATGGGGAATGGGATAGAGGATTTCAGAAAGGGAGACCTGGAAAATATTTTTAAACAACAACAACAACAAAAGAGTTAACAGCGTGAGTTAGCAACATAAACAGTCTTTAAGACGAACCTTCTGTGGAGCAGAAGGAACAAGGACCTTCTCCTTTTGTCTAGGAGACTGAATATACATCACTTTAAATTTAGTTAAAAGACAACCAAAGAAATCTTAAAATTTGCTTTTGTGATTATACAGTTGGATTGCATAGTGGAATGTTTAATGTTAGGACAGTGGCATAGAAAGAAGAGAAAACAGGAAGCATTTAGTTGATGGAAAATGAGTTTAGGTAAGGACGTATCAGACTACATCTGTGAAAGCTTACATCTGAACTTGTGTATCATTTATTGTGAAGTCTGTAAGACATTTGGCAGTCTTAGCTAGTTAACGAATTTATTAATGAGTAAATGTAGTGGTGGATTACCTTAGGGTAAGAAGATAGGTCTGTTTTCTAGCTGTCAAGCTATAATTATCTTAGCTGTCAATGTAGTCTGAAATCTGGGGAAGAAGAAATTATAATCTAGGAGACATATATTAATTTAAAATATGACAGAGTTCATTATAGTCCACCAGATAAACAGTTTCTTGTGGTCTCTATGGCAACTTGGGCAGAGTCAGTCTTGCTTTCAAGCCCAGAAGACAAAGAGCCTTTTAAGAAGAGCCATCCCCCTTCCCCTTGGAGAAGATTCACGTGAAATGAGAAATGACTTACCTTGACTTTAGGCAATATGAGGCATTTGACTCTCCAGTTTGTCCACAGTGTTGACCAAGCCCGGGCAGGGCAATGGAGATGCTTTTCAGTGGATTTCCTACCACAATCAGGCAGTCTCCTGTAGTCGTGTCTATATCTTCTGAGATTGTGGGAGGGAAGCTGTTAGGCTCTTGGATTCCCTGTCTGTCATAAACTTAAGTATATTAATAATTAGCAGACTTCTGATGAGATTGAGAGCTAAATCAATAGGTCATATCCAAATAGAGCACACCATAATTTAATGGTAGTAGCAAAGATCATTTACCAAAGCAGGATAGGAACACACATCTTAATTGTTAAGTAACTTTGATAGGTTGCATAGTACAGAAAAACAAATTTTGTATTAGTAGAGAAGCACTTGGCTTAGAGTTGGTGTGGACCAGAATAAGAAAGCTGGCAGCAGTGACATGAGGTCATGGTGACAGTGAGTGTGTCCAGGTTGGGTCAGGCCTGTGACACTAACTGAGCAGGCAGGCAGTGGGAACGGGCCAGGGGTGTGCGAGCTCTGAGCTGTACCAGCTCTAGGCTTTGGATGGGCATGGTGTGGAGGCCGCAGCACACAGAACCTGGCAAGCTCATGGCCTGATCCCTGTTGGAGCTGGGGAATTTTGACTCATTCTGTTTCTGACCTGGGCAGGTTTGTGTAGCGAGAAACAGGCACACACACATGTGTAGTGGAGGCACCAGGCATGTATCTGGGCCTGGGGAGTAGAAAGCAGTATAACCTGAAGAGCACGGATTGCAAGGAGTCATAATAACAGCATGCATGCCCCAGGTAGTGTGGGCCGTGGCACCACTGAATAATGGCAGGGGTTGGGACGACCAAGACAGAAGCAGGTGGAGCAGGGTTTCCTCCTAGCAGCCAGAAGTCCCAGACCAGTGTTTCTGTCTCTGGGCTGCTCCACCTGTCAGAGTCCTCAGTGGGCAGGGGGGTGAAGCACCTGAAGTAGCTCCCCATCTCCTAGCAATATGCATGCTATTCCTGTGGCAGGCAGCGGGGCTAGTGTTCACTTCATGAGTCCCAGGTAGAGAGGGAGCAATAGAACAGGAGAGAGAAAGAGAGCTCACACATGCGGGGGTATAGCTCAGGAGCAGAGTCCAGGAGAGAGAGAGAGAGAGAGAGAGAGAGAGAGAGAGAGAGAGAGAGAGAGAGAGAGAGAGAGAGAGAGAGAGCTTGCACCCTAGAGAGGGTGGATGGTTGCATGTATGAGAAAGCAATATCTCAGCAGACAGAGTCCCTGGAAGGATGCAAGGGGCAGAACCAGACCTGCTTGTCAGGCACCAACCAAGAATGGAGCAAATAGCAGGAGAATGAGGGCTGCTCCAGGTTGGCAGGGCAGCAGCAGCTGCAGCAGGGTGAGGGAGGGAGGTAGCGAATGAGGGAGTGGAGAGGAGGAAGCCTATGCTACAGGTTCGTAGTGAGAGAGGGGCTTTTTTGAGAGAGTTGTTTTAAAGTGCCAGTTTAGTAGCCATGTAGAGATAGACCGTGATATCCCAGTAAGTAGGAACAAGGCAGCAAAGACCAACAAATCGGTGAGAATAGGGTTATTAATTACCCCTACTAGCATCCTGAGGATATTATTAATAACTAGACAGACTTCTAGCCAGGCCAGATCACCACATCATCACATGATGGGTTGAGGGCTAAGCTTTGAGTCACTGCCCTGAGCTACAGATTGAAGTTCACCCAGGCCTGGGATTTCTCAGCAGCAAGAAAGGAACTGTCTCAGAGGAGACAGAAAAATCTCACCCAAGGAAAAAGTCCTAGAATTAAGGTCAGTGAAAAGACTGAATGTATCCATCTTCAAGGGCAGCACAGGGGTAGCCCCGAGTTCAAGAACACTCCCCTGGGACCAGGGAGACATTTACTCTGACCAGTGGTGGAAGGAGGCTTACCAGTTCTCAGAAGTGTGGGTTAGCAAGCATTGGCTCTCCATGGGGTAGCAGAGGGGATGCAAACCTGTGGAGTTTCTAATTCTGAGTCTCAGAACCAAATGTTGTGTTTATAAAAAGATAAAGAGAGAAGGAATGAATATGTTTAGTGGATGTGTGGTAAGGCATGAGGGGAAGAGGGTGACTCAGCAGGGCCATGCTGAGGCATCCATTCCTCCTGAGGGACCAGCTGTAGAGAGCGGTTAGAGTATTTGCCATTACAAGATGGCACTGACTTCCGCTGTCGCTCTAAGGAAACTTATGGATAGCGCGGGGTGACTCACCTGAAGCGCTTGCGGGCTCGCCAATCAGTGGAGGACACGCTGCCTCAGGGCTATATAAGCAGTGCCATTCTGGGGCTCGGGGTCTTCCTCTTCATGATGCAATAAACGCTTTGCTGCAGAAGGATCCGTGTGTCCGCGTGGGTTCTTGCTGGCAAGACCAAATAGCGCGGGACAACTGGTGCCGAAACCCGGGAGTGGGCGGTGATTAGTCATGTACACCCTTAATGCGCAAGCGCTTCGGGTGAGTCACCCCGCGCTATCCATAAGTTTCCTTAGAGCGACAGCGGAAGTCAGCGCCATCTTGTAATGGCGAATACTCTAACCGCTCTCTACAACCAGCCACATGAAGGTATAGTATAGAATAGAGTTTATTCAGGGCAAGGGGAGGGGACTTAAGAGGGTAGTAGAGACAGAGAAAGACAGAGAGAGGGAGAGAGGAAGGAGGGAAAAAGAGATAGAAAGAGAGAGAAGAGGAATAGAGGAGTAGATAAGTAGAGGCCGGCCATGAGCACGTGGACAGAGAGGGGGGAGGAGAATGGGAAGAGAGGGAGCAAGAAGGCAAGAGCAATAGAGAACAGAGAGGGCAAGCAGACCATTTTAGAGTAAGCCAGGCATACCTGGCGGTTGCCAGGTAACTGTGGGATGGAGCTTAGACAAAACGCTATCACCTTAGAGTTGGAGTCTCCATCTATGCAGCTGAACCACATTCTCCCCGGTCTTTCCAATCATGACCCTGGAATTTTCTTTTCATTGCCTAAAAATACATGATCCTAAACAACTGCCTTTAAATTTCTCTCTCTCTCTCTCTCTCTCTCTCTCTCTCTCTCTCTCTCTCTCTCTCTCTCTCTCTCTCACACACACACACACACACACACACACACACACAGACACAGACACACACACACACACACACACACACACACCCCTTGGCCATACCAGTCATTACAGGTGGGAGAGGGGCAGAGTGGGAATAGTGCATACTCTCTGGTACAGGAGTGGAGAGCAGAAGAGAGGCTGGAGACAGGAGCATCTGGTACAGTGCCGGTGAAGGCCAGTCCTGGGCTTTGGCTTGATCATCATTGTGATTTCAGGTATCAAAGAAAGGAATGTCTTCTGTTGGTCTGGTCAGAGAGTCCAAAAGGAGTACAGACAAAGGACACAAGGCCACCTGAACATTTGATCTCTATAGTTGGAAAGAAGAAAATACTGTCTGTTGATGTGGAAAGGTCATTTTGGTAACTTTTTAGAAGAAATGTTAAGAAGTAGGTTTGTGGCCATGTGGAATCTGAGCTGTTCCAGAGAGGGCTGTGTGAAGGCCTTGAGTGTTGTCTGGACACAAGCCAGGAGATGTTCAGGACCAAGATTCCAATTGAAGGCCAACTGTGGATTTTGGTGACGTGTATGTGGATAGAAGTAGAAGTTAGTTACTCATAGGAAAGAAAGCATTCAGAGGATGGTGGCAGTGGTGCTAGGAGCAAGGAAGGGAAGGATCCAGTCAGAAACACTGGACTCATCTCTCAGACTAAGACGGCTGTCACAAAGACAGATGAGGTCTTGCCATGTCCATGGGTTAGAACTGTGTTTGGCAAGGAACCAAGGCTGCCAAGAGACGCTAGCCATGGGATGGGTATGAAATCAGAACAATGGTAAAGGTTGGTGTCGGTGATTCACTGGGAAGCAGGTGAATGTCTGTGAGTCAGGTGACAGTGACTGTGAGGAAGGTGACAAACTGTGAGGCAGGTGACAGTGACTGTGACACAGGTGACTGACTGTGATGCAAGTGACAGTGAAACAGGTGACAGTGACTATGAGGCAGATAACCGTGGGGCAGGTGATGGGGAGGCAGGTGACTGTAACTGTGAGGCAGGTGACTGTGAGGCAGGTGACAGTGACTGTGAGGAAGGTGACAAACTGTGAGGCAGGTGACAATGACTTCGAGGCCAGTGACAGTGACTGTGAGGCATGTGACAGTGAATGATACAGGTGACAATGAGGCAGGTGACACTGACTGTGAGACAGGTGACTGACTGTGATGCAAGGGACAGTGAAACAGGTGACAGTGACTATACGAGGCAGACAACCATGAGGCAGGTGATGGGGAGGCAGGTAACTGTAACTGTGAGGCAGGTGATGGTGATGCAGGTGACAGTGACTGTGATTCAGGTGACAGTGACTGTGAGACAGTTGCCTGTGAGGCAGGTGATGGTGAAGCAGGTAAAAGGGAGGCCGGTGAAGGTGAGGTAGGTGACAGTAAGACAGGTGACCGTGAGACAGGTGACTAACTGTGAGGCAGGTGACTATGAGGTAGGACCTTATACCTGCAAGCATTCCCAGGAGTGTTGTGGTAACCCTGGGTGGGACATGGACATCTGCACTTGGGCTGGTAGATAAGCTGCCGGGTAAATAGTGAAGACTGCCCGACCAAGAAAGGTGGGCTTTTGTTAATGCAATTTTAAAAGTAGGTGTTTCTTTATCTCAGCTTGTTTCCAAATAAATGAGACAAAGACTATTATATTTTTTTTTATTGAAACTTTGTAGCAGAATAAGTGGGCAGCCATTGATCCGTTACAATCCTCTAAGCTAACCTGGCTACTTCCCAATGAAAATCCCTGAGCTACTTACATTTTACTATTGAGCTGGCTGTCTCTGCTCCAACTGTTTCCCACGGTGTCTCCTTAAGACCCTCTCCTGGTGGCCGAATTCTCTCTTTTTCTTCTCTCCTCCCCTCTCCTGGCTGGTGGAAGTACAGCCCTGTTTTCTATTCTGCCCAGCCATTGGATGATCAATTTTTATTGACAAATTAGAGAATAAATGAGGAGGAATGTTTATACAACATTGAAACAGAAGATACTTAGAATAAGCCTTACAATGCCAGGTCTGGATTACAACCAAATATGGCAGCAAAGAAATCAGCACTTGAATAACACAGGGAACACTTGATACAGTGCACGAAAACATTCTGCCTACAGGCTTTGATGGCTGAGATAGTTACAGGTAGACTGTGCAATAGACTTATAAGAGACTTAGGATCTTGCTACAAGTACACATACCTGACTGAGGTTGATGCTAGGAATAAGGCAAAGCTTCCCCCAAGTACTGTTTGCCAGAACAGGGTGGCCTCCATGACTACATGTCCCTGGTACTCATGATACCTTTGCTATGAGCCCCTGGGTTGCTATGACATGGGAGAAGAGAAAAACAGGAGAGAGATGATCTAAGAGTGGTGTTCTTGGAGGGGTGTAAACTCATATTCCCAGGACCAAGAGAAAATGCAAGCCAGGGTCTGTGTGGGAACAGGGGAAGCAGATTGGTAATGAGTGTAACTCAAGTAGGGGAATGGAGCCTTCAGGCCAGGCCCAGGGCTTAAGATGGCATCTATCTGCTCATGTGACTTCCCGGATCTGGGCAACAGGATGACCAATAGAAGAAAGAGCAGGGCAGCTTTTCACCAGCCTCATACTCTCCAGTGAAGTAAGCAAGGACATGGCGAGGGATGGGGTCAGGTACCTGCTTTGGGACATTTTGGATGGACTGGGGGTGGAGAGCCTGCTGAAGGACACTGTTTTTCCCCTCCTGGTAGGGCAGTGTGACCTTTGAATGTGTGGCTGTGCAGTTCACCTGGAGGCTTCTGAATGAGAGGCAGAGACTCAGTACCATGGTGTGATACTGGACGACTTTGCCCTTGCAGCCCACCTTGCTTCTCCTGCCTCCTACACTGGCCTCTTTCCCTTTATCCAGGAGCTACTCTGTTTCTCTGAGTCATCCATAGATCCTGCTTCCTTCTTGGTTTTCCAGCATAGGTGCTGTGGGTTGTGGGCTGCCTGAGCACCTGCATGTATCATTGTGTAGCCACTCAACTTAGGACTCAGAAGCCTGCCAGGGAATGATGCAGGATAGAAGTCTTCCCAAAAGCCAGAGTTCCTACAAGGCAAAGCTTCATCCTGGCAGCCACACAGCCTGGAACTGTCCTTCTGCCACACGCTGCCAATCCTCTCCCACTGATATTTTTCTCTCGCCTGGGTCAGAAACATTAAGCTATCCCTCTTTCTCCCTCTCTTCAGTGTGTCCTAGGAAAGCTTTCTATTATTGAGCTGCACCCCCAATACTTTAAGCTCCTTTGTCATTAGCACTTTCTTCTTCTATGCACTTTTGGGGTGGGAAAGGGTCACCTTGTACTGCTGCATTGTCTTCTGAGTAGGTCTTGTACCTGCCAGGAATCACCTACTTGTCCAGCTGGAGCTGAAGGAACAAGCATGGGTGACAGACAGGATAGATGTGACACTCAGGGGCTAGCTCCTGCAAGAGAAGAGAGAGGGGTAGCTCCATGTCAGGGCTGGGTTATGATTGATACCAGGAAACTCCCCACTGCCCACTAGTGTGTTCTTTCCAGGGACAGGGGCCATGATTCAATCTGTTCCTTCATCTCCCATTAGGTAGTTTTGTTGTTTTGCCCTTCCATCTCTGGCTTTGACTTTTGTTTGGTTTCTGACCCCAGGACCAGGGACTGAGGTGCATATTTTACATATCAAATTAGACCTGTCCTCCAGGTTCTCCCAGCATCCCTGGCATACCCTGCCCCTAACCCTAAGCTTTCCAGCTGTGCTGCCCTTCCCCAGAGGCTCCTCCCTAAGTAACCCAGACATTTTGGTCTCCTCCTTCCTGCTTCTCTCTCTTCTTCTCCTTCTCTTCTCTGCCTGCACACACCAGAGCCCCTTATCTCTTTCTCTCCCGCTCCCTTGCCAGGGTGACTTCCCTGGCCACAGTCCTTGGTGCCAGTGAGCTCCCCAAGAGCAGCTTCTCAATAAACATGCATTTAATATAGTCTATTATGGCTTGAATTGGCTGATTTCTTTGGCAGAGAAATAACTTATCAGCTTGGGCTAATCACATGTCTCTGACTCATTCCTTTCCACCACTCCCTCATTTGCAATGGGACCATTGCAAAGAAAGCTGCTCTGAGCATTCACCTGTTCCTCTCTTCTGTGTGTCAATATCCAGGCATCAAAGGCCTGCATGTCTCATTTCTATGTGTGCAACTTTACCTTCTAGACATGATGGCACAAGAAATCTGATAGTGAAAGAACATAGTACTTACATGTCCCAAGAGAAGCTACACATGTCATGCCACACAGAGCTATGTGAGAAAGACCAGTGTTGATCAGGAGACAGAAAAACATGAGGAGTCCTCACCCTTTGCTTGGGGACTCCATGAGCACAGCAAACAGTTCTAGGGTTTACTGGTTTGAATAGTCCCCACAGGTTTCAGATTCAGGACCATGCATGGTCCTGAGATTGTGTTTTGGAAATGTACTGACTTGGACATTAAAAGATGGAGATGGTTTGTTCCCTCAGGAGTCATTGGTTTGCCTTGGAGAGCTTTGTCTCTAGGGAGGCCATATGGTCTTCTTAAGGACCACTCAGCCTTCCTTAGGAAGCCTTAGGTGTTATCATGTGACATCAGGAAACAGAGGAACAGAACAAAGGCTCCATGTTTGTCAATCTTACACACTGAGCAACGTGTCCTGTTTGTATGACGTTCTGTACCCCAGCCTGCCCACCAGCACTTGCTCTGTTAAACGATTCTTCTCAATTTTTGACACTATTATACAGAATAAGAGTAATGGTATTATGCTGTATGTCCATTATAACTAATGGGGTTCATCATTTCTTCTTTCCACTGCTTTCCAGTCCTCTCCCTTTTAGCTGTTGGGCCGCTGTTTTTTGTTTGAGTGTATGAGGAGAGCAGGCATGCACATCAGGGGACTCTCCTCACCCATTGTTTAGGTCAGGTCTCTGGAAGTCTGACATTGTGGACTGCCAGTCTAACTGGCCTACAAACTTCTGGAAAGGCACCTGTCTTAAACAATCGCTTGACAGGTGCACTAGGACTATAGATACATGCAACCAAGTCTGGCTTCACACGGGTTGGTTGTGAGAGTCGAACTCAGGTCCCCAATAACACACAGAAGCACTCTACCCATTGAACCTTCTCTCCAGCTCTTCTCTCTTTTTCCTTTCATTGGGCATTGATTCCTATCTCTTTCCCCATTAAAGTCCTTTGTTTGTTATTAAGTTTGGGGTTTCTTTTAAAGGTTTATTTATTTATTTCATGAATATGAGTACTGCTGTCTTCAGACACATCAGAAGAGGGCATCTCAGATAGTTGTGAGCCACCAGGTAATTTTGTGGAATTGAACTCGGAACCTCTGGAATAGCAGCAATCTCTTAACTGCTGAGCCATCTTTCCAGCACTTTGCCTTTCTTTTTGGTTTTTCTGTGTAGACCTAGCTGTCCTGAAACTTGCTATGCCATCCAGGCTGTGACAAATGGTGACTGTCACTAGCAGACCAAGAGAATCTGAAGCACACCTAGGTGATCCTGAGTTCCTCCACTGTTATAACTGGACAAAAGGAGCCCACAGTGTTGTGATAAAGCCCAGAGGCAACACATGAGGTGAGTGTCTGTGCACCTCTTGTCTGTCCTGCCAGCCTGGTGAAGCCTGTGGCCCCTTAAATCCTATTTGCCCTCAGACAACCCCAGTCTCAACAGTCTCACACAGCTGCAGTAAACTGGGCAGGGGGGCTCATTAATATAATCCCAGCACTCTGGAGCAAGAGACACATGGATCTCTGTGAGTTCCAGGCCAGTCTGGTCCACATAGCAACAAACAAAGAAGGCTGCAATGGCTCTCTCATGATCAGTTGACTAGTCAGGGGCAGTCACCATGCTCTGAGTGACCATGCATGTCATATATCTCACTGTCTCCCGGGTCCTCTAAAGACCTCACATGATTGCTGTTCAGCAAATAGACACGACACAGAATAGAGCTGCAGGCATTTATTAGAATTAGCCTAAGAGTTTGAAGGACAAGGGCACAGATGTCAGGAATCCAACTTAAAGAAAGAAAGAGGACAGGTCAGCAAGATGGTGCTCAGATTATACATGTTGCAAAGATGGGTTGCCTAAAACCCATTAACATTTAATACTCTTATAAGTTGGCAAACAGATTTCTCAAATCCTGTATGGCTTCACTGCTATAGTATTTCAGACATTCTTTACTGAAGAGCATGGATGCCTGGAAAACAAAAAGGCAGACAAGGACAGAGGTGGCTACATGCAAGGTGCAGGACCTCAGCAGGGATCTCCAGCCACCCAGAAAGAAAACCCGCCACATCTAAGGGAAAGAAAATCCCCTGCAATGATTCAGGTCTGCACCAACAGTCTCTGCCTCAAGGGGTCTGGAGCCCACTCACAGTCCTCAGAAGGAAGCCTGAAAGCTGCCTTAGGCAGACAGGCAAGAAGGGGAGAAGGTCCCATGAGGATTAATGGGGGCTAGGTCTAGAGAGGAACAAGATAGCTAAGTATGAGTTTGGTGATGTCTCCCATACCTACGCACATCTCTCCAGGCACATTGGCTATATTACCATGTTAAAAATACACCCCCCATGTGGGCTTAAGATAGCACTGTGGTTTTTGGAGGACCTGACACTCAAACTAAAAGTACTTTGGGAAACAGGGGGAGAGCTGCACTGTTCAAAATATTCATCTCTGCAATCCAGTTATGCTTGAAAGAAGAGACAACAGAAGACAGCTGTGGAGAGAAGCTGCAGACACTCTGGGGGTGAGGGTGGCATTTCAGACATGGAGGGAGATTTGGGTGGTAGCTCAGATGATGCCAGCAGAAGGGGGATTCATCTGAGGCATGGGAATAGACTCAAGGGAGGTTCCAAAGAAAACACTGGCCATTAGACAGAAGTTTCTAGCATTTTAGACTAGAACTGGGGGTACCATAGTTGTACAGAGGCCAGACTAAGGAGTCCCCTGTTCCTACTATAAGTGAGAATCCAATGTTTACCCAGCATGTGGGAGTGAATTACAGGAATGGGCATGGAACAGGCTGGATATGTACCTGGCATGCTGATTTAATATGTGCTGGTTTGGGCAAGGGTTTGGGTTTTCAGGTGCTGTTCACCTGACATGTAGTAATGGTTGCATTGATCTTTAGTACACAGCCTTCCACCATTTGCAGCATGGGCAAGTAGAGGTAGAGAGGACGTTACCATAATTTGGGGTTCCAGTAATTTAGCTTTTAATCCTCCTGCACTGTAGCAGTCCTGGACCTTTTCTAAGGCTGCCTTTTCCTCCTCGGTACCATTGAATGCATGAAGTACGTGATACAACCACAACCGGCTTCCAGAGACAACTGCCGCAAAGCCATCAAAGAAAGGAAAACATGCTTCCGCTGAAAACAGACAGAAAAGCATTGTTAAAAGACCATGGGCTGGTAGAAGCAGAGCTGGATGCTCCTTGCTGCATCTACAAATGCCTTAACTAAACTTTCTCAGAGTCCTGTGCTCCCAATAGCCACAGCCTCCCAAATACAACATGGTTTCCATGAGACACACACTACTAGCAGAGGAAGATAAATGAGTAGACAGTCCTGGATATCTGTCCTTCATGAAAGCCCCACACTTGCCTCTGCTTCAACTGTGCATCTGAGGACCCTTCATCATGAGTATGATCACCATCATGCCATCCTCTCCCCATCCTACCCACCCCAACTGTTGTAAACCAGAACAGAAAGCTTCAGGAGTCTTCTGCAGCTCCATGCCAGTGGCCCCCTGAGGACCCCTAGATCTGTCTCAGGGCCCCCACTTAGACATCTACATGGGACTGAGATGAGGTGAGCAAGGGTCCTGTTCTCACTTTTCTGGAAGTCAAGCTCCCCAATCACCAGCAAGGCCAGCAGAAGAAGTGTCCCCTTCATGGTGGAGAGTGAAAAATGTTGTTTCCAGAGCAGATCTTCTTCCTTATAAATTATTATCACCCTTAGCACAGCCACCCCCACCCCCAACTCCACCTCCCAGGAGCTCCAAATACCTTTTGTGCAGGAACATAGCATCTGTGGATTCCCTTCCCACTTGCATAGAGGAGGGAACATATGAGCCCTTCCCACTCTCAAGAACAAACAGACTGAGACAGCCTGATGTCATCAATTTCTGAAGAGAAGTTCTTTGTACCTTTGCCATAGGGGTTAAAGCTGACCTTTGTAAGCAGCCTGAGTCTGAGCCAAATGCCCTCTGGTCCTGTTCCTTTGTCACCTTTGCTTCCTGGTCACACTTCTCACCTCTCCTATCTCCAATCATCCAAGATGCTTAGGTTTTGGATTGGAAGGCTGAGGACATGGAGGCACCATCCATATCTCCTTGATTCTCATCTAGGGTAGTCCCCAGCTGTGTGGCAATGTGGGTATTCTCGGGGGCTGGAGATGGTTTTGTACCACAAATTCTGCTTGGCTCCACGGTAGCTCTTTCGTGTTGTCCTGATCACTTTGTCCCCTCTCAGCTCTGTCAGTAACCATGACTCAAAGTGGTTTGACCAGCAGAGTCCATGTGGGGAGAGCAGTGAGTGGTAGAGTGAGGGATTCACCCCTGAACATGAACCTCATCAGTTGTCCACAATCCCACAGGTTACTGTGGACTCCCTGGCTGTAAACTACTCCACAGGCCACAGGTAGTGCTGTGTGTGTAGACTATCTCAAGTTCAAATCAACCTAGTTACCCTAAGGAAGACATTTTCAGCACAAATGAGATTGTCACCTGGGTGCTGTACTACTTGTTTCTCAAGATAGGAAGCTCTTAAATTCAAGCTCACCCTGCTTGTAGTGTGTGATGAAGGGCATCTTGATGATTATCCTGACTGGGTTACGAGTTGCCATGGAGACAAAACTCTGAGTGGGAATTTTTAGGCTAGGTGGATTGATGTGGGTAGACTGACTTTCTTGTGGCTGTGTGGACCATAGTCATAGATGGGGTGGAAAGTGGTCGACAAGCTGAGCAAAAGTATTTGTGCCTATCTGCTTCCTGATTGTAGATGTGACCAACTACCTCAAGTTCTCTACCGAGCTCACCTTGATGGGCTGTGTGTCTTCAAAATGTGAGCAGAAATGTTACTTCTCACCCTGGCATTTTGTAATTGGTTCCCTATAACAGTAGAGTATTGTTTTTAGCATGTGCAAAGCCCTTGAGTTATTCCACAGCACCACACACATGAACAGTGGCAGCCAAAAAGATGGTTAAGTATGTAAAGAACCATTTCTAAACAGGTCTACTACCCTCACATCCTTTTTTCCCCACTACCTCTGGTGGGCGGTGGGCTAAAAGGGAGGTTAAAGTCTTTAAGAACCATCATTAAAAGTAAAGTTTGAATAAAATTAAAGTTACAGGGACCACAGACAGATAACTGGAGCATACCTACTTCAGCTTCCTACAAGTGGGAAGCACCATGTCTTCAGGTCATTTCTTTGGACTTTGCCAGTCACCTGACTGCATTGTCTACACCTGAACGTGGAATTTACCATTTACCTAACATGTTTGTCGTTTGTAGTGTCTCTCTAGGAGGTAGGACACCATTTCTCTGTAAGTATGACACAAGAGAATACCAGGGTCTTCATATGCTCTGCTGTCAGCCTGAAATGCTTTTCCTTCACCTGTCTGGGCGATTTGTCACCGAAATTACCAGACTGCATCAAAACACAACATATCAGAGGGAGAGTCAGCTACGGTTTCAACATGTCTAGGGCACACACACCAAACTCCCATGTTGAGCCTTGGTCCCCCATGAGGCAGGGCTGAGCAGTGTATGGTGGGTGCTTGAGAAGAAGGGTGGAGCCTCTGCTCTCTGTCTTCTACAATGCCCCATTGTCCTTCTGCTGTGCAACGTGTGTTCACACAGCACAAGGCCTTGGCTACCTGAGGTTGCTCTATCTTGGACTTTCAGGATTCCAGACCATGAAGCAAATTAACTTCTTTCCCATATACTTTACCTAGTCTTGTGTCTTTTGTCATAGCAACACAACACAGATCACAACCCTGCAGTGCACATGGATTCCTTGTGTATAAGAACACATTCAACCTTCACCATAGTGGAGGCTCTAAACCCTGCTTCCTTTTCCTTAGCTCCACTTGCAATGTCTGCCTTTTGGCGTTCTTTAGATGTCTGAAGGCTCAGGAAAGCAAGGTCTTCCTCACTCCCAGGGTCAACACACATAGGAGGTCTTCACAAATGCTGCTTAGACTGACCAAAGGGCTATCTCACTTCTGTCAAGTCTATAAATATGACCCTTCTTCTTAAAACATGAAACACCATCTTCCCACATAACTCAGGGTTGGCCTTAAACTACCCCCCCCATTCCTATGTTATATAAGTGTTTGTGTTTATGTAATTTGGCTGGTATTCAATTTTAAAAGTAAAAATTGTAAGTGTTTTGATAAGTGAGAATTAAGTAGTTTGTTGTAAAGGGCACTTGACTGTCACTTTCTCTACATCAGCTGGTGACAGAATGACGTTAGCTGAAGACTTATAGAGGCCAAAGCCTTTGACTTTTCCTGCTTAGCTGAGCCAAACAGGATTTACATCCTGTAACTTTTTGGGCAATTAGGTGCCAAGTACTGAGATCAACTTGTGTGTTCTCTGCTGAGCCCACTGGAGTCTGTTTTTATGACATTTCCATGTCCCAAGGGCTTTGGAGGCCTGTAGAATGTGCCCACTGGGGGAGTTTCTCTTCTGTACAGGGTTGGGAATGGAGACAAGGGCATAGTGTGGCTGAGCAAGTGTCTACTGCCGGGTGACCCTACACTACTCTGCTTTTGGTCATGGTGTCTTATCACAGCAGTAGTATCCATGTGCTTTGCAGGGTTGTAATCTGTGTTGTGTTGATATAACAAAAGACCCAAGACTAGGTAAAGTATATGGGAAAGAAGTTAATTTGCTTCATGGTCTGGAATCCTGAAAGTCCTAGATAGAGCAACCTCAGGTAGCCAAGGCCTTGTGCTGTCTGAACACAGGTTGCATCTGACAGCAGAAGGGCAACAGGGGATTGTAGAAGACAGAGAGCAGAGGCTCCACTCTTCTTCTCAAGCACCCACTATACACTGCTCAGCCCTGCCACATGGGGGAACGAGGCTCAGTGTTGGTGTTTGGTGTGTGCCCAAGACATGTTGAAAGCATAGCTGGCTCTTCCTCTGATATGTGGTTTTTGGATGCAGTTTGGGAATTTAGTTGACATATATCCCACGCACGTGAAGAAAAAGTATTTTAGTCAATGAGGGCAAAGCATATGAAGGCCCTGGTTTCTCTTGGGACATACTTATGGAGAAATGGTGTCATACCTAGTACAGAGATTCTGAAAATGACAAACACGTTAAGTAAATGGTAAATTCCAGGTTCCAGTACACACAGGGTGTCAGGTGACTGACAAAGTCCAAAGAAAGGAGGTGAAGACATGGTGCTTCCCGCCTGTCATCTCTGCTTGTGGGAAGCTGTGGCAGGTGTGCCCAAGTTACCAGTCTGGGATCCCCTTAATCACAAAGATATATTTGTGCTTGGGTAGGGGGATGTTCTCCTGGGCTGACTTCTGCCTCTTCAGTCCCCTGTATGTTTGGCAATAGGGAGTAGAAGGTGGTCTACAAAAGACACAATCACTTGTTATATTATTTGAAGAGCGTAAGCCTAGATTAGGCAGGTTTTGAACTATTTTCACTTATATCCAATCCATCGGCCCCATGTTACTTGCTGTTTAAGTCTCACCCAGGGTTGTTTCTGCTCCATCAGTCTGTCATCATGGTCCACTTCTCCTGGTCTCAGGCTTGTGAGCCATTAGTCCTCATAGCAGCCTTCCCCTGTCTCCACCTTCTTTCTCCTTCTCTCTCCTCTTCTCTTGCCTTCTCATCCCTATCTGCGACCCCAAGGCCAGAAAGAAAATAGCCCAGAATACCTCTCTTCTCTCCAGTATTTCCTGCAGCCACAATTTTTTAGCCATTCAGAGAATAAGATGAGCAGATTTTACAAAGCAACATTTGTATAAGAGAGTTTGCTTACCAGATTACCAAAGAATTGGGAGTGGGGGCTTCCAGATCTTGGAGCCTAGTACTTAGCATTTGAATAAACAGCAGAAAGAGACCAAGCCCAACAGCTGGCAGGTGATAGAAGCAGGAATGGTACTCTCTGGTGAGCAGAACTCACACTAGCATGGGACCCAGAGGCCTACCTAGGTTTTATATTCCTCCAAAGCATGGACAGGAAGCCAAGCCTCCCTGACACTCTACAGTGAGGAGGCTCTAGGCCCTGGTGGGGTCTCCAAAGACTTCACAGATCCCTAGTCCTCTTCTGGCAAACAGGGGCTAAAGTTTCTGTCCTCTGGATCCCTTCAAATGCTTTAGCTACCACACGGCAACTAGGCGCTTGGCCTGTTTCACAGCTCAACCTGCTGACCACTCACCCATCACACCCCTGCCTCAGCCTTTGCTCTGCTGTCTTCACCCTCCTCCATCGCTGACTGTTCAGCCCACACTTCCTAAAGAGGGACAAGAGCTCTCAAAAGAAGCCGTTCATGAGGCCTATAATGGAAATACCTGGGGGAACAGTTTGACTATGTCTCCTGGTTGAGTGAGTGGGCCTAAGCAATCTGTTTCCATAGGTGGGTGGGCCTTGGAATCTATCACAGTCTTTCCTCTTAGCACCCTTCTCAACAGTCTCTCTGCTGTGCCCCTGAAGTGGGCGATGCTCCCCATCTGGCCCAGGTAGAGATGGTTGAAGGGTCATTTGGAATTCTGTGGTAGCAAAGCATGGCTGGACACACTGGCACAGATGGACTGATGCTGAGCCTTCAGGAGCTGGGGAAACCAGCTAACATTGGACTCTCATTTTCCCAGAGTAGCTGTGGATTATTGAAAATGGCCGACATGCTGGCTTTTTTGACCACTAATCAAAGTAGCTAGAGCAGCAACTTATAGTCTGGCAGTGGCCAATTAGGGGGTCCAGTCACTCCAAACTGAAATATCCTTGCTTAGTTATGACACAATGAGCATGAGGCACTTGCAGTGTGAACTTGATGAACACACTAATGATGGTTATTAACAGGGTCTTGCTGTGTAATTTTGGCCTGGAATTCTCTGAGTTGAACAGGCTGACTTCTAACTCACCAAGATTGGTTTGGCTCTGCCTCCTAAGGGCTGGGATCAAAGGTATGAATCACCATAGGTGGCCATAGCTAATAGATTTTGATTACTACCAGCCCCAAGGGAACTGAATCCTTCACACACACACACACACACACACACACACACACACACACACACACACACACACGCACGCACGCACACACACGCACACACACACACACACCCTTCTCAGGAGGGTTATGAGCTCAAGAACAACCTGGGAAAAATCCTCTTTAAAAAATAACCAAAAAACAAAAAACCTCAAACAGGGTTTTAAGAAGTCAAGTTTAGGCAGAAATGGTAGTGCTTGCCTTTAATTGATGATCTCACAATGGAGAGAGGCACAAAGACCTTTGTGAATTCAAGGATAACCTTGTCTACATAGTTCCAGGACAGACAGGGCTGTATAGAGAGACCCTATCTCAAAAACCCAAGAAACAACAACAAAAAGGTCAAGTTGAAGACACCTACAACAGCAGGAGAACCATGGGTTGAAGAGACTGGTTCAAGGGAAGCCACGAAGCAAATGAAAGATGGGGGCAGGACAAAGACAGGACAGGAGTCACAATGGTAAGTGGTCTCAGGTCTGGTTTGTCTAGACACAGACTGTGAGTAAGACTCTCAACTAAACATTGAGGTCCCCAGTGTGACGGGGAGGACAGCCTTCACTCTGGAGATCTGATTCAGAGGCGATTTGACCCTCATCCTAGTCATCTTTTCCTTTGGCTATCATATAACATGTGCCCTTAAAAAGATCATTAAGAATGGGATCAAGTTGGGCAGGATTTTTGACCAGGATCTTATCGTCTTGCCAAAATACACAGTTCCACATGACACAAACACACAGTTTCAGGATGTTGTAAGAAGTGTCCTGGGAGGGGTCTGGAGAGGCTCAGACACGTGCCCCTCCCTGCCCACTGAGCAGACTAGGGCAGTTATAACAGCAGACCAAGCTGTGTAGGAGCACCTGCCACCATTACCATGAAGCTCGCTGGTGCCCTGGTGCTCCTTGGGGCTGCCCTGCTCCTGACTTCAGGGGGAGGTGGGTATTTCTGTGTGGGGGTCAGGGATGAAGGCTCTTCAGGCTCTCAAACCGTCTATCCCATGGGTGTTCTGACTCATGTCTTTCAAGGAAGGGTCACCTTGTCTTTGTGTTCCAGATTGTGGCATTTGCCCAGTTATAGAAGAGGATGTTCGTCTATTTTTTGACGGGACCCCAGAAGAGTATGTTGGGTACGTGGAAAAATACAAAGATGACCCTGCAGTACTGGAAAGTACTGAAAACATCAAGAAATGTGTGGATAGCAAGTTGACAGCAGAAGACAAGGACCATGCAACTGCTTTCATTGTGAGTCTCTATGTGTCTGGCTAAGGGCGGGATTGTTATCCTCTCCACCACTAAAGCTTCTGTGTGAATCCAGAAATGTAACACACCTGATTGAGGATGTCAGGAGGATGGGGCAGGAAAGGATTCTCAGGCTGCATGAGGTGGGGCCTGGCTTCTCAGGTCAGCCAAGCTAGACTAGATCCCTGCCCGAGTTTGGCGTCCATCAGCCTCCTCACACAGCCTCCCAAGGATAGCTGCACAAGAACAGGGCCTGGCACACTTCTCCAGCCTGGCTCTTTGATCCTATCTTTCCAAGCCTACCACCCCAGTCCCAAAACACTCAACTGTTATCCTGTTCTTTACCTCCAAGTCCACTGTGTAGAGCCAGGCCTGGGACATTCAAGGGTAGAATTAAAGTGAACCCCTTCATGTCCCTAAAACTGGTAGGATCAGTCATTCCCTCAGCTGTAGATGTCTGAGGGTCATCATCATCATGTGACAGGGGTTAGTTCCCTTGTGGGGTCCCAGATGCCCACAGGCTCACCTGGAGCCCTGTCAGCTCCTCCCCATTCTGTCCCACTTGTGCCTGTGGTGTCTCACAAGCTGGCTCCTCCCATCTACCTGGATTGGAGGCTCTTTACAAAGCTTGTCTCAACAGGTTGGAGACAAGGCTCCCTGATCCTGGTCAGATTCATAAGCAATTACAAACTGGCTGCAGGTCTTTCCAGAAGGTGTCCACATATGTGGTCAGTGGGCCATGAGGTCTCCATCACCTCTGAGGCCTCACTTGGCTTTCTCTTTGCAGCAAAAAATAAATTCCAGCTCGTTATGTTGATGGGTACATCTTTCCTGTCAAGGAAGCCACTTGCCTGCTCACCTGCATAGATGCAGCAAGCCTTAACCCTTCCCCCCAGGTGTGTAAAAACAGGAATCCAACAATAAAGCCTTGCAATTCACAGGGGAGTCTGGATTTTTTGGATTTGAGCTTGGGTCTGATTGGGTTGAAGAATATTGCAGGACGTCCAGTGCGACTTTGCCCCTGCTCATTTGTGGTGCTGCCAAAATGCCTTAGTATTAGGGAATGTTAGGAGAACATAGTTACTACACCAGTGTCTCACTTTCATGGGACAGGGTCCACGGGGCACATACATGACCTCCCAGATTGAACTTCCCAGGAACAGGGAACTGAGTAAGGCCAGGGACACCAAGTGTCTGTTGAGGATCACAGGAGTCTAAATAGCATTATCTGTCCCTGCTCCCCAGTGCTGGGGACATGAGCCAGTTGTGTAGTATGTTTGTGTTACTGGGCCTTTGTGTCGACCTAGAAGACAAAAATAAAACTACCTATCTCCAAGGCTTTTGTGAGGCTTCCCACCCTTCCCAGTAAACAGAAAGTCAGCCTGGAAATCAGTGTGGGACCTGTCCAGAACCAGAACTCAGTTTATCCTAACATCAACTGCCCAGTTCTGAATCCAGTTACTTCCTCACTGGGTGTTACATTGACTAGGAACCCAGGGTCCTAGTTCTTTGGGACCTGTCCTGTGGCTCTGCTCTGTGGACATGGCAGGAAGTCCTTTCCTACATCAGTCAACAAATAGTTGCCTTGTGGCCAGTCCTGAGGCCATGTACCTTACTGCTCCATCAATGCGCCATGTCCTCACATGGGTCCCAGGCTCACACCACCACGCATACCCAGTAGAATATATATAGTTTCCTCATGATGCAGAGGCTTATGGGAGCAGGTGCAAGCTCTCTCACTATAGGACATGCTCTGAAAAGAGTAAAGTGTACATTCTTTTTCATAAGGCTGTGATAAAATAACTGTGGCTGAGTATGTATAAAAACAAGTAATCATTTTAAGGCTCCAGGTCCAAAGTCCTGCAGTCTCATTTTTTAGCCTCTGTTGAAAACCCCCTGGCCAGTATAAAGACAGAAAATAGCATGAGTCACATGGCCAAATCAGTGTGTGGGTTGTCTCCAGCACTCACACAGGGGGATTTACTTACCCAGTCTATACCTTTTGTCCCTTCCCAGGGCAAACCCCCCAGAGACCTAATCACCTTTCCAGTTGTCTCCTGCTTTTCCATCACATCATATCTTGAGATCCTACAGTAGTTACTAAGTTTCCACAACGTGAACTCTTAGGGGGCACAAGGAACCAGGTTCAAACCCTAAGGCACAGGAGGAGGCCATCTTGCATAGACTGAGGCCTGATGTCTGTGACCCAGGTCTCCAACTCACCAGTGTCTAGCCAGAGCTTGCCTCTCAAGAGGGGCCTCCTGCCTCTCTGGGAGCTAAGGGTTTTCTAGGGACTATGAAGAGGCTGTGACCTTAACTCTCCTCGATATACATGTGGGACACAGGCGGCTAATCCACCATACTTCTTTGTACAGATATAAAAAAATTCAGAGCTTCTGGATCTGGTACACAGCTCTACTTGTTTATCCGGGATTTCCTAAAATGTTAATGCCTTTTTATTTGTATTTTCATGAAGGATCTACAAATAATTTTATTTTGGTGCTGAGGTAACTTTGGCCTTCCACAGACACTTAAGTGGAAATGTTCCTCTCTCCACTCACTGAGAGAATTTAACACTAGTGAAATATTTTCCTGCCATGCCTGATTGTCCAGTGTTCCTTTCCATCATAGAAATGCGTTTATCCTCACTTGCTATACTTCGACTATTGGGACTGCAGTGATGTTCTTGCCTTCATTTCTGATGTTATTTGATATTCCCATTTCAATCTTTTCTTTGTTTTGCTTGAAACAGAATATCACTATAAAGAGTAGGCTGGACTGAAAGGTGGAGAGAGCTGGCTGCCTCAGTCCCTTTGTTTTAGGATTTAAGAAATGTACCACCACGACACACCCATTTAAATTTCTTCATCTTCTCCTCTTCCTCCTTCTGTTCCTCCTCCTCTTTTTCCTCCCCTTCCTCCTCCTTTCTTCTGTTTTTCTTTTCTCTCCTTTTCTTTCTTCTTATGTGATATTTTCTCTATTTAGTCTGTGCTATCCTGGATCTTGCTGTGAGGATCAGGCTGGCCTTGAACTCACTAACATTCACATGCATTTGCCTCATGAGTATGTGTCAAGAAAGATTGGGAGAGTGATTGTGTAGCTGGAAAAAATGCTGGTGGGAAGGGAGGTGGATGTCTGAGAAACAAACAAACAAAAATGGCTGAAATGGGAAAACAAAGGGGTTCACTCTGCTCTCTCCTTTCTGAAAGTGTGGTATATTCCTGGGGTCAGCCTACATAGTGCTATGCTGACTTCACATTTTTTGAATGTTCATGAGAAAGATACAACAGTATCCAAGAGACAATGAGTTATAGAAAAGACTGTGGAATTAAACCATCCTATATACAATAAGGTTGTGTTAACATCACAATGAAATCCCTCAAAAGTTTTGCACTGAAGACAGAGATTTGTTTATATTACTTCAGGAAATGAAAATCTTTGGATGCCATAAAAACTCATAAATATTAGAATTGAGCAGGGGGAGGTCTGAAAATCTTGGTTAGTAAACCAAAAAAAAAAAAAATAATAAATGCTTATTTCAGTGAAAATGTTTATATTTTCCTGCTAAACACAGCACAATTAATGGCTTACAACAGATGGAGGGAAATGTCCTGAGAATTTTGGAATTTTGGTTTCTTTAAAAAACACAGAAATATTATGACAATATGGCTTTGTTTTCATCCAAGGTGTAGGATATAGGGGGGGGGGGCTCAGATTTTCCACAGTAGCTGACTATGATTTTCCTCACACTCTAGCAAGGGAATGATTTTGCCAGTTGCAGACAGTTTCTCTTGATTTGTTATGTGTGGAATTCTGGGGACTTTTAGAGGCTATAGAAATGCTATAGCCCTGGGAAGGACTGTTGGTTGGTTGTTGTTGGTCATGCTTTGTTAAGTTGTCATGGGCAAAATAGAAACAATAAGAAGAAATTAGCTATCCCGACAGCAAAGTTCAAAGTTGCCCCAGGAACCCAATACCCAAATCAGTAGGTTGTAGTCTAATCTTAATGTCATCCTCATTCTGACCCCTGACTTTATTCAAGGATCTCTTTCCTATTTCCTTTCCTATCTAGCCTTTTAATTTTCTTTTTTTATCTTATGTAGTGTTAGGAGATTGAAATGGTGGATGAAAGAGAATGGAGAAGGGTGGAAGAAGAAGAACCCACAGAGTAGCTAATGAAAGGTACAGAGGACCCTTATTACCTCCCCAAAGCCCCATCTCCTAATACTGCTGCATTAGAGGTGACTTTGTATGCAAAGTTTCAAGGAGTCATGAAACATTTAAGCCGCGGCTGGAAAAGTCCTGGTGTTCTGCTAAGCCTAACTTAGTTCCTACCTTTCACCCCCACCCTACCAGAAGATCATTACTTTTCTTGAATATATTGGAAGTTTCCTTAGAAGGATCAGATCTTTTTCCTTAGACGACTTTCTGTGCCAGAGATAATCCTTTGCTGGAGCTCTACTCCTGTTGCAGGGTAAGCTTTAGCCCTATCCATCCTCCTCCATCTTTGCCAAAGCAGCCATGATACTGAGCTATACAAATGGGTCAGCATCCTCAGGAAGCAGAAGAAAATGGCAAATGCCATGTATATTGACAGATATTGAGATGAGTCGAACTTGTTGGGTGACCTTCAGAGAAAGGAAAGCCCCAAAGTGTTTATGGACATTCACACTACTTTATGTTTTGTGTCTCTGATATGTCCATTGATGAGAGTGGGGTGATGAAGTCCCCCAATATTATTGTATGATCTGCAATGTGCTTTAGTAAAGTGTCTTTTATGACTGTGGGTGCCCTTGCATTTGGAGCATAGATGTTCAGAATTGAGAGTTCTTGGTAGATTTTTCCTTTGATGAGTATGAAGTATCCTTCCTTATGTTTTTTTGATGACTTTTGGTTGAAAGTTGATTTTATCCAATATTAGAATGGCTACTCCAACCTGTTTCTTGGGGCCATTTTCCTGGAAAACTGTTTTCCAGGCATTTACTCTGAGGTAGTGGTTGTCTTTTTTATTTTCTGGCATTAAAGTGCTTATTTTTATTTTAAATCACATATTTATTTTCTTTTGGTACATTTTTGACTATCTAGAAAATCAATTTAAGGACAAGATTTAGTCAGAAAACTAATTTTTAATTATTTAATTCTTTTTTTCCTTTTTTTTTCTATTTTTTTTTTATTTTTGATACTTTATTTACATTTCCAATGTTTCCCCTTTTCTGGGTCTCCTCTTTGGAAGCCCCATATACCCTCCCCATCCCTGCCTCTATGAGGGAAATCCACATCCCATCCACCCGCTCACCCATCTCCCTATTCCCACCTTGACATTGCCCTTTACTGGGGCCTCTAACACCTCAGGTCCAAGGGCCTCTCCTCTCTCCATGATGGCCATTGAGGTCGTCCTCTGCCTCATATGTGATCTGAACCATGGGTCCATAGATGTGTATTCTTTGGTTGGTGGTCCAAACTTCAGGATGACCGGGGGTGTGTGTCAGACCCATTGACACTGTTGCTCCCTCCATGGGACTGCGAACCCCCTCAACTCCTTCAGACCTTTCTCCAACTCCTCCATCTGGGACCTCACTCTCAGTCCAGCAGTTACCGTTAAGTGAAACTTGGGCATTCTGAACTTTTGGGCTAATATTCGCTTATCATTGAGTACATACCATGTTCCTTCTTTTGTGACTGAGTTACCTCGCTCAGGATGATATTTTCAAGTTCCATCCATTTGCCTGCAAATTTCATTAAGTCATTGTTTTTAATAGCTGAGTAATACTCCATTGTGTAAATATACCACATTTTCTGTATCCATTCCTCTGATGAGGGACATCTGGGTTGTTTCCAGCTTCTGGCTATTATAAATATGGCTGCTATGAGCATAGTGGAGCATGTGTCTTTATTACATGTTGGAGCATCTTCTGGGTATATGCCCAGGAGAGGTATAGCTGGGTCCTCAGGTAGTATTATGTCCATTTTTCTGAGGGTGCGCCACACTGATTTCCAGAGTGGTTGTACCAACTTGCAGTAACACCAACAGTAGAGGAGTGTTCCTCTTTCTCCACATCCTTGCCAGCATCTGCTGTCAACTGAGTTTTTTATCTTAGCCATTCTGACTAGTGTGAGGTGGAAACTCAGACTTGTTTTGATTTCCATTTCCCTGATGACTAGGGATGTTGAGCATTTCTTTAGGTGCTTCTCAGCCCTGCGAATTTCCTCAGTTGAGAATTCTCTGCTTAGCTCTGTTCCCCATTTTTTGATGGGGTTATTTGGTTTTTTGGAGTCTAACTTCTTGAGTTCTTTGTATATATTGGATATTAGCCCTCTATCAGACATAGAATTGGTTAAGATTTTTTCCCAATCAGTTGGTTGCTGTTTTGTCCTATTGACAGTGTCCTTTGCCTTACAGAAGCTTTGCAGTTTCATGAGGTCCCATTTGTCTATTTTTGATCTTAGAGCATAAGCCCCTCGTGTTCTGTTCAGGAACTTGTCCCCCGTACCCAGGTGTTCTAGAGTTTTCCCCACTTTCTCTTCTATTAGGTTCAGTGTAACTGGTTTTAGGTGGAGGTCCTTGATCCAC
>CM052717.1:47862329-47877791 GCA_028551405.1 Uromys caudimaculatus
TGGGAGAGCTGGGTTCTGATGATGCCAAGTGGCCTTGGTTTCTGTTCCTTAGGTTCTTGCCCTTGCCTTTTGCCATCTTGTTAACTCTGATGTTAGCTGATCTTACTTTCTGGCTATGGCTTTTCTCACCTGCAGGCCTCTGTATCAATACTCCTTGAAGACCAGCTCTCTCTGAGAGGTGTTTTTTCCATGCTCCTGGCTGAGTAACTTTCTCCTGGACCTGCTTGACTATGGAACCCTGGTGGCCCAGGCAGAAGTCTCCTGCCGCAGCCACCGCTGTTGGGATCCAGGGGGTTTTTATGCCCGCCTACCTCAGTCCCTGTGTCTCACAGGTTCGGGCCAGTTCCTGGTGAGCTGTGGAGCTTGTCTTGGGCCCACTCCCGGCTTTTCCAAGCTCCTGGGAGGGTATCTTTCTCCCGGTGCTAATTGGCTATGGAGCCCTGTGGCCCCAGCTGAGGTCACCGGCCGCCGATGGAGGCAGGAAGATCCTGTCCCTCAGTCTCTGTGACCCGCGGAAACCGGGCGGAATCGGTGAGCACTGGGGCTCATTTTGCCCCCACTCGGGGCTTTTCCATGCTCCTGGGGGAGTAACTTTCTCCCGGCGCTGCTTGACTATGGAACCCTGGTGGCCCAGGCAGACGTCTCCTGCCTCAGCCGCCACTGTTGGGATCCAGGGGGTTTCTATGCCCGCCTACTTCAGTCCCTGTGTCTTGCAGGCTTGGGGCAGTTCCTGGTGAGCTGTGGAGCTTGTCTTGGGCCCACTCCCGGCTTTTGCAAGTTCCTGGGAGGATATCTTTCTCCCAGTGCTAATTGGCTATGGAGCCCTGTGGCCCAAGCTGAGGTCGGTAGTTGTTGTCTTCAACTCTGAGGTGGGTTTCCTGTATGCAGCAAAATGCTGGGTCCTGTTTATGTATCCAGTCTGTTAGTCTATGTCTTTTTGTTGGGGAATTGAGTTCACTGATGTTAAGAGATATTAAAGAATAGTGATTGTTGCTTCCTGTTATTTTTGATGTTATTTTTCTGTTTGTGTGGCTATCTTCTTTTGGGTTTGTTGAAAGACTATTACTTTCTTGCTTTTTCTAGGGTATAGTTTCCCACCTTACGCTGGCATTTTCCATCTATTATCCTTTGTAGGGCTGGGTTTGTGGAAACATATTGTGTAAATTTGGTTTTGTCATAGAATATCTTGGTTTCACCATCTATGATAATTGAGAGTTTTGCTGGGTATAGCAGCCTGGGCTGACACTTGTGTTCTCTTAGGGTCTGTATGAGGTCTGCGCAGGATGTTCTAGCTTTCATAGTCTCTGGTGAGAAGTCTGGTGTAATTCTGATAGGTGTGCCTTATATGTTACTTGAACTTTTTACCTTACTGCTTCTAATATTCTTTCCTTGTTTTGGGCATTTCGTGTCTTGACTATAATGTGACAGGAGGAATTTCTTTTCTGATCTAATCTATTTGGAGTTCTGTATGCTTCTTGAATGTTTCTGTTCATCTGTTTCTTTAGGTTAGGGAAGTTTTCTTCTATAATTTTGTTGGAGATATTTATTGGCCCTTTAAGTTGTGAATCTTTACTTTCTTCTATACCTATTATCCTTAGATTTGGTCTTCTCATTGTGTCCTGGATTTCCTGGATGTTTTGGGTTAGGAGCTTTTTGCATTTTGCATTTCTTTGACTGTTGTGTCATTGTGTTCCATGGTATCTTCTGCACCTGAGATTCTCTCTTCTATCTCTTGTATTCTGTTGGTGATGCTTGCAACTATGACTCCTGATCTTTTTTCCTAGGTTTTCTATCTCCAGGGTTGTTTCCCTTTGTGGTTTCTTTATTGTTTCTATTTCCAGTTTTAGTTCCTGGATGAGCAGAGGTGCTGGTCTTACCCCTGCTCACAGGCCTGTCTGCAGTCCGTTGAGGCTAGTTCTTTCCCTGTGCTATTTGGATATGGCGCCTTATGGCACAGGCCGCAGGCAGAAACCGTAAGGCTCCTGTCCCAGGCTGTTCCTTGGTCCCTTTGTCTTGAGGGTTCCCCAAGGGGACCCTCTGAGAAGAATTGCTGGTTTTACATCTGCTCACAGGCTTGTCCATACTCCTGCAAGGCTAGTTCTCTCCCTCTTCATTTTCTTAATGAACCAATATTTTATTTTATTGACTCTTTGTACTAGTGTGGTTTTTTTGGTAGCTTTTTGTTTGTTTAGTTTGATTTGGTTTGTTGCTCTTTCAATTTTATCACGTTTAGCCCAGAGTTTTATTATTTCTTACTGTCTGTACCTTTGGAGTGTGATTTCATTTTGTTTTAGAGCTTTCAGATTTGCTGTTAAGTTACTAGAATGATATTGCACCATTCTTTTTTGCTAATATTGGCACTTAGTGCTATTATTTTGGCTTTTAAAACCATAATTACTGTGTCCCATCATCTGGGGGATGTTGTGCATATTCATTTTCATCCAATCCTTGATTGACTTTAATTTCTTTCTTATATTTGAAGCATTTTTCATTTATCATTCAGTAGTGAGTTCTTCAGTTTATACGATTTTGTAAGCTTTCTGTCATTTCTGTTTTTTGGTTTTATCTTGTTTTGTTTGGTTGTTGTTGGGTTTTTTTGTTTGTTTGTTTGCTTGTTTAAGCTTTAATTCGTTGTGGTCAGGTGGTCTGAAGGGTATTATTTCTTTTCTTTTTTATATTATCTGCTGAGACTCACGAGAATAGTTTTATTTGTGTGTGGTCAATTTTCAAGAAAGTTTCAAGTTTTCAAGAAAGGTGCTAAGAAGGAATAGCCTTATATGTGAAGAAACATTCTAATATCTAGTATATCGATTTGACTATTTGTTTTCTTTGCATTGCTTTTACTATGTTATATAAATTTGTCAGTTTTTTATAAAAACTGGGACTACTTCTACCTCAAGACTGATGTATACCACTCCTGGAATTATACACAAAAGGATGCTTCAATATACCATAGTGAAACTTACACATCTATGTTTATAGCCAATTTATTCATAATATACACTAACTGGAAGCAAACTAGATGTCCCTTAACTGAAGAATGGATAAAGAAAATATGGAATCTACACAATGGAATACTATTCAGTGATTACAAAGTCTTCATGAAATTGTACTTCCGACTCCCAGCATCTCTTGATGATCATGTGTTTTTTGTTTGGCTTGGTTTGGTTAGATTTGGTTTTCTCACATACACCCAACAGCTTTTGGGATAGCCCCTGTTCCACTTTATCAGAACCCACAAGCTGCATATCTGCTATATATGTGCAGGGAAGTGTAGGTCCAGCCCATGTATGTAGAACTTGAGTTTTAACTTGAGCAATAACACAATTGAAGGAGATCAAGGGGATAAAAATTAGAAACAGAGAAGTCAAATATTGTTATTTGCAAATAGTAAGACAATATATAAAACCACACCAAAAATACTATCAGGAAGTCCTACTACTGATAAAAATTATGTACAACAAATGGATGGAACTTGAGAATTTCATCCTGAGTGTGATAATCTAAACCCAGAAATACAAGTATGGTCTGTACTCACTTATAATTGGACATTAGCCAAAAAGTTCAGGATAACCATTCTATAACCCACAGACCTGAAAAACTGGGAAATAAGAAGAGTCCAAAAGTGGATGAGTGAATCTCACTCAAAGCATGGAAACAAAATAGTCTTGAGAAATGGATAGAGAGATGTAAGGATGAATATGAGGTTGGGGAACAAGTTGGGGATAAGGGGTAGGGGAGGGCTGAGAATGAGAATGGAAATTGGTGGGGAATATCTGGGACTAGGTGGTGACCTGGGATTATGAAGCTACTGCAAGTCTATGGGGGTGACCATAGCTGAGATGCTTACCAATGGGGTATATAGGTACTTAAATGTTCACCTCCTGTAGTAATGCAGGACTTGCAGTGGAGGGTGGGGGAACATCATCCTACCCACAAAATATTTAATCCAAAATTTCTCCTGCCGACAAGATACACAGGGATAAAGGTGGAAAAGAGGCTGGGGGAAAAGCGAACCAATGACTGGTCCAACTTGAGACCCATCACATGAGACAGAGTCAACACACGTCATTATTAATTATACTTTGCTATCCTTGCAGACAGGAACCTAACATAACTGTCTACAGAGAGGCTTTGTCCAGAAATGGATGGAAACAGATACAGATACCCATAACTAAACACTAGGAGCATGCAGGGTCTGAACCTAGGCCTTGCACACATTTGTAGTGGATATGTAGTTTGATCTTCATGTGGGTCCCTTAACAAATGGAATGGGACCTGTCTCTGATTTGTTGCCTGCCATTGGATCCCGTTACCTTACTTGGACTGTAGGGTTCAGCCTCAGTGAGAGAAGGGATGTTTAATCCTGATTGGTCTGGATATTTCTGAGTAATGTGGTACCCAAGGAGGGGGTTCTCCTTCTCTGAGAAAAGGGAGTGTAATAGGGAGGAGAGATTTGTAAGAGTTGCTGGGGATAGTATACCATGACAGGGACTGCCAGCAGTGGGCTCGGATGGAGACATCTCAGATGCCCTAGTCAGCTCCTGGTAAAAAGGGATAGCCTCTGGGACCCTGAGAAGCAGGAAAAACATCCCTCCAGGGAACCCACCATCCAAAATAAGGAACTGCCTGTAGTAGGCCAGGATGGAGAAATCTCAATTGCTTGTCGCAGCTCTTTGTAAAAAAAAGTTGTTCCCACTTCTCTTAACCTTAGCCTTAGACAATGGCAGTCTGGATTTCATTTGTGTGTGACTGCTTTTCCGTTTGCCTTGGTGTACATAATTATCTGATTATGTCTGAGTTTCCTACTCCCTTCTGCTCTAGTGAGTTCTGTGAAACTAGATGTTCCTTGATATAATGATTCTTAAATAATTAAAAACTGAGGCATAGGGGCACAGCACAGCATAGTCCTAATGGCCCAAGTGCTTGTTGTGTACTCTCATCTTGGAAACAATGTAATAACTGCACATGGTAGTTTTTAATTAGTATTTGACTTGCAAAGAAAGTTTGAAGAAATTATTAGAAAATGAAGCAGAGCCAACATTGGGATCCTGAGAAAGAAAAAAGTTATTGAATTTATGAAATAAGTTTTGCACAACACTTGAGAGTGGTTTCTGAATAAGCAAGAATAGAATACATACAATTATATATTAGTAAAACTAAGTCAAAACACTGGGACTCTTAGGAGAGTCATTGTGTGCAATGTACAGAAGCAGAAAGCTAGCAGAACTTCTGAGTTAACAGTTAACTTGATTCTTTCTGGCTACTTGCAGCTTTGCCCATGTCATTTAATCACTAGAGCTTCACAGAAAAATGCAAGTACCTGATCTCGGAGTTCTGAGCTCTGAAGTGTAATAAGTCAAATGTTGTCAGAGACCAACAGACCCTGGTTTAATTAGTAGGCCTAATGTCTTGACTTAATTGGGCGTAAGGCCTTGGTTTTATTAGTAGGCCTAAGCGCCCCGGGCTTCACAGCAATCATTCCTTTGATCCTTCTCCACTCCCACTGCCTCTTGCAGGTGTTAAGACATTTTGTTTGAAGTAGCCTGTGGCTTCAAAGAAGTCTTGTGATATCCTGCTATCCTGATTTACAGCAATGTGTGACATTTGGTTACGATAAAGCAACTTTGGGATTCCCCCTACTTCCCGCCTTAATTACTTATATACTGGCTCAGAAATAAAGTTCGTTGGAGTTTGATTGGATTGCCATCTTACTCCCAAGGTATCTCTTGTCTCCTGTCTCTTTCCTTGGCTGACAGTTCCCTTCTTGGACCCTAGTCGAAAGTCAAGCAGGCCGGGGCAAAATGTTAAAGTTTAAATAATGATAAGCTTGCAATTATTATTGTCATTTTGGCCACAGGCCTGGGAATAGGGGAAGTTTGAAACTTTGGGGAACAATTGTAATTCTTAATTATTTGTGGGATGTGGTTATTTTGAATTTGATTTGGCAATGACTACACAATGTCTGTTTTCTACCTGCTTCTTAGAATATCAATAAAAGACTGGGGAAAATTAAAGGCAAGAGAGTGAGATATGCAAGAAGTGTGAATGAGGTGATGTAGAGTGTGTGTGGTGTGGAGAGTGAGTGAGTGAGTTAGAGAGAATGTGAGGAGAGATTGTGTGTGTAATATGTGTGTGTGAAATAAGAAAAAGAACACAGAGAGTGAGTGTGTGAGTTTGAGAAAGGGGGCGAATGAGAGAGCACAACCCCTAGACTGAAGAGAGAGCAAAAGTACATATAGCTTCAAGTTATGAGAGAGAGAGAGAAAGAGAGAGAGAGAGAAAGAGAGAGAGAGAGAGAGAGAGAGAGAGAGAGAGAGAGAGAGAGAGAAACTTTAAGCCTTGAAAAATTGCCTGTCAGTTTGTGCCTGAAAAGTTGTTTGTGTGTGTTTATTATGCGTCTTCCAGATATTCCTGCTTCCAGGTGAGAACTCTGATCCTGTGCCGAGGCTGGACCCCTACAAAGAGTGACACTGAGAGGAGAGGAGGGAAGCAGGGATGCGATTAGGATATAATGTGAATTAAAAAAATAAATTATGAAAACAAAAAAGAAAAGAATCCAAAAAAAAAAAATATGGTTATGTGATAAGGTAGGACAAACTTCAGTCAACAGGACAATTTTGACATGAAATAGGATAGAAAAATAGTATTTTCCCTCCTTTCAATTCTATCAGTTTTGTTTTCCTTCTTTTGTGGTGTGTAATGGAGTAAAATGTAATTGATATTGAAAGAGTAAAATGTAATTGATATTGAAAGAGTAAAACCTTCAACAAAGCATAATGACTTTAGAATGGTGACTATAATTGAATAGAAGTTCACTGGAGTATATAGAATTTATGATTATCCAAGTATTTGAATGAAAATTTCAACCTCAGTTCATGAATTTTTTACAGTTTAATTTCTATACATTAAAGTGCCCTTTCTTTAAAAACTCAGCATTTAACACAATAAAGCTGTCTTATCCCAGAGATGGAAAGATGGATGAACATATGCTCACCAATAAATATACTTCATCACATGGACTCAAAGACTGAAGTCACATAACTATTTCATTAGATGCAGGAAAAGGGACTGTAATAATTACTATAATATCATCATCATAAAATCCACAGAGAAGATATAGATGAAGAGATTATACCTCAACATATTAAAGCTACATGTGACAAACTTTGTATCAACATAATACTAAATTGTTAAAAGCTCATTTTTTCCCCATTATGATTAGGAAGAACAGGGCAAGTATATGTAACCCCTCCACTGCTATTTAATACAATGCCTTGAGTGAAACTCAGTAGCTAAGGAAATAAGACAACAAAAAGAAAGGGATGCAAAGGTAGCCATGTTATATACTAATAACAAGTGTGAGAGTGTTGAAGGGAGATCATTTAATATATCACATGCTGATTGTCTAATATCTATGTAGTGAAGAAAAACTTGAAGTGCCTATTGTGATCTTTATCACTGGTAGGTCAGGAGCAGACAGTTATTCTTGCTTTACATAAAATTAACAATGATAACAAAAGTCAAAATCAAAGTCTTCTGAAGTTTCAAAGAAGAAATATGAGCACAACAAGCAGATAGCTGATGTCATAGGAGACCAGAAAAACAAACAAAAAAAAGTGAGTCCACAATTATATTTACTGGAATAGCTCTAAGGAGCTGCCCAACATGATGAACCAGGACTCTTAATAGTAAGACACATTGCCTTCACTGACTGCTTCCAAGTACATTTAGCTTCTTAAACTTTGTATAAACTATCTATCTCAATAGTGCCACAACTTGTGTGTAACATCAACATAAAGGTTTGTTTTTCAAATATATTTCACATTTGAACCCAAATATAATGGTTTCATATGGGTGCTAGGAGTTTATGTGACAAATGGGGATGGAAGGAAATTAATCACAAGAAAAAGTTTTGAGTTGGAGAGGTCAGAGCTCAGCAGATATGATTTGTTTAAAAGTGTTCTAAAAATAAAGGATAATGAGTAAAAAGGTCAATGATGTCGATTAAAGTCATAGGGCATTAAAGATGCCAAAAATGTGAGTGTTATAACATTAGAGACTGAGACAAAAGATGTAGGGTGTCTAGTACGATATATGGACTGGGAAGCACAGAACAAGAGAATATAAGAAACAAATGATGAACAAGATAATGAAATTTAGAAAGATCACTCCTTGGTGTTTGGGCTACATAAAGATGTTCCTGAGGATTTTATGAGATGAAATCATTGCATGATAGACGTAAGAAAGTTAGGGGATCATAACGGATCATTGATGTGTGGTGAATTTCTGAATGTCACAGGGCTACAAAGATGATAGATTAGCTACTGTTTTGGCAATGAACCCATGAGGATTCTAAGCTATTTTGAAATCCCACATGTTAGACTCTAGTGCAAAACAGTCACCATACTTTAAAGAGTATATTGCATAAATACTAGCTTCTCTGAATCCAAGTCTTGCCCATGCTTAGTTACAGTAAAGTTGTATTACATTGAAAACTGTGTGATATGTATGAGCCTGTTCTTGGAAGTCTCCATGAGTTGAGACCCATTATTTTTTATAATTAATATACTGCAACATAGAGAATTTAAACAGGAAAGATTTGCTTTGCTGTTTCAAATATCTCCTGGGCAAAAGTATGCAACTGCCCACATGTGCAGAACTTGTAGACCATACATTGTTACCTCTTTCTCAAATTATATCTACAGCTGCGCTTGTCCAGACTGGCAAAGCAGGTACTCAAATATTTTTGCTATGGTAAATTTAACAACAATATCTATAAAGATCTCTCAAAGATGACTACTGTGACCACTATTCTCTCTGTGTATGTCCCAAAGTAGTGATTCTCACAATCTAATGCAACATGATCAGGAAGCATTTCTGCTGACTAACTTTCATAGTGCCCAAAATGTGATGTAATATTTTCAATTATTTATTCAATTTACATCTGAATACACCCACTGAATACACCCACTTTGCTTGCTTATACTATAATGCTAATTATGTTCCCATCCCCCCAAAAACTGTTTGTACCGGAGCATCTGCACTAAGCTTTTGAGATCTTGCCCCTAGTTGGTTCTGACTGGTTAAAAAATGTTAACAGCCAATGACTAGGCAGGACATATAGAGGTGGGATTTTAGGATTCCTGGGGTTTGGGAACCTAGAGGAGAAGTGAAGAGGTCAGCTCAGGAACTTTGGAAAATTCCACCAGACCCCTCTCCTCCTAGAAGAGAAGGTCATGGAGCAGTTAGGCATCCCTCCCCTCTGGAAGGGAGTGGCTAATTATATTCCTCAGACTATGGGGTTGGGATGGGGGTAGAACAACCATTGGCCACCTGCAGGTGGGGAGGCCCAGAGCACATTCCGCAGGGCAGACTGACCATTGGCCACCTACAGACAAGGAAAGTCCTTGCCATCTCATTCCATAAAGACTAATCAGTTTAAAAGTCACACTGTTCTGCCAATCATATTGCATCTAATGGCTGCTGCTCTGAAAACTGTATAAAAACTCACGAATGGGCTGCATGGGGTCATTCTCTCTCTCCTTTGTGTGCAGGGTGATCCCAGCATGCTGGAACAATAACTTCCTCTGACGTTTGCATCAATTCCCTGACTCTGCAGTGTTCACTGGGGTGGTGGTGGTGGTGGTGGTGGTGTGTCCTCCAGTAAGCTAAGGCTCACCAGAATTTTGCAGAAGGAAGAGAGAGAGATCTTTCATACTGGGAGAGTGTGAAGGAGAGGAGAGACTCTGTACCTGAGAAGAATAAAAGACAAAGAGCCATGTGAAGAAGCATGCAGCCCAGAAAACTGCTCAATTGGGTCCACAGCAGCCAAGGTATAACATAGGATTAGTAAGTAATAACTCGGGATTAGCAGTGGCCTAGCTATTATGCTGTTTAAAGCATATTAAAACATAAAGGCTATGTATATGTATTTTATTTGGGAAACTAAACCACTGGGGCAGGTAGCTAACTACTCTGCCAGAGGGATTAATTAATAATTATTTCCAAAGATGTTGCCCAACATCAGGCAAGAACTCACTTTTAAAAAATAATTGGACATTCCCAAATAGAATACACGTGCCTTCCCATTAAGATTAGAAGGCAGGAAAGCTGGTTTCTTAGAAGAACCATCTGCATGGTTCTCTCCAACCCATACAGTGAAGGCTTATCCTGCTGGTACATGGAAGGCCACAAAGATAGATAACATAAATTATTGATCCACGTGGTAACATCCCTGAAACTGGCTTAGACATAAAAATGTCTCTAACAAAAATTCAGCTAAAATTAGCCAATAAATTTTATTGATTATAGAATCCTTAAAACTCATTATGCCATCCCTCACATGGCATGAATAAAGATTTATTATAATTGGTAATTGATCAAACTAACTCATAAAAAAACCAGTTGTCTTTTAACTTCTCAAACAAGGAACAAAAATTCATCCTTAAATGATTAATACACCTTGTAGTATCCATACAAACATTCTTATAGAACTAAAGTTTTGGTTATAAGATTCATATATTACAAAATAAAACACCAAGATGCAGCTCTGACAAGATTCTTCCTCAAGGCTGTTGAGATGACCTTCTGTTCCAGCCCCATGCCTCACCTGATGTCATTTTCAGAAACTTACTCACAGAACAACTTCAAGAGTTGTTACTGATTCATGATGACCATGGTTCATCCAGCCTTTCAGACAGTTCTAGTCAAAACTTCAATTAAGCCCTAAACTTTCCAAACATACAAAGACTAGATAACCAATGCCAAAGCAAGCTTTCTTAAGTCTAATTAATTTTTCTAGTTGTCTACTTCTTCCCACCTCTTAAAAAGTATTTTTGTCACCCCAGTTCATCAGGAAGAAGTTGGCAAGATTCATCATCCTGATTCCTTAAGTGTGAATGTCTGGTTATGGTTATTTTATGAATTATAAATAGGTTGTCATTTTAAGGGACAATTTGGAAATAGTCATGATTTTGGACAGGAAGAAAACTAAATAGAGAAGTTAAACTCAGGAATTTCTATTTTTCCTTTTCTCTTCTCTATCCTTTTTTTCTTAAGTAAAGGGGAAGGGGTTAAGAGAGGTATAGAGTAATAGTATAAGAAATTAGATATATGACCATAGATTACTAAATTTACTCTTATACAAAACACTTTATAGCCGTAGTCTTACATTGATAGAAATATTTACATTTTGGTACAGAATTGAAGTTATATATTCTTTACATTGCTACAGAATTTGTAAATTGATAGGGGTATAAGGCTTTCATTGCCATAAGTCTTTGTATATTGATACAGATATAAAATTAATTTTGTTGCTGTTAGATAGGCATTATACCTATAGAACTCATTTAAGAATACAAGGTTTGGACAAAGTCCTTCTAATAGCTACTATTACAAACTATTAAAAAAAGATGATTAAATAATTTAAGCCAAGGGTCAGATAATAAACTCATGGTAATATGAGATCCTGACTTAATTACAATAAAATGTTTTGATTATTATTCAAATAGTAAATAGCTTAGAGTAGTCAGTGGTTTAACAGTTCATGTATACTATATATTGGTAGATAGTCTTCAAAAGCATCAGAGATTCACATTTAAAATCATTTTATTCTTAATATATTTTTGACAGGTGTGCATCTGACAGTACCCCCATCCCACTTCAAATAAGATATGTAGCATCATTATCTCCAAATGGAGTCACTTCAATTGTGATAAGCTAGCCACTGGGTAAGAAATACCCTAATTTCATCTACAGACAAAATACTGTCCAAAAAGGACAAACAGGTGGGATAATTGACTGCTAAGCTCTGCCATGACAGCATAAAGGCTAAAGATAGATGGCCCAATGTTATAAGGAATTCACAGACTGTCAAAGCAGTTATCTGTCTCTACAAATAATATAAAATTTGGAAGATATGTCTTTGTGCTTCCTACATATTCTGTTAATATTTAGTTCCTTCTCAAATCTCTGATGGGGTTGAAGACTAATTATAGTTTCATAATTGAACTTAAGTTGTTTAGCCTTAAGTAAAATATTCTAGATTTAAAGGGATGGTTTTGAAAGACCTGACCCCCTTATGAGGAAAGTTAGACCCCTAGCACACTTGGAGCCAGAAACAGAAATAGGACTGACCTTAGTCTGGCCCCAGAGCCAGAGGCACAATGTTCCAGGAACTAGCTAACCACAAAAATGCTTGTGCAACTGCCTTGTGACTAACTTAGAACATTCTGTACTTCCCCAAAACGCAAATTCTTTCCATTCCCCACCCCTTGCTTTGTGGTTTTTTCCTTTAAATACCCCTGACTTCAGCTGCTCGGGGTCGAACTCCTCTGCCCCTGCGTGGGTTACGAGCTCGACCCCAGTGCACTGGTCCCCCGAATAAACCTCGTGTGATTGCAGCAAGGAAGGTCTTTCGTGAGCTCTTGGGGGGTCGCGCCGTCCTGAGACTTGAGTGAGGGTCTCCCCAACTCGGGGGGGGTCTTTCATTTGGGGGCTCGTCTGGGATTTGCAACCACCCTCGTCTCCAAAAATCTACTTGGAGGTGAGATTCTGTTTGTGTTCTTGTTCGTCTGTGCTGGCTGAAGTCTGAATCTGTATTTTCGGTTTGCGCACAGTCTGGTTTGCAGTCACTCATGCCTCCGTAAGGGGACGACAATCTCCTAGTCTCGGGTAGAGGCTGGGGGCATGATCGGCCGATGGGCTAGGGGATCACCAACTGTCACCCTGGGAGACATCCCAGGAGTTCTGGAGGGACCCCAGGGACGCCTGGGAGATTCCCGTCGGGATGCCGGAGAGGACGCGGTCCTCCCAGCTGTCTGGTTTTCTGAAGGGACGAACTCTTTGGTTACACCCACCACCTGTGGCAGGGGTGGCAGGATCTGAGCTGTCTGTAACCCAGTGCAGCTGGAGTTGGCTGAGAAAGTGTTCTACATCCATAGAAGGGACAAATCTGTTCTGCGTCCATGGCAGGGACGAGCTGTGAATTGGTTGTTGGTTGTATGCACTGGCCGCCTGTGGCAGGGGTGAACTGGGGCAAACTGTTGTCTTCTGTTCTGTTTTGTGTTCTGTGCTCTTAAGACTGAAACTGACTAATGATGGGTTTTTTGTTTGTTGTTTGTTTGTTTGTTTTGGACATCGGACAGATTCATCCAGTTAAACATGGAAAAAGTTAGGAAAAAAAAACTGTGGGAACCGGTTGTTGCTCAGCAGGAGGAGGCGTCATGGGAGCTCAAGCTCAAGCATGACTCTCTGGTCCCCTGCTGTGAACAAAGACAAGATGATTGCCCAGAGGCAAAATGCCAGACAGTAAAAGCTGCCTGCTTCCTACAAGCAGGTAATCATAGGACAGAATTTTAAAGATTGGCATAATAAAGTCCTGCAAGATATCTCATATGATTTGAACATGGGCTCCATGGGAATTTTGGGTTAATATGCTGGCATGACAAATTAGAAAATGCCTAGAAATAGGTCCATACAGTATATGTGTAGTTTACTTCATTTATTTTAAATTGTTTTAATTATAAAAATGGGTATGATTCTAAGTTTTGTGATTCTTTTATTATTCTTCTGGGAGAGAGGTCAAGCTAAAAGTTTTCTGAGTTAATGGTTGAAGGACATACTGATTTGAGAGAAAAGCTTTGTCTTTGTGGTTTTAACAAAAGGTGATTAGACTCTACACATCTCCCAGAGTTATATGAATCAGATTTGATAGAAGGAGACCCCCTAAAGAACTAGATTCAAGAGAATCAAAAAGGTAAACATTCTTTGTGCCATCCTTTACATGGCACAAATAAATATTTATTATTGGTTATTACTAAAATTGACTCATAAAAAGAGACTGCCTTTACAAACTGATTTCAGATTATTAGGCACACGAACTAAGGACCAGATAGCAAATTCATAGCTCTAAGTTAATTGTTAAGGTGTTTTCAAGATAATTTAATTAAAAATAGCTGGGAATAGTTAAAAGACAACAGTGTAGATCACTGTGCATAGATAGATAGCTTTCAATAATGTCAGAAATCCACCGAATATGCTCAGAATTCTGGTGGGATTAAAAAGAAAGACGATATAGACCTGAGAGGATGGTTTTCAGATAGTATACAAGCTAAACCAGGACATAACAGGTGTGAAACTATAAGACTTTTTAAGTTAGGATATATAGATGGCAGATGCAGTGGGTGTTAGGTGTATCTTATACCTTATAAATTACAGAATGTTAATAGTTGTGCTCAATTTATATCTGAGAGAAAAGAGCCTTTTAATTGGACGAAAAGGAGCTGTCTTTAGGCAGATGAGGGCAGGCAAAAGATAAAGCCTGTGATTTGGAGTTTTAGAGTGGTAACAGAGACGGACAAGTAGAAGTTCCCCTTCTTCCCATAGATAAAGGCCTTTCTTTCCCCAAGACCTGTCTCACAGGTGATGGCCATCAGGAAAAAAAGAAGCCTGGGAGGAGAGATCCAGACCTGAGAAGAAATTGATCCTCCAAGGACCTTCAACAGCAGACCTGTTACTCCAAGACTCTCCTCCTCTATATCCCCTTACTCTGGTCCCTATGATCCTACCCCTCTTTACCGGAGGGAAGAGCAGGAGGTTCTAAGGGGCCAATTAATCTCTCTAAAACTGGATTTTTTACTCATCAGCCCACCTAAGATGAAGTTAGAAAAAATGCCCCCTCAGATACCATCGATTGACCAGGCTGTCATCTACATCCAGTTTTTACTGACTGTGGCAGAAGGTAAGGGGCATCTAACCTGAAGGTCCATCAACAGACTCCATTGGCAGGTCTCAGGGGAATAGCTTGAGATTATAGAAGAAGCTTCAGAGGCTAGAAAGACAGAGTGGGCTGTCAAGAGAGTTAGTGCAAGTTGCTGAGAAGGTCTGCGATGGCAGGGAGACAGGAGAAGAGAAGGAGCAGAGAAAGAAAAAAAGAGGAAGAAAGGCAACAGGAAAGGAACGTACAAGAAGTCCTGAAACAGGCTTCAGGCAGGAATCTAATCTTAGGCTAGAACAGGGAAGTAAGTTCAGGTAAGAATTTTAATTTTAGGGTGTAACAGAAGAAGTAGGCTTCAGGTGAGAATCTGATTTGGGGTTTGGACAAGGAAGTAGGCTCAGATACTTCAGTCATCCTGACATGCCCTCAAAAACAGCAATCATCGAAATGATCATGGACTTTTGCTTATTGCCTTGCTCATTCCTTGGCTATTTGCATTTATTGTATTGCAACCTAGAACTGACCTTATTGCTTGCATGTAATTTAAATGGTATAAAAGCAGATTGGGAGAAAAAAATATACCTGCCTTCAGTCTCAGAACTGACTGAGGCCATTGGGCCTAAGAGTGTCCTAACAGAAGTCGGGAGCAAGGAATCCCAGGCCTTGAGAAAAGCGCCCCCAAGCAGCAAAAGGTGTTAGCCCTGAGTGAAGACAGTGATTAGGGGAGACCTTCTCCCTGAATC
>CM052717.1:47878291-47897658 GCA_028551405.1 Uromys caudimaculatus
TGATATCATTATCAAAATTGAGTGGTATACACAAAGAAATGATGGATTCATTTGATTCTCTGTAAAGATGATGGGCAACATGAGACTGAATCCTTGCTGTGAACAAATGTCTTTCTATTACACACTTGTCTGATAGAAGGGTATCTGTATATATGGTATACATATGCTTAAACGTGTTGTATGTGTATATAAATGTGTACGTGATATGCTTCTTCAACACACTTAAGTAGCATGGATGTCAATAAAAATGCTGAACTTGCACTAGCAATAAATTCTTTCCTTTCTCTTTCACTTATGAATTAGTGTGTGAAGTGACCAGTGGACTAGTAGGCCAACATAGAGCAGAAACATACATTCACAAAACTCTGGTCTTTCTCAGTCATGAAGATACTTTGGAGATGGCTTTTCCTTAATTACCTGTGTTTATCTACATTCACAATTGGGTCTCAAGGTTTTTGATCACCACAGCAAAGTATTTGTGAATTCTAGTTAACTGTTCATTAAAAGCCGGGTAGTTGTGGCACACACCTTTAATTCCAGCACTTGGGAGGCAGAGACAGGCAGATTTTTGAGTTCGGGGCCAGCCTGGTCTACAGAGTGAGTTCCAGGACAGCCAGGGCTACACAGAGAAACCCTGTCTCAAAAAACAAAAAACAAAAAACAAAACAAAACCAAAACCAAACAAACAAACACACAAACAAACAAACAAACTGTTCATTAAACTACTTCATCCTCATGTAAATATAATTTTTTTTTTGTGCTCTTTGCTCTTAATTGGTAATTCAAGCTGAGGCTGCTGGAGCCTACAGTAAATCCTATTTTGAGTTATTTTGAGTTCCTCTTGCTGATTAGAGTGTGATGTCCAAAACAATTAGTATGTGACTTTTAAAGTCATTGCCACTGGAAGAAAAATGAAGTACACAGTGATTTTACTGGTACCCAACTCTATCATTCCCATTTGTTCCCTCATCATAACTATTCTCTCTGCAATCAGGCTGGGGATTTCCATTCTCTCTGTTCATAATGATGTACACTTTGAACTGGCCCATATCATGGGGTGCACCAAGTTTACTGCACTTTACTCTGTCTTGGGATACCTGGTCGACCTTGCCTTAGTGATCTGTACTGTGGCATACTTGTCTAGGAATCTCCCTGACACATTCAATGAAGCCACTTTCTTGACTTTCAGCATGGTGGTGTTCTGCACTTGCAAAGGTATATTCCTTAATGCCCACCATAGCACCCAGGGCAAGTACATGGAGGCCGTTGAGGTCTTCAATATATTGGCATTCCAAGCACACCTAAGAGGGTGCATCTTTTTTACCATGTGCTTTGCAATATTGTTAATGCCAGAGAGAAATTCTCTTCAAGATTTAAGGAAACAATTCTGTCTGAACACATATATTATGAATTGTAACTGAGAAATAAATGTTGATTCTGAAGCACCTATTATCATTCAATTCAAGATATATGCATTAGATAGTGTTTTTCAGTATTTCTTTTAATGATTGTGTGTAATTGGAAAAATAAAGCAAAACAAAACAAAAAGCCACTACCTTCCCTATACATTGTCTCATATTCTCATCTACTGACTCACTGATTTTTCAAGGCCCTGCTTTTGGATATTACTGGACATCGAAAGTGTTCTTTTCCTATTCTGATCCAGAATAACAGTTAACATGAACTCTGATACATTATTTTGGTATCTGTGTGAATGTGTGTTTTAATATTAGTTGATTGCTAAGAGAAAACACAGAAAGTGTGTGGGAGAGGGATTGAATAATGCAGATTATATGCCAATATCTTCCCCTTTGCAAGAGGGAAGATAATTGAATCATTACTCATCCTAAGTGTTAGAGGAGTAGAACATAACAGATAGAGAGAAATATTTGAATTATCACAAAGAATATTGTGAGCATTGACAGAAATCTCAGTAATTATATCGTGTGTTGCTTTTGCAGAAGACCTGCTTGCAGTAGGTAGCCTCTGATTTATGAATTTACATACTTGGAAGAATAGTCCCAAGGAATCAGGTGTTCCAATTCTTGATTCAGAAACCACCTACACTCCTGTGTTCACATAACAACACACTCATTTTACAGGCATACACATAACCGAAATTACCTGATTTTTAAAAATTGATTTTACAAAGAATCAACATTGGGACACTGGTTTTCTTTTGTTCCATTAATTGAATATACATTTTCTTATGTAATATAACCTGAATATGGATTTGTCTCCCTAAAAATCTCCCAGATTCTCTCAACATAACTTTTCATCTGCATCCACTCCAATTATATCTTTCATTAGAAAGTAATCAGGATTCTATTGGATATAAATTAAATTTATATGTAAAATACATCAAGTTGGAGTAAGGTGGAATATCAGAGTCTTTTTGGTTTCATTTCCCTAATGTCTAAGGACTTTGAATGGTTAAGATAAAAAAAAAATTCAATTGACAGTACATATTGGTGAGGACTTGGAGAAAGAGGAACACTCATCCATTGCTAGCCTGATTGCAAACTGGTACAAAGACCCTGGAAATCAGTCTGGAACAGCCATAAGATATTGGAAATGGTTCTATCAGAAGGCCCAGCTACACCACTCATGGGCATATGTTGCAGAAAATTTACAACCCAAATAAGCCCGAGGAAAGAAAACACAACTCAATTAATATGAATCAAGCTGCAGGCCTAGATTGTGCAGATCTACCACTACACTACCCTCTTCCCCATCTAAGTAATGCCTTATAACTTGCAGTTTCCCTAGGCCACGTGCCTCTGCTACATTTTCTTCCACTATCTCCTCTGTCATCCTCTCCTCTTCCCCTCCTCTTTCTCTCCCAAACTTTCAGCTCCACCTTCTGCTCTCTTACCCAATCACCCAATCACCAGCTGTAGCCTTTACTTTACAAATTAAGGTGGGGAGAAGATTCACAATCACTTGAGTACTGACTCCTTCCTTGTTTGCAGTCCCTCCCTGGAGAGTAGAATTAGCATCAAAATACAAACAGTCCCAGGGTTATCTGCAACCCTTCCCCTTTTCTGTTCTAATAAAAAAAACAAAACCTCTCTCTCAAATATAAATCACAACTCTTACCATTTTATAATTTTGAAAGAATAAGATAGACCTAACACCCAGTCCATCATTTATGTCATTAAGATAGAACTTTGTCGTCTGTCCTAATTAAAAGACTTATAATTCTACACCTGACTTACGTACTGGCTTTAGATTGTATGCCATCTGAAAACCATTCTCTCAAATCTAGATTATTTTTCTCATTGCTAATCAACTTGGGTTGGCAATGAGACTACCAGCATTCAACCCGATCAGAAATCCAAGAAGGACTAATATTACCTGAAAATATGAAGAGCACAAAATGTAGCTTCCAAAACTTAGCCAATTTATAGAGAGTTCAGATAACCTGGACAGTTCCTTATATTTGAAAATGTTAGCGCATTGGTCTTCAGCCTTCTGGCCTAGGATCATCTGACAGACTTTAGTAATGCAGAATTTTGAAGGGCTGATTACCCTGTCTTTGCAGAGATTATCAGTTGACTATTCAGCATAGTGTGTCCTTTTTCTGGACAGTATTTGTCTGTAGATGAAATGAGGCAATTTTTGCCTAGTGGTTTTCTAGCGACAACTGGAGCAACTCCATTGATGCTCAATTTCTTCTTTGAATCCAAGGAAGGGGTGATGTCAGGAGCAGACACGTCTCTAGTCAAATGATCTTTAATAAAGAGATGTCCATAAACATCATATTTTGTGGACTTCAGATGCCTTTGAAGACTATCTATTTATCCAAAGCATTTCTGAACAGTTAAGCCTTGACTACTCTTGGCCATTTCTAATTGAAATATCTCAGAAACACCTTTTTAATTAACTCAGGACCATGAGTTTGCTATCAGGCCCTTAACTTGAATTGCTTAATCATCTAAAAGTTTATAATAGCAGTTAAGAAGGACTGTGTCGACCTTCTGGTTTCCATCTGTGGGTGGAGACCTCTGCCTGGGCAAACAGGAGTCCTTAGCCAATGAGTACCAGGAGAAAGCTACCCTCCCAGGAGCTTGGAAAAGCAATGAATGGGGTTAAGGGGAGCAATACCTCTCACCCAGACCTGCCCGGATCCGGCAGGATGCACAGCCTGAGAACCCAGGGGCAGGAAACCTCTGAACCTTCCAGTTTCCATCTGTGGGTGGAGACCTCTGCCTGGGCCACCAGGAGTCCATAGCCTAGGAGTGCCAGGAGAAAGCTACCCTCCCAGAAGCTTGGAAAAGGCATGAGTGTGGTTCAGGAGAACAATACTTCTCACCCAGACCTGCCCAGATCCGGCGGGATCAAGGGTCTGAGAACTCGGGGGCAGGAAACCTCTGAACCTTCTGGTTTCCATCTGTGGCTGGAAACCTCTGCCTGGGCCACCAGGGGTCTGTGCCTGGGGGCCTCAGCCTGGGCCACAGGGCTCCAGGTGAGAGCGGGTATCCCAGGAGTGCTGACACACCTTTGAGCACAGGCAAAACCACCACTTCTGTTCAAACTCCCTGGATCAAGAGGGACCCTTGCTGAACCATCAGGACATAGGAACCAAGGGAGAGCTGGGGACAAGATTCTTCTGATTTCAGTCTGTACCCCAGAGTGGACGGACCCTGTGCCACAGCTCTCCAAACCCAAACACCACTCAGAGAGAGCTGGTCTTCAAGGAGTATTGACACAAGAGGCCTGCAGAAGAGGCAAGCCACAACCAGACAGAGTAAGATCAGCTAACATCAGAGTTAACAAGTTGGCAAAAGGCAAGGTTAAGAACATAAGGAACAGAAATGAAGAGTACTTGGCACCATCAGAACCCAGCTCTCCCACCACAGCAAGCCATGGATACCCCAACACACCAGAAAAGCAGGACTCAGATTTAAAATCATTTCTCATGATGATGATAGAAGACGTTAAGAAAGAAATGAATAACACCCTTAAAGAAACACAAGAGAACAGAGATAAACAACTAGAAACTTTTAAAGAGGAAACAGAAAAATCCATTAAAGAATTACAGGAAAACACAATAAACCAGGCATAATTTCATGAAAACACAATCAAACAGACAAAGGAAATGCACAAAACTATCCAGGAGCTAAAAATAGAAATAGAAACAACAAAGAAATCAAAAAGGGAGACAACACTGGAGTTAGAAAACCTAGGAAAGAGATCAGGAACCACTGATGTAAGCATCACCAACAGAATACAAGAGATAGAAGAGAGAATCAATGTAACCCACTACATAAGCAAACTCAAAGAAAAAAACCACACGGTCATTTCATTAGATGCTGAAGAAGCATTTGAAAAAATTCAGCATCACTTCATGATAAAAGACTTGGAAAGATCAGGAATTCAAGGCCCATACCTAAACATAAGCAATATACAGCAAACCAGTAGCCAACATCAAACTAAATGGAGAGAAACTCGAAGCAATGACACTAAAATCAGAGACTAGGCAAGGTTTCCCTCTCTCTCCCTATCTATTCAATATAGTAATTGAAGTCCTAGATAGAGCAATTAGACAACAAAAGGAGGTCAAAGGGATACAAATTGGAAAGGAAGAAATCAAAATACCACTCTTTGCAGATGATATGGTCATATACTTAAGTGACCCAAAAACCTCCACCACAGAACTGCTGCAGCTGATAAACAACTTCAGCAATGTGGCCGGATATAAAATTAACTCAAACAAATCACTAGCCTTCCTATACTCGAAGGCTAAACAGCTTGAGAAAGAAATTAGGGAAATGACTTCCTTCACAATTGTCATAAACAATATAATGTATCTAGGGGTGACTCTAACCAAAGAAGTGAAAGATCTGTATGACAAGAACTTCAAGTCTCTGAAGAAAGAAATCAAAGAAGACATCAGAAGATGGAAAGTTCTCCCCTACTCATGGATTGGCAGGATGAATATAGTAAAAATGGCCATCCTGCCAAAAGCCATCTACAGATTCAATGCAATCCCCATCAAATTTCCAAGTCCATTCTTCATAGACTTAGAAAGAGCAATTCTCAAATTCATTTGGAACAACAAAAAACCCAAGATAGTAAAAGGTATTCTCAACAACAAAAGAACTTCTGGGGGAATCAGCATTCCTCACCTCAAGCTGTACTACAGAGCAGCAGTGATTAAAAACTGCATGGTATTGGTACAACGACAGGCAGGTAGATCAATGGAATAGAATTGAGGACCCAGAAATGAACCCACACACCTACGGTCACTTGATTTTCAACAAAGGAGCCAAAACCATCCAGTGGCAAAAAGACAGCCTTTTCAACAAATGGTGCTGGTTCACCTGGCATTCTACATTCAGAAGAATGCAAATTGGCCCATTCCTATCTCCCTGTACAAAGCTCAAGGCCAAGTGAATCAAGGACCTCCACATAAAACCAGATACACTGAATCTAATAGAAGAGAAAGGGGGAAAAACCTCGAACACATGGGTACAGGGGGAAAGTTCCTGAACAGAACACAACTGGCTTATGCTCTAAGATCAAGAATCGACAAATGAGACCTCATGAAATTGCAAAGCTTCTGTAAGGCAAAGGAGACTGTCAATAGGACAAAACAGCAACCAACAGATTGGGAAAAGATCTTAATCAGTCCTAAATCCGATAGAAGGTTAATATCCAACATACACAAAGAACTCAAGAAGTTAGACTCCAGAAAACCAAATATCCCCATCAAAAAATGGGGAACAGAGCTAAACAGAGAATTCTCAACTGAGGAAATTCGCAGGGCTGAGAAGCACCTAAAGAAATGCTCAACATTCTTAGTCATCAGCGAAATGCAAATCAAAACAAGTCTGAGATTCTGCCTCACACCAGTCAGAATGACTAACATCAAAAACTCAGGTGACAGCAGATGCTGGTGAGGATATGGAGAAAGAGGAACACTCCTCCATTGTTGGTGGGATTGCAAGCTGGTACAACCATTCTGGAAATCAGTTTGGCGTACCCTCAGAAAAATGGACATAATACTACCTGAGAACCCAGCTATACCAATTCTGGGCATATACCCAGAAGATGCTCCAACATGTAATAAAGACACATGCTCCACTATGTTCATAGCAGCCATATTTATAATAGCCAGAAGCTGGAAACAACCCAGATGTCCCTCATCAGAGGAACGGATACAGAAAATGTGGTACATTTACACAATGGAGTACTACTCGGCTATTAAAAACAATGATTTAATGAAATTTGCAGGCAAATGGATGGACTTGAAAATATCATCCTGAGTGAGGTAACTCAGTCAGAAAAGAACGAACATGGTATGTACTCACTGATAAGTGGATATTAGCTGAATCGTTTGGAATACTCAAGTTTCACTTAACAGTAACCACTTGACTGAGAGTGAGGTCCCAGATGGAGGAGTTGGAGAATGGACTGAAGTAGCTGAGGGAGTCTGCAGCCCTATGGAGGGATCAACAGTGTCAACTGGCCTGAACCTCACCCCAGTCTTCCTGGAGGCTGAACCACCAACCAAAGAATACACATGGAGGGACCCATGGTTCGGACCACATATGTGGCCGAGGAGGGCCTTGTTGGCCATCAGGGGGAGGAGAGGCTCCAGTAAAGGGGAATGTCAAATGGGAATATGGGAGTGGGCAGGCGGGTGGGTGGGAGGTGGAATTCCCTCATAGATATGGGGGAGGGGGAATGGACAGAGGGTCTCCAAAGAGGAGACCTCGAAAGGCGGAAACATTGGAAATGTAAATAAAGTATCAAAAAGAAGGACTGTGTCTAAGTCTTGTATTCCTTTTTTTTTTTTTTTTTTTGGTTTTTGAGACAGGGTTTTTCTGTGTATCCCTGGCTATCCTGGAAGGCACTCTGTAGACCAGGCTAACCTCAAACTCAGAAATCCACCATCTGCTTCTACCTCCCAAGTGCTGGAATTAGTGGCATGTGCCACCATTGCCTGGCTTAAGCCTTGTATTCTTAAATGTGTTATATAGGCACAATGCTTATGTAAGAGTAACAATATTAAATCCAATTTTATATCAATAAGGATTCATACCAATGAAAACTTTAAATTTGTATCAAATAAATTCTGTACCAATGTAAGGTCTAGCTATGCAATGTTTTGCTTAAGAGTAAATTTGCTAACCTATCCCTATTTGTCTATTTCTATAATTTCTATGATATTACCAAAGCCCCCCTTTCTTCCTCACCCCCTTCCCTTTTACCTAAGAAAGAAGGATAGAGAAGAGGAAAGGAAAGATAGAAATCCACAAGTTTAAGCTTTCCGATTACTTCCTTGTCAAAAGCTACATTTGTAAAGTATCCCTTAAATGATAACATATCTATAATTCATAAAATAATCAGAAATATCCTCCCCAACCTAAAGAACTGGGAGAATGATCTTCTTTGTCTGCTTCCAGCTGAATTGGAGTGAAGAATTCCCTTCTGTTGGTCCAAAGGGAAATAGGAAACTTGGCATTGTCAAAGGAGAGCTAGCTGGCAACATTTGCCATCCTATGTGCTGAGAAAGTTCATTGCTTAGATGAAATCTTGACTATGTCAGTCTGAAAGGTTGGATAGGCAAGACAGCTCTTCTGGAAAAGTTCTGGAAGCAAGTCTTTAAAAGAAGCAGCTTCAAAGTAGTTGATGTAGTTAAGCACAAGGCTGGAATAGAAGGTCCCAGAATCTGAGTATCCTGGAGTGTGAATCTTTTCAGGGCTGTCTTTTTCTTCTTTCATCCTGTGGTATACAAAACTTAAAAGCAACATATAGTTCTGTAAAGACATTCACATGAACCATGCACGGTGCACAGATTGGTTAATGAAGATCAATAAAGAAAGATGACTGCCTTTCTTCAGGTTAGTTTGATCACATAATCAACCTGCAATATAACTTTGTATATTTTCCCTTGTAACGGATGATAAGTAACAACAAGTCATGAGAAATTTGTACCTAATAAGTGTTATTGGATGTGTATCGACATTTATTCTCAGATGGTTCCAGAGCTGTCTCCATAGACAGAGACATAAACATCTCCACATATACATCACCTATTTTGTTGATTGTGTTAGTCTCCCTTTTCTTCTCTGTTGCCAAGGTCTTCAGGAGTTCTCCCTTTGTCATGTCTGATTTTTATCAACTTGGAAGGAATCCATAGCTTGTATTTTCCTGTGGAAACATAGACATAACACTTCCCCTAGTGTGACACATTTCCCATTTTCCATTTTGATGAAAGAATATCCTTAATATAAATAGGCTGGTTTAGTTCAATAGTTCTTTCCACAATCCAATGTCTTTCAGAACCTGTGGTGTTTTGTTCATTGGCATTTAAATTACTCAAGGTTAATAAAGCACTATGTAATCTATCTTTGGGGGTTTTTGTTGATCCCTTTTGCCTATTAAGCATCTCCTTTGGATTTTGATTAGATCTCTTCACAATCACTTCTCTTGTAGAATTGTGTGATATGCCCGTAACATGTTTTATACTTTAATATTAAAAAAAAAAACAACGCTTCATCTTATTAGAGATATATGCAAGACTGTTTTCTGTTTTAATTTGTGTGGGTATTCCCATAATGACCATAACTTCTAACAAACATGTAATTACAGAATCAGCCTTTTCTGATGCTAATGCAGTTGCCCATTGAATTCCTGAATATGTGTCTAAAGTATGGTGCACATATTTCAGTTTACCAAACTCTGTAAAATGGAAGACATCCATTTGCCAAATATCATTTCTTTGGATACCTTTAGGGTTAGTTCCTGTAGGCAGTGGAGTTTGGTTATATAATGAGCAAGTAGGACACTGCCTCACAATTTCCTTGGCTTGTTGTCAAGTGATAGAGAATTCCTTCTTTAAATCTTTGCTGTTAAAATGGTGTTTTTTATGGAATTCTGAATCCTCTAGTACACTTCCTATCAATAGCTGGTCAATTTCATTATTACCTTGCACCAGAGGGCCTGGCAGAGCTGCATGGGATCTTATGTGTGTTATATATAGTGAATGACTCCTATTTCTGATCATTTGTTGTAGCTGAACAAATAGTGAAGTCAATTCAGAATCATTCTGAGTAAGTTCAGCAGTGTCTATGTGCAAAACAACCCTTTCTGCATATTGAGCATCAGTTACTATATTAACTGACTATTGAAAATCTGACAACATCATGATTATTGCATATAATTTAGATTTTTCAACTGACTTATAGGGATTCTCAGCCACCTTACTTTCACCTTGTGATTTATATCTTGCCTTTCCTGATTGACTGGCATCAGTGTAAAATGTAAGGGCTCCAGATATTGGAGTTCTCTTTATTATATGAGGGAGAATCCAATTAGTTCTTTTTATGAACTGAAGCTGCTTGTTTTTAGCATATCTGTTGTTAATCTCTACCAAGAAGTTACTGCATGCTCGTTCCCAGTGTTCATCTTGTTCCCAAAATGAGGCAATTTCTGCATTAGTAAAAGGTACCACAATTTCAGCTTGATCAATTCAAACTAACTGTCAAAGTCTCATTTTTCCTTTTAGTTTCAATTCAGAGACCTTCACAATGTAGGTTTTTAATTTCTTGCTCTGTTTATGTGTTAAAAATATCCATTCTAAAGCCGGGCAGTGGTGGCACATGCCTTTAATCCCAGCACTTGGGAGGCAGAGACAGGCGGATTTCTGAGTTCGAGGCCAGCCTGGTCTACAGAGTGAGTTCCAGGACAGCCAGGGCTACACAGAGAAGCCTTGTCTCGAAAAAACAAACAAACAAAAAATCCATTCTAACATATAATCTTCCCTCAGCATAAGAATTCCTGTAGGGGAATGAGTAGAAGGAAAAATAACTAAGATGCAGGCTATCTTTAGATCAATATGATCTAGATGTGTATCCTGCAATTTCCTTTCTACCAAAGCTAACTCCTTCTCAGTCTCAGCTGATAGTTTTCTTGGGCTATTAAAATCTTTATCACCTTGTAAGGTTTGAAATAAATTGCTTAGCTTTTGAGTGGCTAAGTCAATCGCAGGCCACAGCCAGTTGATATCTCCAATTAGCTTCTGAAATTCATTAAGGGTGCTTAATTGCATTTTTCTGATTTGTATCTTTTGTGGCCTAACCCTTTGCAGACTTACCCTAGATAATTAATAGAATCCCTTCTTTGTATTTTTTCAGGGGCCATTTGTAATCCCCAGCAAGCCAATTTTTTTTTTTTACTTCATTAAACATTCTTTCCACCATATTTACATCTGAATCAGTCAATAAGATATCATCCATATAATGATAAATATTAGATTAAGGAAATTTTTTGTGAATCATCTCCAATGGCTGTTGTACAAAATATTGACACAAGGTGGGGCTATTTAACATTCCTTGTGTCAGGATTTTTCCAATGATACCTTTTATTAGGCAACCTCTATTGAAGGCAGGTACTGAGAAAGCAAACCTTTCCTTATTGCATTCATGTAGAGGAATTGTGAAAAAACAATCTTTCAGATCAATCACTATGATAGGCCATTTGTTAGGCAGCAAGGAAGGTAATGGGATCCCAGGCTGCAAGGAACCCATTGGCTGAATAATCTTATTAATTGCCCTGAGATCTGTCAACATCCTCCATTTGCCAGATTTTTTTAAAATGACAAATACTAGAGAATTCCAAGGGCTGGTAGACTCTTCTATATGTTGAGCCTCCACCTGCTCCTGGACTACTATTCTAATGGCTGTAATTTTTCTTTTGTCATAGACCATTGATCAATCCAAATGGTCTGGTCAGTCAACCACCTTAATCATAAGTCTGTTGGTGTCTTGGCAGCAATGACTCCTTGGGGTAGAGCTAAATTGTCAGCCTCTTCTGTATCTTGTTTATGGACAGCTTGGACAGTCTGTAACTGCCTTTGATAACATTCCCTAACTAATGTAGAACTTTTACTAGGATCCTGATAGGTTTCATGGCTAGATACTGAAACTGAGGGGATATTAATTTGGGTTTTCCACTCCTGTAATAGATCTCTTCCCCATAAGCTAATGGCTATGTCAGCCACATATGACCTCCATTTTCCTACCTGGCCTTCTGATCCTATACATTTAAGCCATCTGGCGCTTCGCTTTATTTGGGATAAGGTCCCACCTCCTTGAAATTGAATGTCTACTTCTTGAAGTGGCCAACTTGCAGGGCAAGACTTTGGAGAGATAATGGTGACATCTGCTCCAGCGTCATCCATTCCTTCTATCTCAATATTGTTTACTAGTATTCTTAGCTTTGGCCTTTGATCCTCTATGGAAGTTTGCCAAAATACTCATTTTTGGTTCCCTTCAAGGCATATTTAATTGTCTATAGAACTTGCTTCAGCCTTGTCTGGTCTCAAAACACCTATTTTTGAAGCAGTGATGTTTAACTGCCCAAGGAAGAGAACTTTCCTTGCCTGGCATTGCGGCCTTCAAGAGACCCCACTGAGAGTTTTTTTGACAGGCTGTTGCCTCATTTGTCTGTTGTTGCTCTACATTATCTAGTCAAATATCAGCCTTTTCAACATCTTTGACATATTACAGAAGGCATAGACTCCCTTTTAGTATTACTGTGTGTTTTTTCTGCAGTCATTTCCAAGATGACCCTGCTTACCACAATTAAAACATTTGAAATCTTGGGTCATCTCTAGGTGTCTAGTGGCAGCTTCTACTATTACAGCCATATCAGGAGAGCAAGATTCAACATCAGCTGTATATCTAATCCACTCTTCTATTGATGCTGACCTTGCCCTCATCAGTCTGATTACTTCCTTGCATTCAGCACTTGCATTTTCAAAAGCTAAAGACTCAATTATTGCCTTTCTTGCTGTTGAATCTCATATATTCCTTTTGACAGATGAGCTTAGCATTTGTAAAAAATCAGGGAAGGTTTCTTTTTGACTTTGTATGACTTGAGTACATGGTTCAAGTCTTTTCCCTGATTCTGTGACTTTGTCCCAGTCTTTTAAGGCTGATAATTGACACAATGTCAGAGTTTCTTCATAAATATACAGCCTGCACTTCTACCTCAGCAAAGTAACCTTCACCAAGCAGTTGGTCTGTGGAAGTCTCTCTACCCCTGGCTCTATTTTGTCATGCTAGCTCCCTCCCCTTGTCTCTCCACCATGCAAACCATTGTAAATGTGTAGCAGGTTCTAGTATTGATTTTGTCATATCTTTCCAGAGTTGAAGGATTGTTCTATTTTTAATAGCCCAAGAAGTCAAGATTTGTTTTACAAATGGCAAATGCATTCCACAATTATTGACACTTTCCTTAAACTTTTTCAGTTCTAACACATCCACAGGTTGCCATTCAACTTCCTGATAACCCTGTGAATAATCGTCATCTGGAGGTCTTAGTTGTATATTAACCAAATAGAGTAAAGTTTGTTTTCTAATAACCTTTGGTTGGTTCTCTAATGTTATCTTGTGTTTCTACCTGAGTATTTTCCTTAATTGAAATTTTAAATTCTTCCCCTAAGGTCTGTGTCCATATCTGTCCTTTGTTCTTCTTCCTTTTCTTTGAGTTCCTGTAGTCTCTGTTTAAGATTCTGCCTCCACAATTTGAATTTTTCTTTATATCGCAATTCTGATAGTCTGCTATCCATTTTATTGATTGATTAATTTTAAAAGGTTATTCTCCAAGGTTTGCTTCCAATCTTCATTATTTTTTCTCTGCTGCTCAGTCTGATCTGTGAGCTGCTGTAGCCTTTGTTCTAGCATTTTTTCCAGCTCCTGTCTCTCATGTTCATTTTTATCTTTCTGTCTCTTATTCTGACCTATAATTTCCTATCTCTTCAATTCTAGTGTTTCCTCTAGGCCACATTGCCAAGTCTTAAATTTCTCTTTCTGTTGTTCATGCTGCTCTATAAATTCCTATATCGTCTGTTCTAAGCCCTGCTTCTATAATGCTAGCTTCTCTTTATGTTGTAATTCTAATATTGTAGCATCTGCCGTATTTTGATTTGCTAGTTTTAGTAAATTATTCTCTAGACTTTGCTTCTTTTGACCAATAAAATCTTGACCCTTTAGTCATATTGCTACTTGTAATCTCTTTTCTAAGACAAAGAATTTTTTTTCCCTAGGGCCCTGTCTTGAGAAGATATAGTATATCAACAGAATAAATATTGCAATATCAGTAAATGATAAGGTGTCTATTTCATTTAAATTCATTTCTGTCAAACCATTCAAACCATTTATGTGATTTATCACCACATAAAGCCCAAAAGATATTTATTGTGTTTCTCGTCATTAAGGATCAATGTATTACCTGGTCCGGAGCCCTTTGTACCGTTCTCTCCTGATTTTTTTATTCACATGGAGGGACTGAGTGTAGAAAGAACCCAGTCTTTTGTATCCCTGTTTGGGTTGCAGCTGGCAGCATGTACTTGTGTGCTGATATCAGGTAACGCACAGCACAATCAAGCAGTGTGGAGATCCAGTCTGGCTGTCCTAGACATGGGAGGAGGAGGCAACAGGGAGGCACACACAGAAAGACTCTCCCAGGCAAAGATGCCCAGACCAGTTCACTATGTTTGCCCAAAAATTACCTTGAAGGCAGTTGTGTTCCAGAGTCACCTGTCCTTCCCTGCAATTCTTACACAGCACTGCTCAAGCTCAGCTCCAGGCTGAGGTGTTGCCTCTGGCTATAGCTCTCTGTCTGGGGGTTGGAGGAGGGTGCCTCTCTGCCATTCTCTGTAGGCCCCTCAGACCCAGTTAGCTTTCAACCCACACAGCTGCAGCTTAGATTGATGTGATATAATATGAAATGGTATGGGCAATGTTATGATCGGTGGGGATGGTCTTGAGGCTTCAGAAACCACCAGTTCCTCATGGGTGGTTTATTGGAAGGGGGGGGGCAAGATAGCAGTGAGAAGAGAAGGAGAAAAGAGAGATCAGAGGGGTCTTCCAGTTATATATGGGGAGTCATGTAGCCACAGGTAAAGGTGGGCTGTGGGCCAAGTAGATTCTGGAAATATGGTGGCTGTTGTCTTGACAACAGGTTGGCGGGTTGAGCTGTCTCCTGGGTGTGACGTCATTGGATTTCCTGATGCCAACATAGATCACTGCCCAAGCCATATTCAGGGGTTGGGGGGTAGTGAACTTTTATCTCAGGTTAGTTGCGTTCTAATCAATACATTGGGCACCATTTTGTGGCAGTAAATTTCCAACCTAAATAAGCCTGGGCAAAGAAAACACAACTCAGTTAATATGAATCAAGCTGCACTCCTAGATTGTTCAGATCTACCACTACACTACCCTCTTCCCCATCTAAGTGACCCCTTATAATTTGTGGTTTCTCCAGCAACATGCTCCTGTTCCACTTTTCTTCCACCTTTTCCTTTGTCATCCTCTCCTCTTCCCCCCTTTCTTCTCTCTCAAACTTTCAGCTCCACCCTTCTTTCTATTGCCTAATCACCTACTCTAGCTCTTATTTTATAAATTAAGGTGGGGAGAGGGTTCACAATAAGTCACCTGAGTACTGACTCCTTCCTCATTTGCAGCCAGTACCAGGAGAGTGGAATTAGCATCAAAATACAAACAGCCCCAGGGCTATCCATAACAGGCATGTGCCAAAAAGATGACCCACAATACCACAAGGACATGTGGTCCACTATGTTCATAGCAGCCTTATTAGTAATAGCCAGAAGCTGGATAAAACAACCCAGATGCCCCTCAATTAAAGAATGGATAGAGAAAATGTGGTTCATTTACACAATTAAATACTATTCATATATTGTAAATGAGCACACCATAAATTTACAGGCAATTAGATGGAACATGAGACTATCAATCTGAGTGAGGTAACCCAGTCCCCAAAAAGACATGCATGGTATGAACTCAGTGCTAAGTGAATATTAGCCAAAAAGTACAGAATACCTAAGTTACACTCCTCAGAACTTAAGTTTAACCTGCAAGAAGGCCTAACTGAGAATGCGTCAATCACACTTAGATGGGGGAACAAATTATCACAGGACACAGGGAGAGAGAAGGGGGAGGCAGATGGAAAATGGAACTACCTCAAGTGTTTGTGGAGGTGGGTGCTGGAAAGAAGTACAGAGAGCCAGGAGAATGAATTGAAATGTAAAGGCTCCAGGAGAGGGAGGTGGGTGGACCTTCTAGAAAGTACTAGAGACCTGAAAGCTGAGACACTCTCAGGAAACAATGAAGGTAACCTTAACCAAATTGCCCAAAGTGGGGAGAGGGAACTCAGAGTTCATCTCTGTCGGGAACCAATAGGCTTTGGCGTGACTAGTAGGCCTGAGTTTCAGTTTCCCGGACCCAGTGCCTCAGGCTCCTCAGAAATCAGTTGACCAGCCTGTGTTCTTAGAGACATTCACTTTGTCCCTGCCTGTGGATTAAGGGAGATCTTGTGATATTCTGTTATCATGTTTTTGCAACAATATGTGACATCTGGCAGGAATGTTGACCTTCTGGAACTTCCCTACCCCTGTTACTTCCCATCTTAATTGCTTCATATAAGGCTCCGAAATAAAGATTTTTGGAGCTTGATCAGATTATCACCTTGCTCCCAATGTATTTCTTGTCTCTTGTCTCTTTCCTTAACCAGCAGTTCCCTCCTCAGCAGTCAAGGGTCCTGCAGGCCAGGACACATCTCCAGGAGATAGACATGGCATCAAGTGGAGGAACAGGGTTATCAATCTAGAGTTAAAGGTTCTGACTCAAAAATTTTCCTGTTTAAAAGAATTGGAGGGACAAAAAATGGAGAAGACACTGATGGAAAAGTGGTCCACTGACTGGCCCAACTTGTGATCCATCTCATGGGGGTTAGGGGGAGTAACCATGGCCTGACAATATAACTGACTCTATGATGTGCTTACAAACAGCAGCCTGTTGTTGTAGTCCTCTGAGAGACTACCAGCAGCTTACTGAGACATAGACAGATACTTACAACCAACATTAGACTGAAGTCAGGAACCCCTATGGTTGACTCAGGGGAAGGATTTAAGAAGCTGAAGAGGAGAGCATACCCATAGGAAGACCAGTAGTCTCAGCTAACTTGGTCCTTTGGGAACTCCCAGAGACAGAGATACCAACCAGGCAGCATATAGGAGTAAGGGCCCCAGGAACATATATAGCAGAGGACTGCCTGGTCTGGCCGCAGTGGGAGAAGGTGTGCCTTATCATTAGGATACTTGAGGCTCCAGAGAAGGGAGATGCCTGGTGTAGGGGCAAAGGGGGAGGTTAGTGAGCACTCTAACCGAGACAAGGAGGAGGAGGAATAGATTGAGGAATTGTGGGATGAGGAACAGGGAATATATCCAATGGCTGGAATGTAATTAAATAAAATAATTTTTAAAAAAGAAAGGGGCTAGAATTATGGCTCAGCTGTTCAATACTTCTTGCTCCCGAAAAGGACCCTAGTTTAGTTATAAAACCCTTACTGGGAATCACAACTCTCTGTAACTGCCATTCCAGTGTATCTTCTGACCTCTTCTGGCCTCTATAGTCCTTTCATTCATGTGGTACACAAATACACAGGTAGGCAAAAATACATGCACAGAAAATACAACTAAAATATATTTTAGAAAAGAATTAATATCCTGGCTTCAAAGTGGTAAGGCAGAAAGAATAAATTCTACTGCACTCTACCTTTATGTTTGTTAGCTCCCTCAGATGAAAAGATAAAGCTCACTGGAATTGGAGAGCCAAATCAAAAACAAACAACCCAAAAGCCAAAAGCCAAACAAACAAAAACCCACTATGTTAAAATAATACATCAGAATTTGAATAAACAATAACAACAACAAAAGTATAAAGAGTGGAGCCTAATAGAATGAATGAGAATCAGAAATTCATATATTACAACATAAAGACATTCTATAAAAAATGGAACCTGGAAGCCAATATATATATAAAGAATGTTGAGGCTCAGAACCTTAACATGACATTTCAGACAAGGTTCTCCCAAGATGCAGTTTGGTTCATTTCCTCTTATCTGTGTATTGCTGACCCCACCTTCTAACATTAAGAATGTTTTGCTTCCCTGATGAGTCTTCTGTGGAGATTTTTGCATTACAAGATTGTTATAAATCAAGCATTGCTTCAGGAATAGAGACAGGGTATGTGTCCACATCTACTTTCAACATGAGGACCCCAGCTGGAACAGATCCGTGGACATAATATTCCTTTTATCTAAATCTCTGTTTTCTAAAGTGCCAAAGCTGTTGATGTAGAAGGATTGTTTCCTTGGTGTCCTGCAGGCTCTCAGCTGTTACTTTCTTTTGACTCCATCTGACGTGGTGTTTTCTGAGGCATGGGGGCAGATATTAAATGGAGACATCTGTTTTACACCTAGTTTGTTATTCTCCACGTAATATTTGGCTGTTGACCACCTCGATTTCTTCTAACTACAGAAGAAAGAACATTCTGATGTAGGCATTGCAAGGCACTGACCTATGAGTTTAACAAAATGCCATTACAAATAATTTCATTACTCATTTGTGGATAGTAGGATTTCATTTTTGTAGGTACCTGGTCTACTTTGAATCTCATACTTGATCATCCAAGCAGTGTCTCCTTGGGTCAGTATTGCAGATTGTCAATTCAGATAAATCTGATATTGTTTGCTTATTATTCACACACATTTTGTGCCACCATTGCCCTAACTATCTTGTAGGCAGGACAACCTTATGGATCAAAGATTTTTGCTGTTGTTTACATATCTACTACTGAGCAAAAAACCTACTGTGTCAAATTTTTATAATAGAGAATTAAGCCTCTATGAATTTATAAGCTCACCTACTAAATGTTCAAAGAGGTATGTTGATGTTGTCTTTAGAAATGAGTCATTGCAATCATTTTGTGGAACCTATGGTTTTCTCATTGCCTACAAAATTGGTAGATTCCATAGACTTCCTTTTGGCTAAAAATTTATTTAAATATTAAATATCGACTGCCCCAAACCCGCGAGACTCAGGGACCGAGGTAGGCGGGCCTAGAAACCCCCCTGGATCCCAAAAGCAGGCGCCTGTGGCAGGAAACTTCTGCCTGGGACACTAGGATTCCATAGAAAGGCAGCTCCAGGAGACAATCCTCTCTCTCCCAGGAATGCAGAAAAGCTCATAGCAGGGGCAACGCGTCCCCAGAGATCACTGACGCTGCCCGCTTTCTGCGGGCCACAGAGACTGATGGCCAGCAGCTTCCGGCGACGGCCGGAAACCTCAGCTTGGGCCACAGGGCCCCACAGCTAATCAGCGCCGGGACAAAGATCCCTCGCCGGAGATCACAAGACCCAGCAGAGGGCCAAAGACACGCCCCACAGCTCACCAGGTACTGCCCCAAACCCGCGAGACTCAGGGACCGAGGTAGGCGGGCCTAGAAACACCCCTGGATCCCAAAAGCGGGCGCCTGTGGCAGGAAACTTCT
>CM052717.1:47898158-47909444 GCA_028551405.1 Uromys caudimaculatus
GAAATGATTTTAAATCTGAGTCTTGCTTTTCTGGTGTGTTGGGGTATCCAGGGCTTGCTGTGGTGGGAGAGCTGGGTTCTGATGGTGCCGAGTACTCTTGGTTTCTGTTCTTTATGTTCTTGCCCTTGCCTTTTGCCATCTTGTTGAGTCTGTTGTTAGCTGATCTTACTCTGTCTGGTTGTGGCTTGCCCCTCCTGCAGGTCTCTGTGTCAGTTCTCCTTGAAGACCAGCTCTCTCTGAGAGGTGTTTGGGTTTGGAGAGCTGTGGCACCGGGTTTGATCTCGGTCCCTGTGTCTCGCGGGTTCAGGGCAGTTCCTGGTGAGCTGTGGGGCATGTCTTTGGCCCTCTCCCAGCTTTTCCAAGCTCCTGAGAGGGATCTTTGTCCCGGCGCTAATTTGCTATGGAGCCCGGTGGTCCAAACTGAGGTTCCTGGCCACCGCTGGAAGTTGCTGTCCGTGAGTCTCTGTGGCCCGTGGAAACCGGGTGGAATCAGTGAGCTCTGGGGCTCGTGTTGCCCCCGCTAGGGACTTTTCCACGTTCCTGGGAGAGAAAATTTTCTCCCGGAGGTGCTTGACTATGGAATCCTAGTGTCCCAGGCAAAAGTTTCCTGCCTCAGCCGCCTGCTGTTGGGATCCAGGGGCGTTTCTAAGCCCGCCTACCTCGGTTCCTGTGTCTTGGGGGTTTGGGGCAGTTCCTGGTGAGCTGTGGGGCGAGTCTTTGGCCCTCTCCCATCTTTTCCGAGCTCCTGAGAGGGATCTTTGTCCCGGTGCTAATTTGCTGTGGAGCCCTGTGGCCCAAGCTGAGGTTCCCGGCTGCCGCCGGAAGTTGCTTATTCTTTTGATTTAGGATGAAATGTTCTATAGATATCTGTTAAATCCATTTGGTTCATAACATCTGTTAGTTTTACTTTGTCTTTGTTTAGTTTGTGTTTCCAAGATCTGTCTATTGATGATAGTGGGGTGTTGAAGTCTCCTACTATTATTGTGTGAGGCGCAATGTGTGCTTTGACTTTTGGTAAAGTTTCTTTTATGAATGTGGGTGACCTTGCATTTGGAGGATAGATGTTCAGAATTGAAAGTTCTTCTTGCTATAATTTTCTTTTGATGAGTATGAAGTGTCCTTCCTTCCCTTTTTTGATGACTTTTGGTTGAAAGTCGATTTTATCTGATATTAGCATGGCTACTCCAGCCTGTTTCTTGGGACTATTTGCCTGGAAACTTGTTTTCCAGTTCTTTACTCTTAGGTAGTGTTTGTCTTCAATACAGAGGTGCGTTTCCTGAATGCAGCAAAATGCTGGGTTCTGTTTATGGATCCAGTCTGTCAGTCTATGTCTTTTTATTGGGGAATTGAGTTAATTGATGTTGCAGATATTAAGGAATAGTGATTGTTGCTTCCTGCTGTTTTCGATGTTATTTTTATGTTTGTGTGGCTATCTTCTTTTGAGTTTGTTCAAAGATTACTTTCTTGCTTTTTCTAGGGTGTAGTTTCCCTCCTTGAGTTGGTGTTTTCCATCTATTTTCTTTTGTAGGGCTGGGTTTGTGGAAATATATTGTGTAAATTTGGTTTTGTCATAGAATATTTTGATTTGACCATCTATGGTAATTGTGAGCCTTGCTGGGTATAACCATTTAGGCTGGCATTTGTGTTCTCTTAGTGTCTGTATGAGATCTGCCCAGGATCTTCTAGCTTTAATAGTCTCTGGTGAGAAGTCTGGTGTAATTCTGATAGGTCTGCCTTTATATGTTACTTGACATTTTCCCCTTACTGCTTTTAGTATTCTTTCCTTGTTTTGTGTATTTGATGTTTTGACTATAATGTGACGGGACTAATTTCTTTTCTGGTCCAATCTATTTGGAGTTCGGTAGGCTTCTTGAATATTTATGTTCATCTCTTTCTTTAGGTTAGGGAAGTTTTCTTCTATACTTTTGTTGAAGATATTTACTGGTCCTTTATGTTGGCAATCTTCACTCTCTTCTATACCTATTATCCTTAGGTTTGGTCTTCTCATGGTCTTCTCATTGTGTCCTGGATTTCCTGAATATTTTGGTTTAGGAGCTTTTTGCATTTTCTTTGACTGTTGTGTCAATGTTTTCTATGCTATCTTCTACACCTGAGGATCTCTCTTCTAAGTCTTCTATTCTGTTGGTGATACTTGCATCTATGACTCCTAATCTCTTTCCTATATATTCTAACTCCCGGGTTGTCTCCCTTTGTGATTTCTTTATTGTTTCTATTTCCCTATTTAGATCCTGGATGGTTTTGTTCATTTCCTTCACCTGTTTGATTGTGTTTTCCTGTAATTTCACCTCTTTGATTGTGTTTTCCTGTAATTCTGCCTCTTTGAATGTGTGTTTCTGTAATCCTTTAAGGAATTTTTGTGTTTCCTCTTTAAGGGCTTCTCGTTATTTACCTGTGTTCTCTTGTATTTCTTTAAGGGAGTTCTTTATTTCCTTCTTAAAGTCTTCTATCATCATCATGAGATGTGATTTAAAATCTGAGTCTTGCTTTTCTGGTGTGTTGGGTTATCCAGGGCTTGCTATGGTGGGAGAAGTTAGTTCTGATGATGCCAAGTAGCCTTGGTTTCTGTTCCTTATATTCTTTGCCTTGCCTTTTGCCATCTGGTTATCTCTGGTGTTAGCTGGTCTTACTCTCTCCGACTGTGACTTGTCCCTCCTGCAAGCCTCTGTGTCAATACTCCTTGAAGACCACCTCTCTCTGAGAGGAATTTGGTTTAGGAGAGCTGGTACACGGTCAGCTCTGGGGTGCAGACAGAAACTAGAAGGATCTTGTCCCCAGCTGTACCTTGGAACCTGTGTCCTGATGGCTCTGCAAAGGTCCTTCTTGGTCCAGTGAATTTGAACAGAAGTGGTGATCTTTCATGTTTTCGAAGGTGTGTAGGCACTCCTGGCATACCAGCTCTCTCCTGGCACTATTTGAGTATGGAGCCCTGTGTCACACAATCAGCTCCCTGGCTGCTGAAAGAAACCAGAAGACCACTCCTCAGTCCCTGTGTGCTGGGGATTCCGGGTGGGTCCCTCTGAGCAGACAGGCTAGTCCACACTCCTGGGAGTTTAGCTTTCTCCCAGCGCTATTTGGCTATGGAATCCTGGTGGCCCAGGCAGAGGTCCCCACCCCCAGATGGAAACTGGAAGTCACTTGTCCCAGACTGTTCCTCTGTCCCTGTGACCCAAATATTTAGGGTGGGTCTCACTGAGCAGTGGTGCTTGTCTTATCCCCACTCACTGGCTTGTCCACACTCCTGGGAGTCTAGCTTTCTCCCGGCTATGGAGCCCAGTGTCACAGGCAAAGATCCCCAGCCACAGATGGAAATAGTGAGGGTCTTAATATATAATTTTTGCTGTCCTGGAACTCACTGCATAGACCATGCTGGCATCCAGCTAAATGACATACACCTGCCTGTGCCTCTGGAAATACAGACATGAGCAAATACACCCAGGTCCTGCATTATTTTTGTAGTTAATAATTGTTCATCCAATTTCTTGGATGTGTGCTCAGTACTGTTGATCTGTTTCCCCCTGCATCTCTCTCTAAATTGGCATTTCTCTTGCAAGGTTATATCCTAATCAAAGGGTTCAGAGGCAACACAGGTGAACCTTATAATTCAATTTCCTTCTAAAATGACATGGTGATTATAACTTCTGTGTCAGGAAATAAGTGGAGGAACACCAGAATTCTATGAATATATTGTCAGGGAAGCACACATTTACTTTTCAGTGATGTCAGTATCATGCTTTGTATTGTACACATGTATGGGATATTTTAGGACACAGTGACTTATGATGATGTCCATGTGAACCTCACTGAAGAAGAGTGGAATTTGCTGGATCCTTCCCAGAAGAGTCTCTACAAAGATGTGATGCTGGAAACCTACTGGAACCTCAGTGTTATAGGTAAGACTGTGAATTCTCTTTTCCTTTCCTAAATAAGGAAACAAATGTTTCTTGGTTATTGATGATATTTTGTTATTTCAATTGAGTACAAGGAAGATTGAGTTGAATAAATCAGGTTCAGTGCTGTGAAAACGCACAGTAACTTGAATTTTGTCTGATTTCCAATCTTATATCATTCGTTTTCTGGTATTGTGTTTTAGGTTACAATTGGGAAGACCATCATGTTGAAGAACATTGTCAAAGTTCTAGAAGACATGGAAGGTAATTCTCCTGTGCATGATGATACAAGCATGCCTCTGAGGAAATTTTAATATGATCTGGAAGCTCTAGAGAAAAGCAAGAATGTAAAATATGAGCCCTTTTAGTGTATCTATGATTAAAATATTTTCACAAAACCATGTACCTCAATGCAATTCCAGTAAGAAAGAGGACAAGGTAACAGTACCTTAAGAAATAGCTTTGTTTGATTTTTAGCTCTATTAGAGCTATGATGTGGTACGACCAATCTATATAGTATCATAATATTTAGATGTTGCACACTGAATAGTGATAAGTATATATCCAAAACCTTCTAATAAGAAAATAGTCCATGGTAAAGTTGGTGATACTCATGTTCTTGTAGATTGCTAAATTTATTAAGAGGTCAGTTTATGAGAGTCAAGATTGTTGTTGTGGAGAAACCTTAATCTATAATCCACATATCTGTGAGGAATGATAATTCAAATGGTGTGAATGCAATGTGAAAACCTTTCATTTGTTATTCTTCTTCTAACGGGTAAATGAAGTGTCATAATGGATAAGTGCCATGTGAGCATAGGGATACTGGAAGAAACAATGAACCTCTTTCTATTCCAGAACAATGAGAAGATATTTAGTATTCTGCCTTTGGTAGACTATCTTAATATGACAGAAATTTGCAAATTAATTGGTTTTCTGACATTACTGGGAACATGCCCAAAGTGTCATGGCAGAAAATCCCTATGGGAACTAGAAATTTGGAAATTCTTCTGTTTATTTTGAATCACAGTGCAAATGTGGTGTGATTCACAGTACAGGAAAAATTATGAATGCAATCAGTGTTTTAATGGTCTGAGTTGTTGCATTTTTCTTCAGATACATGAAATCTCATATACAAAATGATGTTATAAATGTGAGCCATGTAATAAATTCTCTTACCATCACAGTATTTTCAAAGAGGCAAAACAACCCATAATGAGTGAGAACATCATGAATATACAAAATGATAAAACCTAAAGATCTGACTCTTCTTTATTATTAGATCAAACTGTAAAAGTAATTCATATTGATAAAATGATTGATCAGGATAATGAATATGGTAAAGCTTCCATATGTGCCACTTATCGTTGCAGGCATGTAAGAAGTCATAGAGGAGAGAAACCCTGTGAATGTAATCAATGGTGTAAAGCCTTTGTAAGACCCACTCATCTCCAAGATCATAAAAGAACACATAATGGAGAGAAACCTTATGAATGTAATCAGTGTGGTAAAGCCTTTTCGTGTCTCAGTAGACTCCAATATCATAAAAGAACCCATACTGGAGAGAAACCCTATGAATCTAATCAATGTGGTAAAGCCTTTGCAAGATCCAGTCATCTCCAAGACCATAAAAGAACACATACTGGAGAGAAACTCTATGAATATAATCAATGTGGTAAAGCCTATTCCAAAGAGAGAACTCTCCAATCTCATAAAAAAACACGTATTAGAAGGATATTATATCAATGTAGTCAGTGTGGTAAAGCCTTTGCAACACCAAGTAAACTCCAATATCATCTAAGAACACATACTGGAGAAAAACCTTTTGAATGTAATCAATGTAGGAAAGCCTTTGCATGTAAAAGTAGTCTCCAATATCATAAAGCCACACATACTGGAGAAAAACCTTATGAATGTAATCAATGTGGTAAAGCCTTTGCAGCTCACAGTTGTCTCCAAAGACATGAAAGAACACATACCGGAGAGAAACCTTATGAATGTAATCAATGTGGGAAAGCCTTTGCAACTCACAGTTGTCTCCAAACACATAAAAGAACACATACTGGAGAGAAACCTTATGAATGTAATCAATGTGGGAAAGCCTTTGCATGTAAGAGTAGTCTCCAATACCATAAAGCCACACATACTGGAGAGAAACCTTATGAATGTAATCAATGTGGTAAAGCCTTTGCAGCTGACAGACATCTCCAAAGACATGAAAGAACACATACCGGAGAGAAACCTTATGAATGTAATCAATGTGGGAAAGCCTTTGCAACTCACAGTTGTCTCCAAACACATAAAAGAACACATACTGGAGAGAAACCTTATGAATGTAACCAATGTGGTAAAGCATTTTCCCAACAGAGTGGTCTCCAATATCATAAAAGAACACATACCGGAGAGAAACCTTATGAATGTAATCAATGTGGGAAAGCCTTTGCAGCTCACAGTTGTCTCCAAACACATAAAAGAACACATACTGGAGAGAAACCTTATGAATGTACTCAATGTGGGAAAGCCTTTGCAAGATACAGAATCCTTCAAGATCATAAAAGAACACATACTGGAGAGAAACCTTATGTATGTAATCAATGTGGGAAAGCCTTTGGAAGATCCAATTGCCTCCAATATCATAAAAGAACACATACTGCTTAGAAACTCTATGAATATAATCAATGTGGTAAAGACTATTCAGAAGAGAGAACTCTCCAATCTCATATAAGAACACATACTGGAGAGAAACCTTATGAATGTAATCAATGTGGTAAAGCCTTTGCAGCTCACAGTCATCTCCAAAGACATAAAAGGAATGTATAGTGGAGAGAAATCTTATGAATGTAGTCAATGTGGTAATGCCTTTTCAAGATCCAATCATGTCCAATATCAGGAAAGAATCATAGTGGGTACAGAACTTATGAATGTAATCAAAGTGCTAATGGCTTTGTATGTCCTACTAGTCTCCAAAACCTAAAAGATCTCATACTGGAAAGAACCTCATGAATATAATCAATGCACTAAAGACTTTTCAAAATTTCATACTCCCATTAATATAAAAGAATACATACAAGGAACAAACCTTATGAATGTAAACAGGGTCTTAAAGGATTTGCAGGTCTCAATGGTCTGCAACAACATAAAAGATCACATTCAAGAGAGAAACCGCATGAATGTCATCAATGTGGTACAGCTTTTGCATGTCATAGTTCTTTACATGTACAGAGAAGAAATCATACTGGAGAGAACTGTTATTAATGTAATAAATATGATAAAATCTTGTCAATTCCCTGTCATTTGCAACTACATCATAGAACACAATCAAGAGAGAAACCCAATGAATGTTTATTTTATTTTATTTTTTTTTCGAGACAGGGTTTCTCTGTGTAGCCCTGGCTGTCCTGGAACTCACTCTGTAGACCAGGCTGGCCTCGAACTCAGAAATCTGCCTGCCTCTGCCTCCCAAGTGCTGGGATTAAAGGCGTGTGCCACCACTGCCCGGTGAAACTCAATGAATGTAATCAGTGTATTAAGCCCTTGAGTGTCACAGTCATCTCCAAATACATAAAAGAACACACACTGTAGAGAAACTGAGTGAATGTAATGAATGAGGTAAAGCCTTTCCAGAACACAGTCATCTCCGAATGCACAAAAGAAAACAAGTAGGAGAGAAACCTTAAAGTTTGGATTTGTATATGCATTAAGAGGAACTTAATGGGCCATCCTAGGAGGAATATTGAACACATATGTACTGAGGGTGAATTGAACTTTGTATATAGTTTTTTATGATGGTTTGCTGAAGAATGTTGCTGCCTTTTGCCTTGTCTAAAGAATGTCCTTGAGGCTAAGGTAAAGAGGTTTTATTAATTGCTTTCACAAAGGAAGTCTCAGAAAAGCTGAGCATAGCTTTTGGCCTGTGTTACTCTCATGATGATTCTTTTGATCAAGCATAGTAATTTTAGAAAGGAAAAATTTAAAATGTATGGTTCAAAGAGAAAAGGCTCACCAGGAAGTTGAATAAAACTAAATCCTGTGGTCAAGGATATTAAATGGTATTAAAGGAATGGTGACAATAGGGCAAGATTCCATCCACCTAAATATATGGATGTGGAGTTGTACAAAGGGGAACTGTATCATGTTAGGCATTATTATTACCTGGTTATTGTTTTCATGTGGACATAAGGAGATACAAGTATGTGTCAAATTGACAAGGGATGGATTGTGATTACTATTGTGGGTTTTTGATTTAAGATCTTAAAGGAAATGCTTATGTCCAGGCATGGTGGTAAATGCCTTAAATCCCAGGAGATCAGAGTCAAGCAGATTTCTGGTTCAAGTCATCCTGGTATAGAGCAAGTTTTAGGTGAAGAAAAGCTTTAGTACAGGCAAAGTGTTACACACCCTGTATCCCAGCAGTCAAAAGAGCCATGCAGATCTCTGAGTTCAAGGTTAACTACTGAGCCAATGTCAGGACAGCTAAGCCTAGGCAGTGAGGTTGTTGAAAAACAGAAAGCTGGTGATAATGTGATAGAAGTGGCCATGTTCCAGCCCCAGCAAGCAGCAGAACTCAGCAGCTTTGTCCATGTGGCTCTGGCTTTAGAGGCAAGAATAGAAGGGACAATTGATTCTGGTTAGGTGTAGATAAAAGCAGCCTCACCGAGGTGAAATCTTCTAGGAAGTATTTTCTGAGAGGACAAAGAAGCTGTGTTCCAGAGATATCCAAGGTTTTACCTTGTGGAGCAGCTGGACTTGGCTATGTGTAAGAACCACCCAGGTGGTATTGGTTTCAAAGGCATGAAGGTGTCATGCAGAACAGCTAAGTCTTGGCACCATGAAGGGAGTGTATGAGAGGAAAACAATGCAGCCTTGTTGCAGCAGGAAAACCCAGGATATTGAAGATGTCGGTACCATGGGACGAGCTGAAAGAATAGCAGCAGCAGTAGAGTAGAGTCAACACAAGCTTAAAGTGCTAAAGAGCGAAGAGCTGGAGAATTGACACAATTTCTTTTGAGGAGCACAGATGATTGTGTGTGGATCGCATATACTGGAACGAGAAGCTGTAGTATTGAAGTTACCTTAGAGACCCCAAGATTATGTGAAACCAGAGTGTTCCTGCTCAGGAAAACTGCTTTCAGGGAATAAAAGTAGACAGAAAGAAAGAATTGTGCTGCAGTGAACAAAGCAGAAAGGAGTTGGAGATCTGAAGAAGGCTTTGACATCAGACATGGAGATGCAGAGTTTGGAGATTACCCAGCTGTCTTTGGTCTTCTTTTGTTCCAGTTTTTCCTCATAATAGCATTTAGGAATACTGAAGTATATGCAGTGAATTTGGAGGTATACGAAGTGCTCATATGTTTTGGAAAATACAGAGGATTTCCTTTACATTATTGGATGAATCTCAGATGAGAGTTGAACTTTGGACTTTTACCATTATTGAGACCACTATAGTTGATAGGGACTATGAGTTTGCAGCACATGTATTTCACATTATGCTATGTTTAAGTGTGGTCTGCATACACCCATGTGTTTGAACAATCCTATGGGGGCCAGTGAGTGGAATGTGGTAGTTTACATATGCTTGGCCCAAGGAGTAGCATTATCAGGAGGTGTTACCGTCTTGGAGGAAGTGCATCACTGTTTGCTTCGACTTTGAATTTGCACCCAGTGCTGAAGAAACCCTCCTCTTAGCTCCCTGGAAGACAGTCTCTTCCTAGCTGCCTTTGGATCAAGATGCAGAAGTCTCAGCTTCCTTTTCAGCATTGTGTTTGCCTGCATGCCTACCATGCTTACTGCTATGATGAAAATGGGCTAAACCTCTGAAACTGTAAGCCAGCCCCAATTAAATGTTTGCTTTTATAGAGTTGCTTTCATCATGAAATCTATTGCTAGCAATGGAAACACTAAGACAGAAACCCTGTGAGTATATTTCAGGTGGTCAAGCCTTTGCACAATTCTGCAGTCTTCTTCATCTTGTTAGAATTATTACTTGGAAGAAACTTTGTAAATGCATTTAGTATGGTGAATGCTTTTGCACACCTCTATAGTCTTCATCATTGTGAAACTATTCATACTGCAGAGAAATTTTATGAATGTCAGCAATTTGGTAAATTCTTTATGTTATAGGTTCTACAAAGGTCCAACACAACTCAAATACCAGGACAATGCTAATGATAATAATTTATTGTAATCAAGTCACTGTTGATCAAGCAGGGCCCCAATAATATACTCAGAAGCTTAGCTGCAATACCCTACCCCGACCACCACCCTGAGACAGAAAGTTATATAGCTTCCAAATGTGAAAACCACAAACTCCTGTGTCAAGTTAAACCTACATTTCCCCCCTAATCATGATTTCTTTCTGTTGTTACTCTATGTCAAGTCATACAGACCGTAGTTTTTATGGTCTAGCCTATCATGGCCATTTGTTCTTTTGTAGTTAGGAACAGGCATTATATTTTGAGGAATTAATCACGAATAACAGAATTTTTTTTTTTTGGCTTTTTCTTTTTTTTTTTTTTCTTCTTCGTCCCCCACCCCGAGGGGACAGTTGGGAGCAGATAGACCTGGCTTGCTGACAACTGCAATTTTTGACTTAATAGAACATTCATCTTGGACATGTAGTATCAATTCATACTTGCCTGTATAACACCTACCACTTGCATTGTTTGAAGATGTTCTCCAAAAGACTGCTTCCTATTTGGGGGCTTAATTGGGTACACACCTTCAGATAAACTCAATACACCTAGTATTTACTAATAAGTACCTGGTCAGACATTGTTAAACTTTTTTTTTTTGATACTTTATTTACATTTACAATGTTTCCCCTTTTCTGGGTCTCCTCTTTGGAAACCCCGTATCCCCTCCCCATCCCTGCCTCTATGAGGGAATTCCACCTCCCACCCACCCGCCCACACAACCCCTATTCCCACCTTGACATTCCCTTTTACTGGGGCCTCTAACACCCTCAGGCTCAAGGGCCTCTCCTCTCTCTGATGGCCATCCAAGTCATTCTCTGCCATATATGTGGTCTGAACCATGGGTCCATAGATGTGTATTCTTTGGTTGGTGATCCAAACTCCAGGATGTCCGAGGGAGGGGGGGAGTCAGGCCCATTGACGCACTTGCTCCCTCCATGGGGCTGCAGATTCCCTCAGCTCCTTCAGACCTTTCTCCAACTCCTCCATCTGGGACCTCACACTCAGTCCAGCGGTTACTGTTAAGTGAAACTTGGGCATTCTGAACTTTAGGGCTATCCACTTATCAGTGAGTACATACCATGTTCGTTCTTTTGTGACTAAGTTACCTCGCTCAGGATGATATTTTCAAGTTCCATCCATTTGCCTGCAAATTTCATTATGTCATTGTTTTTAATAGCTGAGTA
>CM052717.1:47909544-47926814 GCA_028551405.1 Uromys caudimaculatus
TTGTCCGGGCACTAATTAGCTGTGGAGCCCTGTGGCCCAAGCTGAGGTTCCCAGCCACCGCCGGTAGTTGCTGACTGTCAGTCTCTGTGGCCCGCGGAAAATGGGCGGAGTCCGTGAGCTCTGGGGCTCGTGTTGCCCCCACTCGGGGCTTTTCCACGTTCCTGGGAGAGAGAATTTTCTCCCGGAGCTGCTTGACTATGGAATCCTAGTGTCCCAGGCAAAAGTTTCCTGCCTCAGCCGCCCGCTTTTGGGGTCCAGGGGGGTTTCTAAGCCCGCCTACCTCGGTCCCTCGACTCATGAATTCTGACCATGAGTAAACATTCTCAATAGAGGAATCTCAAATGACTGAGAAACACTTAAAGAAATGTTCAAAATCCTTAGCCATTCTAAATATACAAATCAAAACTACTTTGAGATTCCAAATTCCCCCTGCCAAAATGGCTAAGATCAACATTACATGCAATATCATAAGATACCGACCAAAGGCACTCCACCATTGTTAATGGGAGTACAAACCAGTACAGTACCTATTGAAATCAATATGGCACTTCCTCAGAAAATTGGGAATCAATCTTCCTCAAGACCCACCTATACCACTCTTAGACATATACTTAAATGGTACTTCATCATACCCTAGGGACAATTGCTTAAACATGTTCATTGCTTGTCTATTCATAAGAGTCAGGGATTGAAAACAACTTAAAAGTACCACGACAGAACAATTGATAAAGAAAATATGGTGCATTATACAATGAAGTAATACACACTCTTTTTTCTTTTTATTGGATATTTAATTTACATTTCAAATGCTATCCCCTTTCTGGGTTCTACCCCTGGAAACCCCTATCCCATCCCTCTTCCCCCTGCTTCTATGAGGATGTTCCCCCACCCAGTCACCCACTCCTGCCTCCCAGCCCTGGAATTCCCCTACACTGGCTCTGCCACAGCCTGACAAATACAGAGGCGGATGATCACAGCAAACCATTGGACTGAGCATGGGGTCCCCAATGGAGGAGTTAGAGAAAGGACTGAATGAGCTGAAGGGGTTTGCAACCCCATAGAAAGAACAACAATACACACTCTTAAAAACTGATATTATGAGATTTACAGGCAAATAGATGGTGGTAGGAAAAATCATTATAAGTGAGGAAACACAGAATCAGAGAGTAAATAGGTATGTAATAACTTATACCTGGATATGAAAATTTTAATAAATGACAACCAAGCTATAATCCATAGGCCCAGAGAGGATATGCATAAAGGAAGGTACTATGAGAGACCAATAGATCTCTGTTGGAGAATATGGAATAGATGTTATTGATGGACTGAAGCCAAAGAGAAGAAAAGGAAAAAAGTAGGGAGATCAGGTTGGAAGGGTAAGGAAGATGGGATAGAGAGAGAGAATAAACGGAATTGAAAGGCATTTGGTAGGCATTACTGAAAGCTAATTCAGTGGAAACTTCCTATGACATATAGATGTGATCCTAATGACTCTCCAAATAATGAAGAAGGAACCCCAACTCTCTGTCTCATGTCTCAAAACTTACAGAACTGGAACTGAATTACATCCAATTGATTTGTAAGCCCAAAGGCATCCATGGAAATTACCCCAAATCCCAAGATTTTGACAAGAATATAGACTGATCTCCAAAAATTGACAGATATGTCCCAATGGTGAAGACAGCACACACACACACACACACACACACACACACACACACACACACACACACACACAAACACACACACAAAACTCACTGAATACGGAGAGTTCCAGTTGGTGTCTGTGTTGAACCTTTAACCCATGTTCTTGTATCTATAACATAAACATGTGTTCTTCAGGATCCAAAAGAGAAAAGTAAACACCAACCCAAGTACAACATATTTGACCTATCTGTCTGCAAAATATGTTAGGGTGATGATACAAAAGTAATCACTTGATAACTTACTTGAGTGAAATATCACTCTATGAATTAAGACTCACACATGACACTTCTTTTTCTTTAGGATTTGCAATTTTCTTTCTTTTTTTTTGGATATTTACTTTATTTACATTTCAAATGTTTTCCCCTTTCCAGGTCTCCCCTTTGGAAATCTTGATTAACCAGGAACCAGAATGTGTCTGTGTAAATATATATATATCAGAGTCCTAGGGTAAAAGCAAATATCACTGATCTAAAATAAATAAGTAAAATAAAATAAAATACTCTAAAATGTCTCCTACTGATATTTTTCTTTATTCACAGATGAGCACCTTATTCAGACATCATCAGAGGGACTTACTTGCAGCAGATGGGAACAGAGAGACAAAGAGCCAGATGTTATCACAGAAAGAGACCTTGAAACACAAATCTATAAATGTAATTTCTCCATCAAATCTCTACTCTCATAATTCAGAGAGCCTCACCAAAAATAGGCTGAAGAAGTGAGACACACTAAGTGGAAAATGGACATCAGGAGAACAAAGTCCTCTATAACATCTGAAAAAATTGGTTAATTTTAGGACAAGGTCCTACCTTCTTAATATTCTTTATTGATTTATTAAGGTGATAAATGAGTATACAATAGGATAACATGAAACACTTATATTTTATTACATAGTTATAACAGAAAAATTAGACCATATTTTTTTTCTTAACCAGACCAAAATTAATCTGGAAACAATGGAGTAATGACTCATAAGAACAAAGGGTCCAAAAGATGGAAAACACAGAGAAATGAGGTGATTGATGTTCATCAGCCACCAACTGTGATTAGACAAAAAAGCAATGGAGCCTCTTAGGATGGAGGAGATAGTATAAAAAGCCAAGAAGGTAAACACCTGTGCCAGGATATTCCGAGTGGCTCTGGACTCAGGATAGTCTCTCCTAGAAATATGAGTGCTATAGATGTATTGAACCTTCTGTTTGTGTTTGTATAGAATGACAATCATGGAGCCACTGGACCATGCAATGAGAACAGAAAAGAAGACTTCAGGGCACATCACCAATGCTGCATAGAGTGAGTCACTGATTTTATCACTTCCTACAGTGGAGCAGTATCCAAAATCACGTTTTCTTGTCTCATTTTTGCTATTCTTTTTGATAAATGTGTACACAAAGAAAATAAAATTTACCAAGATGTACAAGACCCAAAGGAAGGAAATGAAACATCCAAGGTACTTCTCAATTGTGACTTTATGATCCTTTCCGCAGAATTTCCTGGGACTTATGGTCATAATCTGGAAGACACTTAAAAGGCAGGTAGTGCAAATGGACACACTTCGACCAATTGCATGAATGTACAATAGGAGCTTACACCCAAAATCATTCAGGAACTGCTTCAGTCCCCAAATGGCCATTGTTTGGGGCACTCCAAAAGAGGAAATGATTATGATATTGGCTGCCATTAGGTGCATGAGAATCAACTCTATGGGCTTTAATGTACATTCTCTGTAGTAAAGGATTAGATAATAGAACAAAAGAGAAACATTTCCTAGAATTCCTATTGTAACTTGTGATAAGAACATTATTCTGATTGCCAGATTCCAGAAGTCCATTCTATGATTCAGCAAAATTTCCTGTAGGTATGGCCACACTGCTTCTCTGGACAAATGAACAATAGTGAATGGTTTTAGCCTGTGGTAAAGAAAGACACCATTAATTCACAGAGCTATAGTGAGGCTGAAACAGAAGGTTCTTTAAAGTGAGGAGTACAAGACCATCCTAGACCACATAAAAAGACCTCATCCCAAGAATTTTGACAAGTCTTTACTTTCTATGTTTGTCACTGTGAATTTCTCAGTACTTGAGAATATATATATTGATGGAAGGGTATCCAAGAAGTTTCCTACAAAATGCAGCACACAGGATAATGTTATGAGGGCTGTGAGAAACAAGAAAAGGTGACAGCTCAAATAAACAATTATAATGCAAGACTTTCAGAATATACAGATTCTTGCCAGTCATGTTGTAAAAAAAAAAAAAAATCATCCTCAATGACGACTACAAAACTTAAAGCAATTCTTTTCTTTTCAATGTAATATTTGTATTGAGTATTCGGGAATTTTGATAATTCACTCTGAACAGTCATTCCCCTGTCTTCCCAGGTCAACACCCATTCTTCTGAACTCTCCCCAAAGAAAAGAAGAAGAAAATGAAAAATTAAAAAGAAGCTCAATTTGTGTTGTTCATACACTTAGAGAAGCATGGCCAGCTTTCCTCAATAAATAATTCTTAATGTATAGTACATTTAAGCATGACTCTGATTGCAAGCAAAATCAGCTATGTCAACAAATGCAACATCAAAGACATGAAGGAACAAGATGTTCTAAGATTGACTGGCCATCCCAAATGAAATTACATAAAATTATAGAGGCTCAGGCTAGATTCCACCTTATACCAGTCAGAATGGCTAAGAACAAAAACTCAGGTGACAGTACATGCTGACAAGGATGTGGAGAAAGAGGTACACTCCTCCATTGCTGATGAAATTGCAAACTGTCTGGAAATCAATCTAGGGGTTCCTCAGAAAATGGGAAATAGATCTACCTGAAGACCCAGCTGTACCAATCTTGGTCAGATACCCAAAAGATGCCCCACCAGGCCACAAGGACACGTGTTCCAGTATGTTCATAGTGGCCTTATTTGTGACAGCCAGGAGCAGGAAACAACCCAGATGTCATACAGCAGAAGAATGAATACAAAAACCTGTGTTTCATTTACATGATGGAATACTGCTCAGATATTAAGAATGAGGATATCATGTGTTTAGAAGGCAAATGGGTGGAACTAGAAAATATCAAACTGAGTGAGGTAACTCAGACACAAAAGGACATGCATGGTATGTAATCACTAATAAGTGGTTATTAGCCAACGAAGTACAGAATACCCAGGATACAATCCACAGAACTCAAGAAGGCTAACAAGCCAAAGGGCCAAAATGAGGATGCCTCAATTCCACTTGGGAGTCAAAGGAGAGTAGGAGAGATGAAGGGACCTAGGTGGGAAAGAGGACAGGGAGGAGAAGAGTGGAACATGATCAGGAATTGGGGGAACAGGATTGAAGCTCTGAGGGTCAGCAGAAAGAACTGAAACAGGCAACCTCAGGAGGTAGGTGGGGACCCTCTTGAATGTACCAGAGACCTGGGAGATGAGAGACTCTCAGGACTAAAAAGGGGGACCTTAGATGAACTGCCCTACAGTGAGGAGAGGGAACTTGTAGAGTCCACTTCCAGTACAAAGACAGGACACCAAGTGGTGGGATGCAGTTGCCATCCCACAGACAAAAACTCTGGCCCAGAATTGTTCCTGTCTAAAAGAACTGCAGGGACAAAAATGGAGAGGAGCCTGAAGGAGGTCCAGTGACAGGCCTAAACCAGGATCCAGCTCAAGGGGAAGCCACAAGGCCTGACACTATTACTGGTGCTATGGGGTACTTACAAACAGGAGCCTAGCATGACTGCCCTCTGAAAGGCCCAACAAGCAGCTCAAAGACTCAGATACAGATATTTACACCCAGCCAATGGACAGTAGCTGCTGACCTTTGTGGTTGAATTAGGGAAAAGCTGGAAGAAGTTGAATAGGAGGGCTACCCTATAGGAAAACCAGCAGTCTCAACTAACCTGGATCCCCAGGATCTCTCAGACACTGAGCCACCAACCAGGCAGCATACACCAGCTGATATGAGGCCCCCAACACATATACAACAGAGGACTGCCTGGTCTGGACTCAGTGAGAGAAGATGCACCTAACCAGGGAGTGAGGAGGTCTGGTGGGGTGGGGTTGGGGGTGGGGACATCTTCTTGGAGATGGGGGGGTATGGAATGATGATCAGAGGGAGGACTGGGAGGGGGATAAGGACTGGACTATAAAAAAGATTAAAGAATAAAAAGATAAAATCATCAAATATTCCATTCCAAACAGTAGTAAAACTTTTGCATTGAAAATTGTCTTGCAGTCACAAATATGGCTGAATGATACAATGCATCTTACCTTGGTTGTTTTCCTTCTCTCTGATATTCTGCAGAGTTAATCTCAGTTGCCATCTTAGCTATATACAATTTTACATCATTTCACAAAGAATTTCACAAAGCAGGCAGAGGAAGACAATAGTGCATCCTCCAAATGATATGGACTAAGAAAAACTTCAAAGTGTACAACTGTTCTTGATGTAGGACTACATTTATAAAATACACTTACAAAAATTATGTGGTCTGAGCTCTAATTTTTTACCAATAAGTCAGTCTCCCTCAAAATTGCAACAGAGGTCTGGTTTTTGTTTGTTTTTTGCTTGCTTGCTTGCTTTTTTTTAATTGGTTCAAGAGAAATGTTGAGAACTTCGCAGTATATTTTTGCTGTATCTACTCTGTTCCAATTTATGTTTCACCTGTATAAACTCCCTGAGAAAGATGGTTATGATTTTTGTTTTGCTACTACAACAACTATATATTATGAACCAATAGAAAGAAAGAATAAATGAAACAATGAATGAAAGAAAGAAGGAAGGAGGTAAGGAAGGAAGGAAAGAAGAAGGGAGGGAGAGAAGCAAAGAAGAAATGAAGGAATGAGAAAGTGGAAAGCAGACAGAGAGAGAGAAAGATTCCAACCAATGTCCAATATTTGTAAACAATCATACTGACGCACTATTTCAATGGTGATTCACTGAAATCTTGTCACAACGGTATCACAAAACTGTTCTTTATTTTTGCTGCTCTATCTGGGAGTCATAAACAGTTTCAACAAGAGAATAGGTGAAAACCCAATGCCCTTGGAAGTTTTCTTTGTTTTTGCTTTGTTTGTTTTATTTGTTTGTTCATTTTTATTTTGTGTTTTTTGAGACATGGTCTCTCAATGCAGTCCTCCTCACTCTTATTAAATAGACTAGGCTGTCCTCAAACCCACAGAGCTCCTTCTACCTCTGCCTTTCAAGAGTTGGAACTTTGAGAGCTTGTTTGGAGGTTCTATCAGGGAAGCACAGCTACTCGTATACCCTTGACCAAAGACCGGTCCTCCTCTATTCGGGAAAGGTCGTCCTCTTCAACCAAGAGCACATCTTTGTGAGGGTCACACATGGAGCAGTGAGGGAGGAAGGGGACACCCGCCTAGCCAGCCAGATCATCCATATCACCCTGGCGATCAATGGGGTGACAGATGTCGCAGCCAGACCTGGAAAGGGGGAAACATTTGAAATGTAAATAAAGTATCAAAAAAATAAATCGCACCAAACTTACAGGTTGTTATGCAGCTCAGGTGAAATATTAACAGTAACCATAACAACAGCATTAGCAGGCTCTTACTGTAGAGATGGCAAAACAGAAGCATAGCCAGAAAGTTACTGGCCTGATGTCACATGGCTGCCAAGTGACAGAGCTGAGGCATATTATAAATGGTGGAGGCAATGTTAAGTATAAAAATGGTTGCATTAAATCAAAAAAAAAAAAAAAAGAGTTGGGACTAATGGCATTAAACAGAATTTTTGGTATATTCTTACATTTCTACATATGATGATCAAAGATATAGAAAATATAACATAATTTAAGATAAGCATTGTCCAACAGTACACCAGTCAAAACTCAACATCCCTGGAAACTTTTCAAAGTTTTACCTACCTGGAATTGTACTGAGAGGACATGCACATTCCCAGGACAATGATTCCAGTGGGCATATGCAACATCTGGGAGGATGGAATAAAATGCACTCACAAATATTGACAAGACACTTTATCCCAAGCCCTCCTATTGCATTTGAGACACCTTGAATAACAATGACTAAGAATTATCTGCTCCACATGCTTGATATTAAGTATTCGGTAACACAACTTTCTTCAATGTAGTGAGGTTAGAAGCAGTGAAACAAATAGACCAGTGTCAACTACAATATGAGAGCACTATTATGCTCAGAATTGCAAGGTCACTCTGCCTATTCTGAAAGGGGTATTTGTCTTCATGGTCATAGGAATCTGTACCCAAAGTTCATTGTGGTCTCATCCACTGAAAATCAGTGTCCTCACTGCTAAATACTTATTAGGTTTTATTAAGTTACATGTCTAATGGCAAATACAATTGTTAAAAGGATTTATTTTAATTGTATGTGTATCAATCTATACCATTTAAATTCTACAGACTTCATTATGTGACCATTTCTCATGGTGTGGATCAGATGCAGAGTGTTCCCTAAGTTTCATTACTAGACAACAATAAAGATGCCATACTCAATCTTAGATATTTCACTTCCTATGAATTACAGGTTAGACCTCATGGTTGTTTTCTACTGCTTCTGCAGTACTTTCTCCTCTTATATACTGAATGTTATAATAAACGGCAGACCTACTGTTCTTTCAGGTGAACACTTATTTTGCTGTTTATAACTGTCTGATATGGACAGTAGTTGTATTTTCCATGTCAAGACGTGACTACAGAAACACAAATGGTAAGTGACTATGACAATTCAAAACCTGTTTGCATCAGAGTGAATACTAGAATGTCCTGAACATGATGGTGTGGTGGAAACAGCCACCTCAATCTGTGTTCATGAACCCATTATAGACGTGATCAAACATATTCCAGCCTTCACACAGTTTATGCTCTCTACTTGACATTTGGTTCAGTCTGTTATAATTTTATTGTGTGCTTTTATCTGTGGAATGTTTTCATTTAAGGGGACTGGAGAGTTATCTCAGTGGTAAAAACCAATTGCTGCTATTGAAAGGACCTGGGTTTGGTTCCCAGTACCCACATGGTGGCTCACTATTGCCTGTCACTCCAGTTCCAAGGCATTCACAATTCTCTTCCGTCCTCTGCAGGCACTGTATTCTCTTCTTGCACACATATACTTGGAGACAAAACATCCATGCACACAAAATCAAAATAGATAATAAATAAATCTTTTTAAAATATGTTTTCATTTTGATGGCTTAATTTACAGGCAAAGAACAAGTGTAAACATGAGTTTTGAGATTTTACTAAAATGCAGTGCTGTGAGTATGATCTGGCCGAGTTTTGACTCCCAGTTTTATTTTATGACCAGAACATGGACCTGTTGTTTCTAATGTCCCCAGAAATAGGCATTGTTTTCTGTGAGGAATAAAGTCTATAGTGTGAAACACAGATGAATTACTAACACCACTGATCTGTAAAGAGTACACCATGAAATAACAGCATGGTCTAAAAGAGCATGAGAAGAAAACTTACTAAAATATTGTATTTAATATTCTATATTCAAATCCTAGTTCTTATATTGAGAAACATATAATAAACTCATGTATAATTAAATTATATTTATTTCATAAAATATAAAGATATAATTAATTATATAAACAATAAATTGTATAAAGCATTCAAATAGAGCAGATTCATATTATATTTAAAGAATTTTAAAAATGTAAAAACTTAAACATTATCAAAACTGAAATAAAGCACTAAGTGTGAAGAAAAATGAGTTGAGGGCTAGAGCCCTTACCGTCCATGCACAAGGCCCTGCATTCTATTAGCAACAATGATAAATATTGAGGAAAGACATGACATGAGTTTATGCTTAATATTAGAATATGACTTAATCCGGGGAAGTAACTCAAGACATATTTGGTCTTAGCTATCATTGCCTGATACTCATTCTCTAACTTCTCTTCACTATATTTTCCAAAGTTCAAGAGAGAAGTTTCAAACGAGGCATTGTACCAGTAGTCATTCAATACATGCACAGTTTATGCCTCTATACATCATATATGTACTGTCATAAAAGAATATATTTTGCTCCAGAAATACGCTCACATCTTGTAACTCTCCATGGTTGAATGCTGCTTCTATTTCCGTTCTAATGTTTACTATGCTGTGAAACCATGCTAAGTTTAATAATAATAATAATAATAATAATAATAATAATAATAATAATAATACATGCAGAGGTAGTCTACATATCATATAAGGTAAGCTGAGTTATCACATTGACTTGTTACTACAATCATTCAGCACCTTCACAGATGGACTGGATTACTCTGGTGTTAGTCACAGTCACTCAAGTAGAGGGAATTATATAATAGTAATTATCAATAAAAGCTGGCACAGGATAGGGACACTTCTGTCTTTCTCACTCACCCCTTATCTATGAAATTATTCTTGTGTCTTCTTTGTCTGTTCCTTGAATCATTGTCAACTCCAGATTCCCACTACCAGAACTGAGTATTGTCTGAGACCACTTTTCTCTATGCAGCACACTCTAAAACAGAAAGTACTCACTTGACTTCTTGTCTCTGCAGCAAGGTGGGCTCAGTATACACATCCTGGCTTCATAATAACCAGCACTTAGGGAGAGGGAGGCAGATCAAGCCTGTGATAAAGGTCTGTGACTCTGTGACCTCACCTCCCTCTGAAATGACAACTTTCATTTCATCTGCAGTGAAAATGACAGTACTCTCTTTGGGAGACAAATCATTTAAGATACTTTCTTGTTGTTAATTAAATAGGACACTTAAAAGTTTCTCATGAATGTCTCCTAAGGTGCAATGTGTTTTGAAGATGTATTAAGTTTTTGTGATCCATGAAGATTCACTGTATCCCTTGTGGAATATGCTAGCAACTTTAATTTTATATTCATAAGAAATATATAGAAGTCTATATGTCACACTGGATTCAGGATTCTGTCTGTCTTCTTTGAGCCCAAACAACCTCAGTTCTTTTAAAGAAGATTTAGAGCATTTACTACTTAATTATCTATGTTTATTTACTACAAATAGATGTGTTTTAGTCAACTCTACCCTTCATTTGCTCTTTACTAAGTCATTTCTTATCCAACTACCATTATTCCTTCCAAATTTCATCTATTTCTAAAAGTAAAACAACAAAACAAAACAAAAACACTGAGTTTATATAGTTATATTTATGTGCCTAGTGTAGATGCATCTATGGAAACATTGGTGGCATCCTAAATGTTGAATACTCACAGATATCTTACAGACTTTCAGGTCAGTAGTTCTTCTGCTAGAAGTAGACATCCTCACAACTTGCAATCTGCCATGATTTTTTTCTACCTTGCTCTGTGAAGGTTTTGTGTAAACTGCCACAACAAGTGAACTCATATGTACAAGTATCCTATCATGTCTGTTAAAAACCAGTTTCCTTAGAACCATCTACCTCAAGTGTTTATAAGTTCTGTGCATCTATTCTCATTATGATCCCTGAGTCTTGGGGTGTTATATAGATGTCCCAGTTTTAGCTGGACACTCCAGAGTCTGTTACTCTCAGCACCATGAATGGTTGTGGGGTTCTGTAGTTAATCACCATGGACAAAGAAAAGAATCTTCTCTAATGAGGGTTGAGAGATATATAAATCCCTCAGTATAAACATAAGAGCTCAGAGGTCAGTTTATTACTGTGTCTTTAGCAGAAAATAGCATTAAATTCTTCCCCAGGATCTTTTTTATTTATTTATTTAATTTATTTGATTAAGTTATTTATTTACTGTACACCTTGATCTCCTTTGCTCCCAGTCTCTCCCTCTGTTCTTACTTGTCCACAATCCATGCCTCCTCCCCTTCTCCTCAGGAAAGGGAAGGCCTTGTGTGGATCTCTATACTTTCTAGAAACATATTTTCCCCTAATATGGTGCCAGGAATGGGTTCCATCTTTTGAAGTGGCCTTCAATTCAATCATAAAGTCATTGGTTACTCCCATGATGCTCATGACACTGTTGTACAAAGCTTGATATTGCTATAGCTCTCACTGTTGACATCTGGCTAAGATTATAATTATTTACAGCACTTTGAAAACTATCCCATAAGTATGGTGTTTCAGAGCAACCACCAGCTCATTTTTCTATGTTCTATCACTTGAGTATATGTTATTTTTAGGAATAGGGTTACCCTCTAAAGATCATTGACCCCTAAACATTATAGGCTATCGACATTAATCTTAATTATCCTCAATTTGGTTCTTAAATCTCAAATACCGATTATGCTACAATATTACATTACTCAGCAGAGAAAATAATCAAATGTGAAAAGAATATTTAATGAACTAGGACTAAAACTAGAAACATGATACATAGTTATCATAGGAGATCTTACTATAGTGTAATACAAATTTATTTTAAGATGATGTGATGAAGATACTCTTAGAAATGAAAAAACTAGGAACATTTCATGAGTCAGCTGGATCCTCAGCAGGCATTCAAATATGCAGTAAAATAAATTTCCTATCAAACTGTTCTTTTGTATATTTTGTTTGTACCTATAGTAAAGTAGCTAATACAGATTTAATTTTGCATATCCAAAAAACTTCAGTTGTTTGATAAATATTGTAAAATTGAATTTTATTTTAAAATTGTGCATAGGAGAGAGGTTGAATGGAATATGTAGCAGATATTTCACTTAGGGTTCATTACCCATGGCCTCTTCCTCTTAGATCTCTAGGCGATTATACACCTTTCCATTTAATTCTGCCCAGTGCAAAAAGTAGTTTCTCTGACCCAGGTTGAAAGCCCAGGTCTATGGGTATAAACAGTGGACAGAGGCAATTTGATAGGGTGATCATTTATCAAAACAACATCAGGTTCTAACAAAAGGCTATGATTGGTCAAGCCATGGATATTTATCTAAGACTGCAGTATCATGCATAAAATTCACTCCTGTGGAATAGGTCTAAAATTTGTTCCGGAAGCATTTATAGCTATACCCATAGCAATCAAGCCATCTTTGTACCAGTGAGCATATCTTCCTTGATAGGTTAGTATTGAAACATGCAGGATCTTGAAATGGGTAAGACTACTAGTTAGTTTTCTCCCCAAACAGCCTGCGTAGAATTCTCTAGGAGTGTGAAAATTAGCCAGGATAAATACCAATAATATTGTAAACTAATTTAAAATAAAAATTATAATTATTTCACTGTTTTATTTGTAATATTTTATTTGGCTTTTAATATATCCTGTTGCGGGAAATATTAAAAAAGAGAACCGGCACGTTCCCACACTAGTGCCAGCAACCAGCGGGCTGCAGAGCTCAGCCTGGTGATCTCAGCCCAGCCATCTCTCTGTGCTGGAGCTCCTGAGTCTCATGGCAGATCTCTGCCACCAGGCCCACACACCAACTGCCCACCCCACAGTCAATCATCTCAACACCCAATTACTCGGTAGAATTAAAACTCTTATGCATATAGTTAACCAATCAGATTTATGTATCAGTAAAAATACAATTTACAAAATGCCAATACAATAATTTCAGAGCCAATTGACAATGATAAAAGCTGCCCACTTAGATTAGACAACTTATCCTAACCTTCTAACCTTTATGATAACATAACATCTGTGGCAATATGCCAATTCACATCCTCTGTCATCTTCCTCTTCTCCTCACCTGTGCAACCTTAGCTCCGCCTCCCTGTTCCCTGTCCAATCACAGAGCTCCTATTGCCTTAATGTAACTGGACAGGGAAAATCCTGTAACAATATCCCAACTGAATTTTTGTCTCCCTCTACTCCTCCCAATCCTCCCATCACATATCCTCTCCCCAAATACAGTCTTCCACCATTTCCATTCAGAAAAGAGCATGACTCCAAGGGATATCAAAAAACTCAGCATAACAAGATTCACTAAGAGTAGGCACAAACCCTCATATCAAGCCTGTTGAAGGCAACTCTGTAGGAGGAAATGGGTCCCAAAAACAACAGAAAAGAGTCAGAGACACTGCCTGGCCACTGCTTTGCTGGCCTCCATTAGGCCTACTGAAGGAACATCCAGTCCCGCTGAACAAGCAACAATCCATTAGAGCCCTCCTGATCCCATCCCCCTGCCCATTCCCAGGGGCATGCCCATGTGCTCTGAGATTTCTGTCGACTGTCCCTAAGGATCCATTGTCTGGCCACTGCTGTGCTGTCCCTATCGGTTTCACTGAACAAGGAATATCCAGGTCCACAAAACAAGGAAAAGACACTAGATTACTTCTCCCCAATTTCTGTCTATTCCCCACGGGCACACCCAGCTGCCCTGATCAAGCTGTAGGCTGTCCCTCAAGCTCCACTGTCTGGCCACTATTCTGCTAGTCTCCATCAGGCCCACTGAAAAAGAAACATCTAGACCCACTATGCAAGGAACATCCAGGTCTGCTACACTAAGAACATCTAGTTCATGACTGCCCACAGGAGTCCTGCTGCACAGAGAACATTCACATTAGGCCTGCCTTCCTGATAACTGCTACATCAGGAACATACCAAGACAACCAAACAGCTAAAGGCCAGCATAAGAAGACAACAAGACCCAAGGCAACATGGCACCTTCACAGAAAAGCTATCTCACTACAGCAAGGCCTAGATATCCTAAGAGAATTGAAACATAAGGAAATGACCTTAAATCTAGCCTTATAGAAAGCAGATGCCTTTAAAGAGGAAATTAGTAAATTCATCAAGGAAATACAGAAAAATAGAACCAAACAGGTGAAGGAGGTGAATAAAACTGTTCAAGATTTGAATATGAAAATTGAAACAAACAAACAAACAAAACAGAAAAGCTGATAATCCCAGGGATTCCTGGAGATCAAAACTCTAGAAAAGAGAACAAATACAACAAACATGAGCATAACCAAAAAAATTTTTTTACAAAAGATGGAAGAGAGAATCTCAGGATTAGAATATACAATAGAAAAAAACTGGTATATCAGTTAAACGAAATGTTAAATATAAAAACTTCCTGACACAAATCATCCAGGAAATTTGGGATAATATGAAAAAAAACCAAACCTAAGATTAATGGGAATAGAAAAAGGTAGAGTACCAGCTCCAAGGACCAGAAAATATTTTCAACAAAATTATAGAATAAAATTTTTACAGCCTAAAGAAGTATATACCGGGCTGGAGAGATGGCTCAGTCATTAAAGACTAGGCTCACAACCAAAAATACCCAGAAGTGGATACCTATAAAGATACAAGAAGCTTATAGAACACCAATTAGATTAGACTGGAAAAGAAAATCCTCCCACCACATAATAATCAAAACACAAAATCTTCCGAACAAAGAAAGAATAAAACCTGCAAGGGTAAAAGCCCTAGTAATACATAAAGGCAGAACTATGAGGATTATTCCCTGCTTCTCAACAGAAACTCTAAAATCAGGAAGAGCCTAGACTGATGTCTTACATCCTCTCAGAAAGCACAGATGCCAACCTATATCCTGAATATCATTCACCATATATGAAGAAAAAAGGTATTCAAAGAAAACACCATATTTGAACAATATCTATCCAAAAATCCAGTCCCATAGAAAATATTTGAAGGAAAAATTCATCCCAATGAGGTAAACTTTACACAAGAAAACACAGTAAATAAATAACTCCACACCAGTGAAAACAAAACAAGGGGAGCACATGCACGCAGGCGACGCGCGCACACACACACACACACACACACACACACACACACACAGTAAATATATAAATATAACTTGTTTAGTCCACAAAGTATTATTTATATATATTAGATTTCTATGAAAACTAATTTGTATTGGATGAGCAATTGGGAAGCTTTACCCTGGGGAAGACTATTTCTCCAAAAGAAAAAAACAAAGAAAAGGTAAAAAGGGAAAAAAAATCAGACTTCCAAACGATAGCTGCCTCATCCTGGATGTTAACAGCCTGAAAACATAATTTAAAGAAAATCTTCTACCCCACCTTGTGATGTGCCTATGAATAAAATGAGATTACATGTTGCAGTGATAGCAATATCAAGAGACCACTGTCTAATCTAAGATTCAGTGTGTGTGTGTGTGTGTGTGTGTGTGTGTGTGTGTGTGTGTGTGTATCTTGTGGAACTCTATGTGGGATTTTCTACTATTACATATCACTCACCAAAGTTTAATGAAGATCGGGGAAACTATCTGAATAATCCTATAATCTGCAAGTAAATAGCAACAATAACTAAAAGTCATCCAACCAAAAAATCCCAGGAACAGATCATTTTAGTGCATATTTCTACCAGACATTCAAAGAAGAGCTAATACCAATACTCCTCAAACTATTCCACAAAATAGAAACAGAAGAAACTCTGGCAAACTCATTCCGTGACTACTGTCACCATGATACCTATGCCACACAAAAGCTCAACAAAGACAAAGAATTTAAGACCAATTTCCTTTATACGTTGATGCCAAAATACTCAATAAAATACTTCTAAACTGAATCTAAACACATCAAAGAAATCATTCACCATGATCAAATAGGATTTATACTAGTGTTACAGGGGTGGTTCAATGTATGAGAATTCATCAATATAATCTACCATTCAAAGGAACTGAAATACACACACACAAACATGCACACACACACACACACACACACAAACATACACACACACACACACACACGATCTTCTCACTAGATATTGAAAAGGCCTTTGACAAAATACACCACCCCTTTGTTCTAAAATCTTGGAGAGATCAGGGGTATGGTTCATATATTTAAACATAAATATATGCAGTATATATAAACATAAACAAAAATAAAGGCAGTATACAGCAAGCAAATAGCCAACATCAGATTAAATGGAGAGAAACTTCAAAACGATTCCACTAAAATTGGGTACAAGACAAGGTTTTCCATTCTCTCCCTATCTCTGCAATATAGTACTTGAAGTTATAGCTAGAGCAATAAGAAAACTAAAGGAGATCAAGGGGATACAAATTGTAAAGATCAAATGATAAATGGGCCAAGAAAGACATTATGGAGACAATGCACTTTACAGTAGCTTCAAATGATATAAAATATCTTGGTGTAACTAATCAAAAAAGGAAAAGACCTCTATGACAAGAACATTCAGTCTCTGAATAAACAAATTGAGGAAGATATCAGTGTGCCCTTCCCCCAGGCAGTAGGATAAACAAACTGGCTGGAGCCAGTCCGGCCTCTCTGCATTTGCAACCTCCTACATGAACCTTGAGGAGTTTACCACAGGCTGAGCTTGCTAAAACAAAGGACGGGGACTTCGGGCTTTCCCTTTAAAAGCAGTACGGAATAATAAAGTTCGAGCCTTAATCAGAAACTTTGTCTTGACTTCATTCTTCTCTCACACTTTGTCCCTTTTTTACTTCTGGCTCCCCTTTCAGGTAGACCCAGTTCAACCATGGATGCTGGACAGCTACAGGTGGCACACGAATGAGGGGCTTGAAAATGGAGAGACTGGGTCGATCTCCTCTGCCTCTGCGTAGGTTACGTGGTCGACCCCAGTGCACTGGCCTTTTGGCGGTCTGCCGCCGCTCCTGAATTAAACCTCGTGTGATTGCAGCAAGGACAGTCTTTCGTGAGTTCTTGGGGGGTC
>CM052717.1:47927314-47955013 GCA_028551405.1 Uromys caudimaculatus
GGAATATGGGAATTGGTGGGCGGGTAGGTGGGAGGAGGAATTCCCTCACAGAGGCGGGGAGGGGGAGGGGATAGGGGGTTTCCAAAGAGGAGACCCAGAAAAGGCGAAACATCGGAAATGTAAATAAAGTATCAAAAAAAAAAAAAAAGAATTCATGTGTCATCTTCCATTCTAGGATGGGTGGTATATAGTGCAGTTGCGTTCATTCACCTGTATTCCAGAAGTGACCCCTTACTCATAATTCTGAAAATCTAGTAGATTAAGACTAGTGTTGGATGGAAGCATTTCTTTCTTCTGACATTTATTTCCTCTCTCTTGGATGAATACATATTTATTCATGTCACCATATATAATGTACCACAACATAATCTTGCACCCATGCTATCATAAGGATGCTTAATCATTCATTAGTTCACCATCTAAACATGGGCAGAAGCATTTGTTAATTTGTCATTAGTGCCTGATCTGGAGTAAAGATATACTTGTTCATGACTCTTCATAAAAATTCACACAATTATCCATAGTCATCCTTACAAATTTTACATTAATCAATAATTTTGAATATATAAGAAGAGTACTGGAATATTCAGCTAATCAAAGTTCAGAATCTTATGAATTAGTAAATGTGAATAGAAGCTTCATTTACTCAACTTCTTAAATTCTAAAAGAATGCATGTGTTAAACAATTCTCAAATGAATTTGAGAAAACCACAAATATTGAAAACACAACAGTGATTAATAATCAGCATAGATTCTCTAAATACCAATGCATATCATAATGATACAAATATCAGAAGAATAATATGATAAATTCTACATATTGCCATAAATAATCTTGGGAACAACGCAAAATTATGCAAATGCCTTTGATTTGTTGTAAGAAAGAACCTGGTGACTTAAAAATTCTAATATGGGTTGAATAGGAGTGTCCAGAGGTCACATCAATTTTCTTACTCTCTACACCAATGTTTAAAAAGGAAATGTATAGTCTATGTTAGACTATAGAATTGATGGATACATAGGATTACAAAACATTGAAAATCAACATTTAAAAATCCAATGAGATAAGATGTCAGGACCACACTCATGAAGTAAATCCAGAAGAGATGAAGGGAAAATATGGTAATCATGTGGGAAAGCAGGCTGTAATAAATTAACACAAGGAAAGATGGGTCAGGAGGGAAAGGAGGAGTATGAGTGTAAATCATAGAGAATTATCCATAAGATAGGTTGAGAACCCATTAGGTTGTGAGTTTTCCTCACTCAGGCATATGCATAAATCAAAGAATCAGTAACATGGAATGCTTACAGTTTCTACTGTTCCTCATGTCTATGGAGATGAGTCATATGCCCATAAGTCAATGTCCTGAGCTGCAGAAGGAGAATGGTAAATTGCTCATCTAAAATGACTTTTGACTGAACATTTTTATGTCCTAAAAGAATCAAGAATATATTGAAAGTAACAGAAAACAGTGTAATAATAATATCAGTAACGCTGACAATTGTTGGGGATTGGTTCTAATGCTTTGAATTAATCCAGCCCCCAAAGTCAGGATCTGCATGCCCACATGCAGACATGTTGAAAGTCCTTATCCCTAACTGTTTTTTGATGCATCAATAAAGAGCCAAAGCCAATGACTGGTCAGGCAGACTGAGGCGGGAACTTTAGATCTGTGCAGGCTAAGAACTGGAAAAAAGGAAGGGGGAAGCATCATGACTTGAGGGAGAAGGATGGGACATAAGAACTGCAGGAGAGAAAGCCAACAAGCTGTGTAAGAATTTGTGTAAGTGGCCACTGACCACTTCCCCAGTTGGGCCTAAGGTAGCAGGGGGATGGTTTAGGAGTCTCAGGAGTACCCAAGGGGAGCATTTGCTTGCATGGGATGTTGCAGAGTGCCCAGACTTTGAATTATTCATGGCATATCAAAAATTAAAACAAATGTGTGTATGTGTGTGTGTGTGTGTGTGTGTGTGTGTGTGTGTGTGTGTGTTTCATTCCTGAATCCAAATAGCTCCTAGACTAGTTTGCACATGCAACCCTGCTGGAGCCAAAGCAGAGTAGCCAACTACTACAGACAATGTCTGAGTAGAAATACATGCTATAGTTGTGTCTAGGTGAGGAGCATAATTTCACAGGGATGACCTTGATTATTGTCTCTCCTTCCTTTCATCTTCTTCTCTTTCCCCTCTGTTCCATCCCCTCCCCTTTAATCCTCGCTCATCTCCTCTATATTTGCCTTTTCCTCTCTTCCTCTCTTCTTATCTCTTCTTCTCTCTAGTTCTCCATGAATTACTCTTCCTAGACAGGACAGTTTTGGGAACTAGAAATTTCTCCTTAGGGAAAGAAGGCTGAAGTTTACTAATGAATTCCAAGACAATTTCATTAATTGAGGGTTTCCAACCTTGACTCCTGCTAGCAACCAAGTCCTGCAATCAATTGTCACTCGTTATACCCTGCCTGTACCATTATTATCTGCAATTAATTATACTTATTTGCAATGTACAACGAGTTCCTTTGCTTATTTCTTTTCTTTTTCTAAAATTTCCATATATCAGGCCTTTGTTTGTAGTTTTAGCTGTAACTGCCAGGATTTTTTTTTTTTTTTTTTTTTTTTAACCAAACAAGAATCTCCTGATGTGGTTGGTAGGAATGAAAATCAGGCAACGCTGGAGTGGGGTCGCCAAGTCTGAGGCTGAGAGAAGTTTATTCCAAACTATAAGACTATATTCATCAAAGCAGAATATATAGTTGGGTGAAAGGAGAAAATGACAGGTGCAAGTTTGTTGGGAAATAAAAAGTTCATTTCTAAGAGTAACTGTCCATAAAAACTTCTATATTATTCACTGACTTTAAGGTGGCCCAGATGTTTGAATACCTAAGGTAAGGACTATCTTTGTTTCTCATGAAGCAAGAGACACACAATGCCTCAGGAGTCATGGGCTTTAACATCAAAAGCCTATGATGCATAGCTCTCAAGACAGTTCTACAGGCCAATTCAATCATCTTCTGTAGATGACAAAAGTCACAGCGTCAAAATGAAGCAGGGCCATGGAGTTCCTTGGTAACTGGAGTGTTGCTAGGATAAGGGGACAAACATAATTTTATTTTATTTATCAAATTTTATTTCATTGTATTGTTTTTGTGGATAGTCATTATACATGAAACAGTGTCACAATAGTGTTTTTTATACAGGAATATATTTCTCTGAGCATATTTCCCTTATGCTCTTCAGCTGCCTGTTCCTTTTATCCCTTTTGTTTGCCTGCATTGTACTCCTGGACAAATTTACATGTGGTTTTATGTCATGTGTATTATATTTATATACAACAATCAGTTTATGCTCATGTATTCATATAAAATCTATGAACAATAAACAGCAAAAGAATATGTGTGGCTACTTTTTCTCTTCATTTTGTCCATTTTCCTTTTCTTCACACCTCTCTCTCTCTCTCTCTCTCTCTCTCTCTCTCTCTCTCTTTTACTTTCTCTCTCTCTCTGAGACATTGTCTCTCTGGCTGCCTTGGATCTCACTGTATAGTCAAAGCTGGCCTTGAACTCATAGATCTGCCTTCCTTGTCTCCTGAATGCTTTGATAAAAGTTATGTGCCACTGCAAAACCTTTTAAACTACTTTACCCATGACTGGCTTAATCACTTAATGAAATTCTCTGTTTACATCCAGTTTCTTACTACCAACATTACTTTTTCCTGTTTGGTGGTGGTCATTTTTTGGTGTTTGCATGGTTTTTGTTTCAGGCTACTAATGACTGTGTAAAAGAATATAGAAATGTTTCTGCTTCATGGAGGGAAATCAACCCTGATGCTGGAACCCAGAACTAGTGACATCATGGATCTTAGGGGAGAATCTGGTGTTACTTCCCTAAACCAGAATAATTTCTCATCAAATTCTGAATGTTTTTCATTTTAAAAATTGGTTATTTTATTTATTAACACTTCCAATATTATCCCCCTTCCCAGTTTTCTCTACACAAGCCCTCTCTCCCCAACTCCCTCCCCTGCCTCTATAAGGGTGCTCCCCTACCCACTCACCCACTGCTCCCTCAGTGGCCTAGCATTCCCCCATCCTGGGTCGTTAAGCCTCCACCGGACCAAGGGACTCCCCTCCCAGTGATGTCAGGTAAGGAAATCCACTACTACATATCCAGATGGAACCATGAGTACTCCCTGTGTACCCTTTAGTTGGTAGTTTGGTCCTTGGGAGCTTTGAGGAGGGTCTGTTTGGTAGATATAGTTGCTCTTCCTATGAGGTTGCAAACCCCTTCAGCTCTTACAGTCCTTGCCCTAAGTTTCCCTTTGGGGTCCCCACACTCAGTCCAATGTTTGGCTGTGTACATCCACATCTGTACCAGTCAGGCTCTGGCAGAGGCTCTCAGGGGACAGCTATACTGGGCTCCTGTCAGTAAGCACTTCTTGGCATCAGCAATACTGTCTGGGTTTGGTGTCAGCAGATGGGATGGATCCCTAGGTGGGGCAGTCTCTGGATGCTCTTTCCTTCAGTTTCTGTACCACTCTTTGTCCTTGCATTTCTTTTTGACAGGAGGAGTTCTAGATTAATATTTTTGGGGTTGGTGGGTGGCCCCTTCCCTCAACTGGGGGCCATGGCTATCCAATGGATATGATCTCTACAGGTTCTATCTTCTCTTTGTTGGGTATTTTGATTGAAGTCCTCCATGTTGGATCCTGGGAACCCCCAGATTCCCTCCCCAATGCTACACACCTAGATAAAATTCCTGACCCTCTGTACTTCTCCCCCATCTTCTCCCATATCTGAACTGGTCCCCTCTTTTCCCTCTCCCTCCTCTCTCTCTCCCAAATCCCTCACTCCCTCTAATTCCCAGCGATTATTCTCTTCCCCCTACCCAGTAGTACTGCAGCATCCACACTTTGGTGTGTTCTTCTTCTTTCTTCTTGGGTTTCATATAGTCTGGGAGTTATATTGTGGGTATTCCAAGCTTCTTTTTAACTTATATCCACGTATCAGTGAGTACATGCCATGTGTTCTTTTGTGACTGGGTTACCTCACTCACAACCCAGATGTCCCTCAACAGAAGAATGGATGCATAAAATGTGGTACACTTACACAATGGAGTACTACTCAGCTATTAAAAACAATGATTTCATGAAATTCGCAGGCAAATGGATGGAACTTGAAAATATTTTTTCTTGTACCCCCAGGTAAGTAAAGGTCTCACCCCTCATCCAAGAAATGTAGCTCATAACACACAGAGATCATTACAGAGAGTTCCAACAGACAAAACACCATATACAAGAAACTGTGGTACTCAGCCCTATTTGATACATGTACATATAACTGCACCTAAGGCTTATGGATCATATTAGAAGTTAGGTTGAAAAGATTGGAAGACCCAGATAAACAGGAAATTTGCTGTGTAATTGTATCTCTTTGAAATGTCCAAGGGAAGATATTCATGAAGTCTAATCAATGTGGCTTCTTAAACAAGACTGGAACAAGAATGATATTGATAGACATGATAACATGAAAGTGGTTTATATCATGAAGTCTTATTCATAGATAGAGAACTACAAACAACCATTAAATACTCACAATTCATCATCAAATCAAACTGGTCAGCGCTGAAATCTTATACACATGAGTAACACCGATGGTCTAAAGAGGTTGTACTCTTAGGTGTGTATCTCTCTCTCTCTCTCTCTCTCTCTCTCTCTCTGTCTCTGTCTCTCTCTCTCTCTCTCTCTCTCTCTCTCTCTCTCTCTCTGTGTGCATGTGAAAGCAGTTATAGAAATAGAGGTCATTAATTTTAGAAAGAGACAGACACAGAGAGAGAGACAGACACAGAGGCAGAGAGACACACATAGAGAGAGAGTGAGAGAAAGGTGCACATGGAAAAGTTTGGAGGAGAAAAGAGAAAGAAAGAAAAAATATTTGGGTTTACGCCTGTGGTCTGTGCCATGTGACACCATACCCAAATAGCATAGGGAAAGAGCTACCTTCCCAGGAGTGTGGACAAGCCTTTGAGTGGGGGTAAGGCCAGTACCTCTGCTCAGAGGGACTTGCACAGAACCCTCAGGATGCAGGGACTTACAAACAGCCTGGGGCAGGAGCCTTCTGGTTTCCTTCTGCGGCCAGGGACTTCAGTTTGTGCAACAAAGCTCTATAGGCAAATAGCACTGGGAGAAAGCTAGCATCCCAGGAGTGTGGAAAAGCCTGTGAGTGGAGGTAAGATAAGCACTACTGATCAGCAGGACCTGCCCAGAATCCTCAGGACACAGGGACTAAGAAGTGTCCTTCTGGATTCCTTCTGCAGCCAGGAAGCTGATCCTGTGACACAGGGCTCCATACTCAGTGCCAGGAGAGAGCTGATCTCCCAGGAGTGCCGACACACCTTTGATCACAGGAAGACCACCACTTCTGTTCAAATTACTTGATCAAGAGGGATCTTTGCAGAGCCATCAGGACACAGGAACCAAGGAATAGCTGGGGACAGGATGGTTCTGGTTTCTGTCTGCACCCCAGAGTTGACCCTGTACCACAGCTCTCTAAACAGAAATTCCTCTCAGAGAGAGCTGGTCTCTAAGGAGTACTGACTCAAAGTCTTGCAGGAGGGACAAGTCACAGTCAGAGAGAGCAAGACCAGCTAACACCAGAGATAACCAGATGGCGAAAGGCAAGGGCAAGAACATAAGGAACAGAAACCAAGGCAACTTGGTATCATCAGAACCCGGTTTTCCCACTACAGTGAACCCTGGATACCCAACACACCAGAAAAGCAAGATTCAGATTTAAAATCACTTCTCATGATGATGATAGAAGACTTTAAGAAGGAAACAAATAACTCCGTTAAAGAAATACAAAAGAACACAGGTAAACAGTTAGAAGCCCTTAAAGAGGAAATACAGAAAAGCACAATCTAACAGGTGAAGGAAATGAACAAAACCATCCAGGATCTAAAAATGGAAATAGAACCAATAAAGAAATCAAAAAGGGAGACAACCCTGAAGATAGAAAACATAGGAAAGAGATCAGGAGTCATAGATGCAAGCATCAACAATAGAATACAAGAGATAGAAGAGAGAATCTCAGGTGCAGAAGATACCATAGAAAACATAGGCACAACAGTCAAAGAAAGTGTAAAATACAAAAAGCTCCTAACCCAAAACATCCAGGAAATACAGGACACAATGAGAAGATCAAACCTAATGATAATAGGTATAGAAGAGAGTGAAGATTCCCAAATTAAAGGGCCAGTAAATATCTTCAAGAAAATTACAGAAGAAAACTTCCCTAATCTAAAGAAAGACATGAACATAAACATTCAAGAAATCATTCTAATATCAGACACCAAATGCACAAAACAAAGAAAGAATATTAAAAGCAGTAAGGGAATATGTCAAGTAACATATAAAGGCAGACCTATCAGATTTACACTAGACTTCTCACCACAGACTACGAAAGCTAGAAAATCCAGGACACATCTCATACAGACCATAAGAGAACACAAGTGCCAGCCAAAGCTGCTATACCTAGAAAAACTCAATTACCGCAGATGGTGAAACCAAGATATCTCATGATAAAACCAAATTTACACAATATGTTTCCACAAACCTAGCCCTACAAAGAATAATAGATGGCAAACGTCAACACAAGGAGGGAAACTGTACCCTAGAAAAAGCAAGAAAGTAATCTTTCAAAAAACCCAAAAGAAGTTAGCCACACAAACATAAAAATAACATAGAAAATAACAGGAAGCAACAATCACTATTCCTTAATATCTCTTAACATTAGTGGACTCAGTTCCCCAATAAAAAGACATAGGCTAATAGACTGGATACATAAACAGGACTGAGCATTTTGCTGTATACATGAAACACACCTCAGGGTTAAAAACAAATACTACCTCATATTAAAGGGCTGGAAAACAATTTTCCAGGCAAATGGTTCCAAGAGACAGGCAGGAATAGACATTCTAATATCAGATAAAATCAGCTTTCAACCAAAAGTCATCAAAAAAGATAAGGAAGGACACTTCATCCTCATCAAAGAAAAAATCTACCAAGAAGAACTCTCAATTTTGAACATCTATGCTCCAGATGCAAGGGCAACCACATTTATAAAAGAAACTTTACTAAAGCTCAAAGCACACATTGCACCTCACACAATAATAGTGGGAGACTTCAACACCCCACTCTCATCAATGGACAGATCTTGGAAACACAAACTAAACAGAGACACAGTGAAACTAACAGATGTTATGGACCAAATGGATTTAAAAGATATCTACAGAACATTTCATCCTAAAACAAAAGAATATACCTTCTTCTCAGCACCTCATGGTACCTTCTCCACAATTGACCATGTAATTGGTCACAAAACAAATCTCAACAGGTATAAGAAGATTGAAATAATCCCATGCATCCTAACTGATCACTTTGGATTAAGGCTTGTCTTCAATGGAAACAAAAACAACAGAAAGCCCACATACACATTAAAGCTGAACAACATTCTACTCAATGATAACTTGCTCAAGGAAGAAATAAAGAAAGAAATTAAAGACTTTTTAGAATTTAATGAAAATGAAAGTATAACATACCCAAACTTATGGGACATGATGAAAGCAGTGTTAAAAGGAAAACTCACAGCTCTGAGTGCCTCCAAAAAGAAACTGGAGAGAGCATACCCTAGCAGCTTAACAACATACCTGAAAGCTCTAGAACAAAAAGAAGCTAATACATCAAACAGGAGTAGAAGGCAAAATATAATCAAACTCAGGGTTGAAATCAACCAAGTAGAAACGAAAAGAACTATACAAAGAATCAACAAAACCAGGAGCTAGTTCTTTTAGAAAATAAACAAGATAGATGAACACTTAGCCAGACTAAGCAGAGGGCACAGAGACAGTATCCAAATTAACAAAATCAGAAATGAAAAGGGAGATTTAACAACAGAATCTGAGGAAATTAAAAAAAAATTAGATCCTTCTTCAAAAGCCTATACTCAACAAAACTGAGAAATTTGGACAAATTGGACAATTTTCTAGACAAATACCAAATGCCAAAGTTAAGTCAGGATCAGATAAACCATCTAAACACTCCCATAACCCCTAAAGAAATAGAAGCAGTCATTAAAAGTCTCACAACCAAAAAAAGCCCAGGACAATATGGGTTTAGTGCAGAATTCTATCAGACCTTCAACGAAGATGTAATACCAATACCTTCAAACTATTCCACAAAATAGAAACAGAAGGAACACTATCCAATTCATTCTATGAGGTCACAGTTACAATGATACCAAAACCTCACAAAGACCCAACAAAGAAAGAGAATTTCATTCCAATTTCCCTTATAAATATCAGTGCACAAATACTCAATAAAATTCTCGAAAACCAAATGCAAGAACACATCAAAACAATCATTCATCATGATCAAGTAGGCTTCATCCCAAAGATACAGGATGGTTCAATACCCGGAAATCCGTCAATGTAATCCACTACATAAAGAAACTGAAAGAAAAAATCCACATGGTCATTTCATTAGATTCTGAAAAAGTATTTGACAAAATTCAACATCCCTTCATAATAAAAGTTTTGGAAAGATCAGGAATTCAAGACCCATACCTAAACATAGTAAAAGCAATATACAGCAAACCAGTAGCCAACATCAAACTAAATGGAGAGAAACTTGAAGCATTCCCACTAAAATCAGGGACTAGATAGGGCTGTCCACTCTCTTCCTATCTATTCAATATAGTACTTGAAGTTCTAGCTAAAGCAATTAGACAACAAAAGGAGGTCAAAGAGATACAAATTGGAAAGGAAGAAATCAAAATATCGCTTTTTCCAGGATATGATTGTATACTTAAGTGACCCGGAAAACTCCACCAGGGAACTGCTGCAGCTGATAAACAACTTCAACAAAGTGACTGGACATAAAACTAACTCAAACAAATCAGTAGCCTTCCTATACTTGAAGGATAAACAGGCTGAGAAATAAATTAAGGAAATAGTTACAAACAATATAAAGTATCTTGGTGTGACTCTAACCAAACAAGTGAAAGATCTGTATGGCAAGAACTTCAAATCTTTGAAGAAAGAAATCGAAGAAGACCTCACAAGTTAGAAAGATCTCCCATGCTCACGGATTGGCAGGATTAATATAGCAAAAATGGCCATCTTATCAAAAGTGATCCACAGATTCAATGCAATCCCCATCAAAATTCCAACTCTATTCTTCATAGACTTAGAAAGAGTAATTTTCAAATTCATTTAGAATAACAAAAAACCCAGGATAGCAAAAACTATCCTCAACAATAAAAGAACTGGGGGAATCAGCATTCCTGACTACAAGCTCTACTACTGCAAAGTAGTGATAAAAACTGCATGGTATTGTTACAGTGACAGGCAAGTAGATCAAAGGAATAGAATTGAAGACCAAGAAATGAACGCACATACTTACATTCATTTGATCTTTGACAAAGGAGCTAAAACCATCTGGTGGAAAAAGACAGCATTTTCAACAAATGGTGCTGGTTCAACTGGCGGTCTACATGTAGAAGAATGCGAATTGATCCATTCCTATTTCCCTGTACAAAGCTCAAGTTCAAGTGGATCAAGAACCTCCACATAAAACCAGATACACTGAATCTAATAGAAGAGAAAGTGGGGAAAAGTCTTGAACACAAGGGCACAGGGGAAAAGTTCCTCAACCGAACACCAATGGCTTATGCTCTAAGATCAAGAATTGACAAATGGGACCTTATGAAATTACAAAGCTTATGTAAGGGAAAGGACACAGTCAATAGGACAAAATGGCAAACAGCAGATTGGGAAAAGATCTTTACTAGTCTTACATCTGATAGAAGGCTAATATCCAATATATACAAAGAATTCAAGAAGTTAGACTCCAGAGAACCAAATAACCCTATCAAAAAATGGGGAATAGAGCTAAACAGAATTCTCAACTGAGGAAACTAGAAAGTCTGAGAAGCACCTAAAGAAATGTTCAACATCCTTAGTCATCAGGGAAATGGAAATCAAAACAACCCTGAGATTCCACCTTATCCAGTCAGAATGGCTAATATCAAAAACTCTGGTGACAGGAGATGCTGGTGAGAATGTGGAGAAAGAGAAACACTCCTCCATTGCTGGTGGGATTGCAAGCTGGTATAACCACTCTGGAAATCAGTTTGGGGCACCCTCAGAATAATGGATATAATACTACCTGAGCACCCAGCTATACCATTCCTGGTCATATACCCAGAAGATGCTCCAACATGTAATAAGGACACATGCTCCACTAGAAGATGCTCCAACATGTAATAAGGACACATGCTCCACTATGTTCATAGCAGTCATATTTATAATAGCCAGAAGCTGGAAACAACCCAGATGTCATTCAACAGAGGAATGGATACAGACAATGTAGTACATTTACACAACGGAATACTACTCAGCTATTAAAAACAATGACTTCATGAAATTGGCAGGCAAATGGATGGAACTTGAAAATATCATCCCGAGTGAGGTAACTCAGTCACAAAAGAATGAACACGGTATACACTCACTAATAAGTGGATATTAGCCCAAAAGTTCGGAATACCCATGGTTCAATTCTCAGACCATATGAAGCCTAACAAGAAGGTAGACCAAAATGTGGTTGCTTCAGTGTTTCTTAGAAGGGTGAACAAAATACTCACAGGAGGAAATATGGAGACAAAGTGTAGGGCATAGACTGAACGAAAGGCTGGATGGAAGAGTTGTAGAAGGGACTGAAGGAGTTGAGGGGGTTTGCAGCCCTATGGAGGAAGCAACAGTGTCAACTTGCCAGACACCCCTGAGCTCCCAGAGACTGGGCCACCAATGAAAGAATACACATGGAGGCACCCATGGTGCTGGCCATATATGTGGCAGAGGAGGGCCTTCTTGGCCATCCGTGGGAGGAGAGGCCCTTGGGCCTGATGATGTTAGATGCCTCAGTGTAGGGGAATGCTAGGAATGGAAGAGGGGAGTGAGTGGGTGGGTTGGGGAGCACCCTCATAGAGGCAGGGGGAGGAGCAATGGGAGACCTGGAAAGGTGGAATCACAGGGTTGTTTTGATTTGCAGTTCCCTGATGACTAAGTATGTTGAACATTCCTTTAGGTGCTTCTCAACCTTTCGAGTTTCATCAGTTGAGAATTCTCTGTTTAGCATTGTTCCCCATTTTTTAATAGAGTTCTTTGGTTCTCTGGAGTCTAACTTCTTAAGTTCTTTGTATATATTGGATATTAGCCTTCTATCAGATGTAAGACTGATAAAGATCTTTTCCCAATCTGTTTGTTGCTGGTTTGTTCTATTGACAGTATCCTTTGTCTTACAGAAGCTTTGCAATTTTATGAGGTCCCATTTGTTGATTCTTGATCTTAGAGCGTAAGTAAGCTATTGGTGTTCTGTTCAAGAACTTTTCCCCTATGCCCGAGTGTTCGAGACTTTTCCATACTTTCTCTTCCATTTGTTTCAGTGTATCAGGTTTTATGTGGAGGTCCTTGATACACTTGGACTTCAGCTTTGTACAGGGAGATAGGAATGGATCAATCTGCATACTTCTACATGTCTGGCAATTGAACCAGCGCCATTTTTTAAAAATGTTGTCTTTTTTCACTGGATGGTTTTAGCTCCTTCGTCAAAGAGCAAGTATCCGTATGTGTGTGGGTTCAATTCTGGGTCTTCAGTTCTATTCCTTTGATCTATCTGCCTGTCACTGTACCAATACAATGCAATTTTTTATCACTATTGCTCTGTAGTACAGATTGAGATCAGGGATGCTGATTCCTCCAGAAGTTCTTTTATTGTTGAGAATACTTTTTTGCTATCCTGGATATTTTGTTATTTCAAATGAATTTGAGAATTGTTCTTTCTAAGTCTATGAAGAATTGAGTTGGAATTTTGATGGGAATTGCATTGCATCTCTGGTTTTCTATTGGCAAGATAGCCATTTTTACTATATTAATCCTGCTAATCCACAAGCATGGGAGGTCTTTCCATCTTCTGAGTTTTCTTCAATTTCTTTCTTTAGAGACTTGAAAATCTTGCCATACAAATCTTTCACTTGTTTGGTTAGAGTCACACCAAGATACTTTATATTGTTTGTGACTATTTTGAAGGGTGTCATTTTCTTAATTTCTTTCTCAGCCTGTTTATCCTTCAAGTATAGAAAGGCTACTGATTTGTTTGAGTTAATTTTATATCTGGCCACTTTCTTGAAGTTGTTTATCAGCTGTAGCAGTTCTCTGGTAGAGTTTTTCAGATCACTTAAGTATACGATCATATCATCTGCAAATAGTGATATTTTGATTTCTTCTTTTCCAATTTGTATCTCTTTGACCTCCTTTTGTTGTCTAATTGATCTAGGTAGAACTTCAAGTACTATATTGAATAGATAGGGAGAGAGATTGCGGTCTTGTCTGGTCCCTGATTTTAGTGGGATTGCTTCAAGTTTCTCTCCATTTAGTTTGATGTTGGCTACTGATTTGCTGTATATTGCTTTTTTATGTTCAGGTATGGGCCTTGAATTCCTCATCTTTCCAAGACTTTTATCATGAATGGATGTTGTATTTTGTCAAATGCTTTTTCAGCATCTAATGAAATGATTATGTGGTTTTTCCTTTGAGTTTGTTATATATTATTACATTAATGGACTTCCATATATTGAACCATCCCTGCATCCATGGGAATGAAGCTGAACTGATCTTCGTGAATGATTGTTTTGATGTGTTCTTGGATCTGGTTTGTGAGAATTTTATTATTTGTGCATTGATATTTATAAGGGAAATTGGAATGAAGTTCTCTTTCTTTGTTGGGTCTTTGAGGTTTTGGTATCAGTGTAACTGTGACTTCATAGAACGCATTGGGTAGTGTTCCTTCTGTTTCTATTTTGTGTGATAGTTTGGAGATTAGTGGTATTAGATCTTTGAAGGTCTGATAGATTTCTGCACTAAATCCATCTGGTCCAGTTTTTTTTTTCTTGGTTGGGAAACTTTAAGTGACTGCTTCTATTTCTTTAGGGTTATGGGAGTGTTTAGATGATTTATCCAATTCTGACATAACTTTGGTATTTGGTATCTGTCTAGAAAATTGTTCATTTCATTCAGATTTTCCAGTTTGGTTGAGCATAGGTTTTTGTAGGAAGATCTGATGATTTGTTGAATTTCCTCAGATTCTGTTGTTATATTTCTCTTTTCATTTCTGATTTTGCATATTTGGATACTCTCTCTGTGACCTCTGGTTAGTCTGGCTAAAGTTTTTTCTATCTTGTTGATTTTCTCAAAGAACCAGCTCCTGGTTTTGTTGAGTCTTTGTATAGTTCTTTTTGTTTCTACTTGGTTTATTTCAGCCCTGAATTTGATTATTTCCTGCTGTCTACTCCTCTTGCTGTAGTAGCTTCTGTTTGTTCTAGAGCTTTCGAGTGTGCTGTTAAGCTGCTAGGGTATGCTCTCTCCAGTTTCTTTTTGGAGGCACTCAGAGCTATGAGTTTTCCTCTTAGCACTGCTTTCAATGTGTCCCATAAGTTTGAGTATGTTGTGCCTTCATTTTCTTTCTTTATTTTATCCTCAACCAAGTTATCATTAGGTAGAGCATTGTTAAGCTTCCATGTGTATGTGGGCTTTCTTTTGTTTTTGTTGCTATTGAAGACCAGCCTTAATCCATAGTGATCTGATATGAAGTATGGGATTGTTTCAATCTTCTTATATCTGTTGAGGTTTGTTTTGTGACCAATTATATGGTCAATTTTGGAGAATGTACCATGAGGTGCTGAGAAGAAAGTATATTCTTTTGATTTAATATGAAATATTATATAGATATCTTTTAAATCCATTTGGTCCACATCTTTTGTTAGTTTTACTGTGTCTCTATTTAGTTTGTGTTTCCCTAATCTTTCCATTGATGAGAGTGGGGTGGTGAAGTCTCCTACTATTATTGTGTGAGGTGCAATGTGTTCTTTAAGCTTTAGTAAGGTTTCTTTTATGTATGTGGTTGCCCTTGCATTTGGAGCATAGATGTTCAGAACTGAGAGTTCTTCTTGGTAGATTTTTTCTTTGATGAACATGAAGTGTCCTTACTTATCTTTTTTGTTAACATTTGGTTGAAAGTTGATTTTATCTGATATTAGAATGGCTACTCCAGCTTGTTTCTTGGGACCATTTGCTGGCAGAATATTTTTCCAATCCTTTACTCTGAGGTAGTGTTTGCCTTTAACCCTGAGGTGTGTTTCATGTATGCAGCAAAATGCTGCATCCTGTTTATCTATCCAGTCCACTAGTCTATGTCTTTTTATTAGGGAATTGAGTCCATTGATGTTAAGAATTATTAAGGAAAAGTGGTTGTTGCTTCCTGTTATTTTCAATGTTATTTTTATGTTTGTGTGGTTCTCTTTTTTGGGGTTTGTTGAAAGAAGATTACTTTCTTGGTTTTTCTATAGTGTACTTTCCCTCCTTGTGTTGGAGTATTCCATCTATTATTCTTTGAGGGCTGAGTTTGTGGAATGATATTGTGTAAATTTGGTTTTGTCATGGAATATTTTCATTTCATTGTCTATGGTAATTGAGAGTTTTGCTGGGTATAGTAGCCTGGGCTGGCATTTGTGTTCTCTTAGAGTCTCTATGACATCTTCCGCGGATCTTCTAGATTTCACAGTCTCTGTTGAGAAGTCTGGTGTAATTCTGATAGGTCTGCCTTTATATATTACTTGACCTTTTTCCCTTATTGCTTTTAATATTCTTTCCTTGTTTTTTGCATTTGGTGTTTTGACTATAATGTGATGGGAGGAATTTCTTTTCTGATCCAATCTATTTGGAATTCAGTAGGCTTCTTGAATGTTTATGTTCATCTCTTTCTTTAGGTTAGGGAAGTTTTCTTCTATAATTTTGTTGAAGATATTTACTAGCTCTTTAAGTGGGAATCTTTACTCTCTTCTATACCTATTATCCTTCAGTTTGGTCTTCTCATTGTTTTCTGGATTCCCTGTATATTTTGGGTTAGGAGCTTTTTGTATTTTGCACTTTCTTTGATGGTTGGGCCAATGTTTTCTATGGTGTCTTCTGCACCTGAGATTCTGTCTTCTATCTCTTGTATTCTGTTGGTGATGTTTGCGTCTATGGCTTCTGATCTCTTTCCTAGGGCTTCTATCTCCAGGGTTGTCTACTTTTTTGATTTCTTTATTGTTTCTATTTCCATTTTGAGATCCTGGATGATTTTGTTCATTTCCTTCACCTGTTTGATTGTCTTTTCCTGTATTTCCTCTTTAAGAACTTCTGGCTGTTTACCTGTATTCTCTTGTATTTCTTTAAGGGAGTTATTAATTTCCTTCTTAAAATCTTCTATCATCATCATGAGAAGTGATTTTAAATCTGAGTCTTGCTTTTCTGATGTGTTGGGATATCCGGGGCTCACTGTGGTGGGAGAACTGGGTTCTGATGATGCCAAGCTGCCTTGGTTTCTGTTCCTTATGTTCTTGCCCTTGCTTTTAGCCATCTGATTATCTCTGGTGTTCTTCCACTGTTTTCTATCTTCAGGGTTGTCTCCCTTTGTGATTTCTTTCTCTCTCTCTCTCTTTCTTTCTTTCTCTCTCTCTTTCTCTCTTTCTTTCTCTCTCTCTCTCTCTCTCTCTCTCTCTCTCTCTCTCTCTCTCTCTCTCTCTTTCTTTCCTCCTCCTCCTCCTCCTCCTCCTCCTCCTCCTCCTCCTCCTCCTCCTCCTCCTCCTCCTCCTCCTTCTTCTTTTTTGGTTTTTCGAGATAGGGTTCCTCTGTATAGCCTTGGCTGCCCTGGAACTTACTCTGTAGACCAGGCTGTCCTCAAACGCAGAAATCCGCCTGCTTCTGCCTTCCAAGTGCTGGGACTAAAAGCATGTGCCACTACTGCATGGCTCCTTTGTGATTTCTTATTGTTTCTAATTCCATTTTTAGATCATGAATGGTTCTGTTCATTTTCTTCACCAGTTTGGCTGTTTTGTCCTGTATTTCTTGAAGGGATTTCTGTGTTTCCTCTGTAAGGGATTCTACTTCTTTGTTTGTGTTCTCCTGTATTTCTTTAAGGGAGTTATTTATGTCCTTCTTAAAATCCTCTATCATCATTATGAGATGTGATTTTAAATCTGAGCCTTGCTTTTCTGGTGTGTTGGGGTATCCATGACTGGCTGTGGTGGGAGAGGTGGGTTCTGATGATGCCAAGTAGCCTTGGTTTCTGTTGCTTAATGTTCTTGACCCTGCCTTTCACCATCTGGTTATCTCTGGTGTTAGCTGGTCCTGTTCTCTCTGACTTGTCCCTATTGCAATCCTCCGTATCAGTACTTTTGGGAGTCCAACTTTCTCTGAAAAAAATTTGGGTTTGGAGAGCTGTGGTACAGGTTAGCTCTAGGTGCAGACAAAAACCAGAAGGATCCATCCTGATGGCTCTGTGAGGGTACCTCTTGGGACAGAAAATTGAATAGAAGTGGTGGTCTTTCCTGTGCTCGAAGGTGTGTAGGCACTCCTGGGAGACCATATCTCTCCTGGAGCTATTTTGAGCTCCTGTGGCACAGGATGAACTCCCCGGCTGCAGATGGGAACCAGAAATCTCCTGTCCTAGGCAGCTCCTTGGTCTCTTTGTCCTGAGGGTTCTCAGTGGGTTCCTCTGAGCAGAGGTGCTAGTCTAACCCCAGCTCATAGGCTTGTCCCCACTTCTGGGAAGCTAGTTCTCTCCCTACCCTATTTTTGTATGGAGCCCTGTAGCACAGGCTCACGTCCCTGGCCACAGATGGAAACTGGAAGCCTGCTCTGTGGTCCCTGTGTCCTGATGAGTCCCTCTGAGTAGAGGTGCTGGTCTTTCCCCTGCTTCCAGGCTTGTCCACACTCCTGGGAGGCTAGCTCTCTCCAGGTGCTATTTGGATATGGAGCCCTGTGGCACAGGCTCAGGTCCCTGGCTGTGGAAGGAAACTGGAAGCCTCCTGTCCCAGGCTGCTCCTTGGTCCCTGTGTCCTGAAGGTTCTGCGTGGGTCTCTTTGAACAGAAGTGCTGGTCTTACCACTGCTCACAGACTTGTCCACACTCCTGGGAGGCTAGCTCTCTCCCAGCATTATTTGGGTATGGAGCCCTGTGGCACAGCCTCAGGTCCCTGGCCTGTTGTTTTAGCTAACATTTTTTTCTTTTTTCCATATGAAGCTGAAAATTGTCCTTTCCAGATCTGTAAAAAAATGTGTTGGAATGTGATGGGGATTTCATTGAAATTCGACATTACTTTTGGTAGGTTGGACATTTTTACTGTTTTACATCTATTGATCCATGAGCATAGGAGATTGATCTATCTTCTATCACACAAGCTTTTTCATTTGCTCTTTTTGAGTTACCCTAAAATGTTTTGTATTATTTATATCTCTTGAGAAGAGTGTTTTCCAGTATTTCTCTTAGTCCTTTTATCATTTAGTAGGGCTACTAATATTTTGACTTGATTTTGTAACCTTCTATATACTGAAATATTTTATCAGCTATAGGAGTTATCCACTGGAATTTTGAGGGTCCCTCTTTTTTTTGTTGTTGTTACTTCTTGGTCTGGCTCTGCTCACTCCAGCCCCACTAGCTCTGGCCCCAAAATTTATTTATTATATGTACATATACTGTCGCTGTCTTCAGACACACCAGAAGAAGGCATCAGATCTCATGGTTTGAGCCACCATGTGGTTGCTGAGATTCTAACTCAGGACCTCTGGAAGAGCAGTCAGTGGAAAGTTGAGCCATCTTTCCAGTCCAGAAGGTCTCTTATTTATACTATCATCAGTTGCAAATAACAATACTTTGACCTCTTTCTTTCTAGTTTCTATCCCCTTGATCTTCAGTTCTTTTACTGCTCAACAAAATATTCATGTATATATTGAATGGGCATAGAGAAAGTGGACAATCCTGTTTTGTTTGTGATTTTCATAGAATTGCTTCACTCCATATAACTTGATTTTTGTATGGACTTGTTTTTACTTCCTTTGTTATGTGACCTATGTTCTTTGGATTCCAAAATTTTTATTACAAAGGAGTCTTGGCTTTTGTCAAAGACCTTTTCTGGATTTAATAAAGTGATCATGTATTTTTTTTCTTATGGTTTGTTTATAAGTTGAACTACATTTGATGATTTTCATATATTAAACCATTCCTACATCTCTGGGATGAAGCCTATTTGATCATGGTGATGATTTTTTGATGTGTTCATGAGTTTGATTTGCAAATGTTTTATTGAGAATTTTGTATACATGTTCATGAAGGAAATTGGTTTGTAATTCTTCTTCTTTGCTGGATCTTTATGTGGCTTGGATATCGGGGTATCTAGACTCATAAAATAAATTTGGCTAAGTTCCATCTTATGTATTCTTTTGAATAACTTAAGGAATATTGCCATCAGTATTTCTTTGAAATCCTGTACAAATAAACAAACAAACAAAAAACATCTGGGCCTGTTTGTTTTTTAGGAGACTTTTATTTACTGCTTGTCTTTCATTAGGCTTTGAATCTCTCTTTAAATTGTTTATTTCATTTTAATTTAACTTTAATGACTGGTGTGTATGAAGAAAACTATTTCCTTTCAGGATTTGAACTTGGAAGAATACAGTTTTTAAAACTATATTCTTAAGAATTCCTGGGTTTGTGGGGATCTGTTGTTATGTCCCCCCTCCCCCAAGTTTGTTATTATGGATATTCTCTGTGCCTTTTAATTCATTGGTTTAGAACTTGTCAATTTTATTGATTTTTCTTAAGGAACCAACATTTTGTTTAATTTATTCTTTGTATGTATGTTGTTGTTCTTTCTATTTTATTGCTTTTAGTCCTGAGTTTGAATATTGCTTGCTGCCTAATCCTTTTGAGTGTGATTTCTTCATTTTGATCTAGATTATTCAGGTGTGCTATTATATTATGTTACTAGTGTGATATTGCTCCTTTTCATTTCCTATAATGTTGGTACATAGTGATATGAACTTTCTCTTAAAACTGCCATCATTGTTTCCCATAAGTTTGGGTATGCAGTATATAGATTTTCATTCAATGCTTGAATGTATTTATTTTTATTTTTAATTATTATTTGTTTTAACATAATTCATTTTTAATTAATATTAAAATTACTATTAATTTTTGTGGTGAGGCATTTTTCATTCAGTAGTGAGTTGTTCAGTTTGCATGAGTTTGTAAGCCTTCTGTTGTTATTAATATACATCTTTAATCTTTGGTCTCAGAAAGCCTTCAGGGTGTTACTGCAGATTTTTTTTTAATCGGTTGAATTTTGCTTTGTTTCTGAGTGTGTGGTGAGGTTTGAAGAAATTTTGAAGAGGTGCAGAGAGGAATGTATATTCTTTGTATGTGAGTGCAATGCTCTATAAATACATATTATGTCCATTTGGCTGATAATGTCTGTTATCTCTAGCTCATCTGTCTTTAATTTCTTTCAGGATGCCCTGTCACTTGATGAGAATGGGGTACTCAAATATTCCACTATCAGTGTATGGGGTTAATATGTGACTTAAACTGTTTTGGAACCTTCTGTACAAACTTGAGTGGCCTTCAGTTTGATTCACAGATATTAAGAATTGAAATGTCATGTTGGTGGATATTTTTAATGATTATGTAGTATTCTTCTCTATATCTTCTGATTAGTTTTGCTTGGAAGTATGTTTTGTCAGATACTAAAATGGCTACATCATCTTGCTTCTTAGATCCATTTTCTTAGAATATATTTTTCGTTCTTTTCTTCTAAGAAGATATCTGTCCTGGAAGTTACAATGTGTTTCTTTGATGCAGCAGAAGGATAGATCTTTTTTTCCATTCCTTTTGTTAGTCTGTGACTTTTTATTGGGGCACTGAGACCATTGATGTTGAGAGATATCAATGTGCAGTATTAGTTTTGTTGGTGTGTGTGTGTGTGTGTGTGTGTGTGTGTTTCCCTCTAGATTTGCTTGTCTTGAATTATTTTTTCTATGTGTTTTCTTGGGTGTGATTATCTTCTTTTGATTGCAATTCTTCTATCACCCTTTGTAGGGCTGAATTTAGAGTTAAGTATTGTTCAAATGTGCTTTCCCCCCCCCCCCAATGTCTTATTTTCTCCATTTACGATGATTGTAAGTTTTGGTGTGTTGAGTAACTTGGACTGGTATCTATGGTCTTATAAAATTTGTAACACTTCACTTTTTTTTTGTATTTTTAACACATCTGTTGATGTCCTTCTACCTTTTAATGACTCCTTTAACAAGCCAGGTGTTATTCTAATAGTTGTGTCTTCATATGTTACTTCATCTTTTTTATTAAGTGCTTTTACTATTTCTTCTTTGGTCTATATATTTATTTTTGAATATTATGTACACAAAGAACTTTCTTTCCTTGTCAAGTCTCATTGCTTTTCTTTATGCTTCTTGTACTTTGATTGCAATCTAGTATGTTATGTTGGTAAATTTTTCTTCCATAATGTTTTCAAAAATATATTTCATGCCTTTTACCTATGTTACTTCTCCTTGCTCTACTATTATTAATCTCAGATTTGATCTTTTCACAATGTACCAGATTTTCTGGAGTTTTTTTCCAGGACCTTTTTCAGCTCAATGTACCCAAAATCCTGTAAGGGCAAGATGACAGGGGAATTGCTTTGTATTTAGGTCTGAATGTCAGAGTCAGCAAACAAGGGAGGCATAAGCAAATGCTCAAGTCTGGGAGTAGAAAAATGGTCTAGAAACAGATACAAAAACAGATCGAGAAGGCACAAAAATAATTCCATCACTAAGAGATGATCAAAAGAAGTTGAAAGTGTCCAAATATACAAATTTTCCTGCCAACAAGATGTACAGTGGTAAGGATGGAGGAGAGATTGAAGAAATGACTAACCAATGACTGGCCCAGGTTAAGACCCATTCCATAAGAGAAAGCCCACACCTGACATTATTAATTATATTCTGGTATTCTTCCAGACAGGTGCCTGGCATGGCTGTTATCTGGGAGGTTTTACCTAGCAACTGATGGAAACAGTCAAACATTAGACAGAGCTTGGAAGATTCTATGGAAGAGCAGGACAAATGATTGACGGAGCTAGAGATGTCAAGGGAATCACAAGAAAACATAAAGAATCAACTAATTGCATAGGAGTCCACAGTGGCTGAGCCACCAAACAAAGTCTACATGGGACAGGCCTTGGCCCTGGACATATATGTAACAGTTGTGCAGCTCAGTCTTTATATGATACTCCTATCAGCATAAGGAGGAGCTGTATCTGACTGTGTTGCCTTCCTTTGGATTTTTCTCTCTTAGCTAGGGTACCTTCACTAACTATGGTGGGAAAGGATGCATGTAAACTTCTTGCAACTAGATTTCCTCAGCAGATTGGTATCCATGAGAAACCTCCCTTCTCTGTGCCTTTTCTGAGGAGAGGGGAAGGGCATGAGGATCGGGGCTGTTAGAAGGGGAGACTAGGAGGGGAGGAGGAAGAGGCAGCTGTGTTGGGATATAAAGAATATAAATTAATTTATAAAAGGTTCTGAACCATGAGTCAGTCTCTGTCATTTCTTACTGTAATATAATCCCCCCAATAAGGATGACTATGGGTAATAATAGGGTAATGCAGCCCATCTGTGAAGGTGCTGATAGATTGTGGTAATCTGTCAATGTGATAATTCACCTTATTTTATATGGTTTGTAGACTATCTTTGAAATATTATTATCATTTAAGTTATCATGCTTTGATAACATAAGAAACATTATAATGGAGATATAAGTAGCACACAATCCTGGGAAGTGCACGATATGAATATGTTTGTGGAGTGAAAATTTCTCATATGTGACACTATATCTATAATCTGCTTGTAGAAGCAATAACTGAGTCTGTAAAAATAGCCATTGGTAAATGACTAGTTTGAAGCCTCTCCTTCTTGAACATGGGAAGGAAACATGGAAGGGAATATACAGTATAGGTATAGAGAAATGGCAGTTAGGATGAAATGTGTCTTCTTTTCCTTGGTTTAATCATACTCTAAGCACAACCTGATGTTACATATTCTTTCACTGTTTACTGTTGTTGTTCATGGAACATAGGCCCTGGTTCTTGATATGATACCAGGGTTCTATCCCTCACATAAATTTGTATTCACATCTAGTGCTATGAAATTAAGACATTCAAAGAAAAAGTCCAAGTATTTCTATGCATTGATAATATTATTAATATAATTCTATACTTAAGAGACCAAGAACACTTAACAAAAACGTCCTAGTGATGATAAACTTGACGTAAATAAATTAGAAAATTAATATGTCGGTAACCATGTTATACAATGATAAGTGTGTTGAGAAAGGGACAGAAAGAATATGGGGATGGGTGGGCGGGTAGGTGGGAGGTGGAATTCCCTCATAGAGGCGGGGATGGGGAGGGGATAGGGGGCTTCCAAAGAGGAGACCCAGAAAAGGGGAAACATTGGAAATGTAAATAAAGTATTAACAATAAAAAAATAAAAAAAAAAGAGAAAGAGACAGAGACAGAGTGAAAGAGACAGAAAGAGTCAAAGGGGGTTAGCAACACAGACAGAGTGAGGTTGGAGTCAGTGAGATGAGAAAGAGAAATAAGGAAACTAACGTATGTTATGAGTCCAGTGAACCTAACATATCTACAGAACATTTCATGCAAGCACTAAAGAGTATACATTCTTCTCAGCACATCACAGAACCTTCTTCGAAATTGACAATATACTTCTTCACAAAGCAAGCCTTTACAGATACAAGAAAACTGAGCAAAGGGAAAAAAGAAAGAAAGAAAGGAAGAAAGAAACAAAGACCCTTATATCCTATCAGACTACCATGGATTAAAGCTGGATTTCATCATGAAAAAGATCAGAAAGCAGAAAGCCTATATACTCATGGAAACTCTTTACTCAATAATCAATGGGTCCAGGACAAACTAATGAAAGAAATTAATGACTTTCTAGAACTCAATGAGAATGAAGGCAAAAGATACCCAAATTTATGGGACACAATGAAAGCAGTGATAGGAAAAAATTTTAAAGCACTAAATGCTTTCATAAAGAAATTGAAGAGTTCTCATACAAACAATTTAAAAGTACACCTCTCTAAGCTCTAGACAAAAATAAATAAATAAATAAATAAATAAATGAATAAATAAATAAATAAATAAATAAATAAATAAATAAATAAATGGAAGAAGCAAAGACACACAAGAGGAGCAGACGGCAGGAAACTTTTACCCTAACCCTAACCCTAACCCTAACCCTAACCCTAACCCTAACCCTAACCCTAACCCTAACCCATTCTCTCTCTCTCTCTCTCTCTCTCTCTCTCTCTCTCTCTCTCTCTCTCTCTCTCTCTCTCTTACACACACACACACACACACACACACACACACACAAACACACACACACACACACACACACACTGAACTCAAGAAGTTAAATACCAACAACCCAGAAAATTGGAAACCACAATGAAAGAAGGTATACAAATCTAAACACTTTTTTCAACAGAAGAACTTCTAATGTCCAAGGAACACTTAAGGAAATGTTCAACATCCCTAGCCATCAGGAAATTGCAAATCAAAAGCAACCTGAGATTCCATCTTACACCAGTCATAATGGCTAAGATAAAAAACTCAAGTGACAGCACATGCTGTTGAGGATGTGGAGCAAGAGGAACACTCCTCCAATCCTTTTACAACCACTCTGGAGATTAATTTAGGAGTTTCTCAGAAATTTAAAAATAGCTCTACCTCAAGAGTCAGCTATACCAATCCTGTGTATATACCCAACAATGTTCCACCATGCCAGAAGTACACCACTATGCTATGTTCATAATAGCTTTACTTGTAATAGACAGAACCTTCATACAACCCAGATGTCCCTCAACTGAGGAATGGAGGGATGTGATACACTGGGGACTTCCCCCTTCTCATATAAGAAAGGGAGGGGGCAATGGAAGAGAACTTGTGAGAGGAATACTGGGAGGAGAGGGGGTTCTGATTTGGGGATTTAAAATGAATGAATGAATGAATGAATGAATGAATAAATAAATAAATAAATAAATAAATAAATAAATAAAAGAATTCAGGTCCAAAATTAGAAAGTATCCTAAAGAAAATGGTAAGGGCTCTAGAAAAAATCGGTCAAAGTACAAAGTACAAGAGTATACTTTGTGGGATGGTGGAACATCTTTTGGGTGTATGCCCAGAAGTGATATGCCTGGGTCTTGAGGTAGAACTATTCCCAGTTTTCTGAAAAACCACCAAATTGGTTTCCAAAGTGGGTGTATAATTTTTCCCTCCTACTAGTATTGAAGGAGAGTTCTCCTTGCTCTACATCTTTTCCAGAATGTGCTATCTCTTGAAGTTTTGATCTTAGCTATTCTGATGGGTATAAGATGGAACCTCAGAGTTGTTTTGATTTTCATTTCCCTGGTGACTAACAATTTTGAACATTTCTTTAAATGCTTCTCAGCCATTTGAGATTCCTTTGTTGAGAATTCTTGGTTTAGTTCTGTACCTCACTTTAAAATTGGGTTATTTGGGATGTTGGTGTCTAACTTCTTGAGTCCTTTATAAATTTTGAGTATTAGCATTCTGCCAGAGGAAGGTCTGGTGAATATATTTTCCCAATATGTATGCTGCTGTTTCATCCTATTGACAGTGTCTTTGGCTTATAGAAGCTTTGCAGTTTCATGAGGTCCTGTTTATCCATTGTTGATCTTAGAGCTTGAGCCATTGGTATTCTGTCCATGAAATTGTCTCCTCTACCAATGCATTCAAGATATGTCCCTACTTTCTATTCTATGAGATTTAGTGAATCTGCTTTCATGTTGAGGTCCTTGCTGAACTTGGACTTGAGTTTTATGCAAGGTGATAAATATGGATCTATTTGCATTCTTCTACATGTAGACATCTAGTTAGTCAAACACCAATTATTGGAGATGCTTTCTTCTCTCTACTGTATATTTTTGGCTTCTTTATCAAAAATCAAGTGCCCATATGTATGTGTGTTTACTTCTGGCTCTTCAGAACTATTCCATTGATCAATATGTCTGTTTCTGTACCAATACCATGCAGCTTTTTATCAATATTACTCTGTAGTATACCTTAAGGTCAGGAATAGTGATTCCTCATGTTGTTCTTTTACTGTTCAGGAGTGTTTTGGCTATCCTGTTTTTTTTCCATATAAAGTTGAGAATTGCTATTTCAAGGTCTATAAAAATTTTTGTTGAAAGTTTTATATGGATTGCATTGAATCTGTAGATTTTTTGGTAAGATGGCCATTTTCTCTATGTAAATCCTTCCTATCCATGAGTATGGGAGATTTTCCATCTTCTGATATCTGCTTCATTTTTTTTTTTCAGGGACTTGTAGTTCCTGTAATACAGATCTTTCATTTGCTTGGTTAGAGTTATACAAATATATTTTATATTATTTGTGGGTATTGTGAAGGATGTTGTTTCCATAATTTCTTTCTCTGCCTGTTTATCATTTGTATAAAGGAGAGATACTGATTTTTTGAGTCAATTTGCTATCTAGCCACTTTGCTGAAGTTGTATGTCAGCTGTAGGAGTTTTCTGATGGAAATTTTGGAATCACTTATGTATATTATCATATGCAAATAGCCATACTTTGACTTCATTCTTTCAATTTGTATACACATGATCTTCTTTTGTTGTCTTTTTGCTCTGGCTAGAACTTGAAGTACTATATTTAATAAATAGGAGGAATGTGGGAACCTTGTCTTATCTCTGGAATTTCTTTAAGTTTTTCTCCATTTAGTTTGATGTTGGCTATTGGTTTGTTGTATATTGCTTTGACTACGTTTAGAGATTTGCCTTGTATCCCTCTCTGATTTTTCTAATTTTTTAAACATAAAGGCATGTTGCATTTTGTCACAAGCTTTTTCAGTATCTACTGAGATTATTATGTGATCTTTTTCTTTCAGTTTGTTTATATGGTGGATTGTGTTGATGCATTTTTGTGTATTCAATCATCCGTGATCCATGGGTTGAAGCCTACTAGACTATGGTGAATGATAGTTTTGATATATTCTTGGATTCAGTTTGTGAGAATTTTATTGAGTATTTTTGCATCCATGTTCATAAGAGAATTTGGTCTGAAATTTTCTTTCTTCTTGTGTGTTTGTGTAGTTTAAGCATCAGAGTAACTATGGCTTCATTGAATGGATTATGTTGTGTTCCTTCTGTTTCTATTTCGTGGAGTAGTACTGGTATTAGCTCTTCTTCGAAAGTCTGGTAGAACCCTGCACTAAAATATCTGGCCCTTGTCTCTTTTTCATTTGGAGACTTTTAATGACTGCTTCTATAACTTTAGGAGTAATAGGATTCTTTAAATAGTTTACCTGCTATTAATTTAACTCTGGTAAGTGGCATTTTTGTAGATAGATTTTCTAGAAAATCATCCAGTTCATTAAGATTTTCCAATTTTGTGGAGTCTGTGCTTTGAAGTAATACCTAATAATTCTTTGAATTTCCTCAGTGTCTGTTGGTATTTCTCCCTTTTCATTTCTCATGTTGTTTTCTTGGATACTGTCTTTTCGTTAGTTTGACTAAGAGTTTGCCTATATTGTTGATATTCTCCAAAAAATGTTCTTGGTTTTCTTTTTTTTTTTTTTTTTTTCTAAGTTTGATTCTTTTTTTTTTTTTTTTGATATTTTATTTACATTTCTGATGATTCCCCTTTTCTTTGGAA
>CM052717.1:47955513-47999183 GCA_028551405.1 Uromys caudimaculatus
GATGGCCACCAGGGAGAAAGGAGAGGACTCTGGGCCTGAGGGTGCTAGTGGTCCCAGTAAAAGGGAATGTCAAGGTGGGAATATGGGAATGGGTGGGTGGGTGGGCGGGAGGAGGAATTCCCTCACAGAGGCGGGGAGGGGGAGGGGACACAGGGTTTCCAAAGAAAAGGGGAATCATCGGAAATGTAAATAAAAAAAAAAAAAAAGAAGGGAGATATATATATGGCTTTAGTATATATGTATATATGGCTTTATATATACACATTGCTATGTAAAATATATATCCATATGTAATTTTATACAGAGATGATTATATATTTTGTTTACATGTATAATATTTAGAAGGATTCATAAATAACTAATAGCAGTAAATATAAAAAAAAAATTTAAGAAGAGTTATGAACCAAATGGACCTAACAGATATCTGCAGAACATTTCACACAAATACAAAAGAATATACTTTCTTCTCAGAACCTCACAGAATCTTATCCAAAATGGACCATGTAATCAGGCACAAAGTTGTGCTCAATAAATAAAAGAAGACTGAAGTAAAGTCTTGCATCTTATCAGACTCCCATGGATTAAATCTGTACTTCTACAACAGAAACAACAGAAAGCCAACAAACTCATGAAAACTGAACAACTCTCTACTCAATGACCACTGGGTCAAAGAGAAATAAGGAAAGAAATTAAAGACTTTCTAAAAATTAATGAAAATGAACGCCCAACATACCCAAACATATGGGACACAATGAGAGCAGTGTTAAAAGTGAAGTTCATAGCATTAGCTACTTCATAAAGAAACTGGTGCTCTCATACCAGCAAAACTCTAGAACAAGGAGAAACAAATACATATGAAAAGTAGAAAATAGAAAATAAACAAACCCAGGGCTAAGAATCAATGAATTAGAAATACATAGAATGGCAACCCAGCATGCCTGCCTGACACAACCCCACAGCATACCTGTCTCCCAAGTGGTCTGCTCTAACCACAAACACAAAGGTTAGACCCTGCCTCAATACCTACACCAGGTGGGACCCCCACAGAGCCCAGCATACCTGGGATCTTTCCAGGTCTGCTTGAGCTCAATCTCCCTTCTGTTATGTACCTCCACATGCACTCATGGGAGGGCTGTCTGCCTGGCCCCTGAACCCCACAGCTGGCTTGTCTGGCAGGAGGTGTGTCCTAAGCAGGGACAGAGATGGACTACTCTAACCAGGGTCACAGGAGGCCTGCTTTAACCAGGGACACAGGAGTTCTGCCCTAACCAAAAACACTACTACCTCTCTCCCAGGAAGTTTTGTCCTAACCCAGGTCACACAGCTTTACATGCCTCCAAGGAGCCCTACTCCAGTCAGAGACACTCAGACCAGTTAACACCAGAGGTAACTAGATGGCAATAGGCAAGCACAAAAACATAAGCAACATAAACCAATGTAATATGGCACTATCAGAACCCAGTTCTCCTACAACTGCAAGCCCTGGGTACACCTGATGATCAAGATTCAGATCTAAAATCCTATTTTCCATGTTTATGGATCTGCAGGATTAATGTAGTGAAAATGATCATTTTACAAAAAAACCCTACAGATTCAGTGCAATCCCCATAAAAATTCCAAGACAATTCTTCACTGACATAGAAAGAGCAGTTCTCAACTTCATATGGAAAAACAGACAAACAAAACCCAGGATAGTGAAAATAATTCTCAACAATAAAAGATCTTCTGACCTCAAGTTATACTACAGAACAATAGTGATAAATACCACTGTATTGGTACAAGACAGAGAGGTTGAATCAATGGAAGAGAATTGAATTTCCAGAAATAAATCACACACCTATGGACACTTGATTGTTAACAAAGAAGAGAAAACAATACAGTGGAAAAAAGAGAGCATCTCCAACAAATGGTTGGTGGTCTATCTCCCGGTCTGCATATAGAAGAACACAAATTGATCCTATTCATAACCTTTCACAAAACTCAAGTCTAAGTGAATCAAGGACCTCAACATAAAACTAGATAGACTGAATTTAAGAGAAGAAAATGTTGGAAATAACCTGGAATGCAGTGGCACAGGAGAATATTTTCTGAAGAGAACAGCAATAACTCAGGCTCTAAGAGCAACAGTTGACAAATAGGACCTCATGAAACTTAAAGGTTTCTATACAATGAAGGACACTGTTAATAGGACAAAACAGCAACCTACAAATTGGGAAAATATTTTTAGCAATCCTACATCCATTTGAAGGCTAATATCCAAAATATACAAAGAACTAAAAATCTAATTAAAAAATGGGGTACAGAGCTAATAGAGAATTTTCAATTCCCCCAACAACTCGAGTGTGGACTTTGCTTCACTCTGTTCCTGCCTGTGGATTATGTACCTCTAACTGAGATGGGATGCCCTGTCTTTCCTAAATGGGGGAGGACATGCTGAGTCCTGGAGTGATTTGAGGTGCCAGGGTGGGTTGTTTTCTAGGAGGACCTCTCCCTCTTCTCAGAAGAGAAAGTGAAGGGGAACAGGAAAAGCAGTGTTAGGGAAATCTTGAATGGGCAAGAAACACTTAAAGAAATGTTCAACATCCTCGGCCATTAGGGAAATGCATATCAAACCAACCCTGAGATTCTTACACCAATCGGCATGGCTAAGATCGAAAACTCAGTAAAAGCACATACTGGCAAGCCTGTGGAGAAAGAGGAACATTCCTCTATTGCTGCTGGGATTGCAAACTGGTAAAAAGTCTCTGGAAATAAATGTGGCAGTTACTCAGAAAATTGGAAATATTACTACTGGAAGACACAGCTAGACATACTCCTGGGCTGTCTTCTGGGAATATAAAGATGCTCTGCCATCCCACAAGGACATGTCCCTCACTGTGTTCATAGAAACCTTATTGTTATAGCGAGAAACTAGAAACACAATCCAGATGTCCCTCAAAAGAAGAATGAATGCAGAATTACTTTTTAGATACAGAAAATTTACACTCTGAAATACTATTCAGCTATTAAAAATGAGGACATCGTGAATTTTGTAGGCAAATGGATGGAAATAGAAAATATCAACCTGAGTGTGGTAACCCAGATCCAAAAAGACATGCATGGAATGTCCTCATTAATGAGTGAATATTAACCAAGAAGTACAGAATATCCATGGTATGATCCGCAGACTCTAAGATGTTTAACAACAAGAAAGGCACAAGTAAGGATCCTTCAATCCCCACTTACATTGGGGAACAAAATAATCATGGGAGGCAGAGGGAGGGACATCTGTGGGAGAGGGGAAAGGGAGGGGAAATGGGGGCAGGATCAGGTATGGAGAGAGATAGGAGAGAAGCTCAGAGGGCTAGGAGAATAAATGGAAATATGCAGCTGCTTGGGGGAGAGGGCAAAGGAAACCTCTAAAAAGCTCCAGAGACCTGGGATGCAAGATGCTCCTAGGACTCAATGGGATGACCTTAGCTGAAATGCACAATAGTGGGGAGATAGAAGCTGAAGAAACCACTTCCAGTAAATCAACAGGGATGGAGTCACCAACCCATTTTCAAAATTTTTGATCCAGAATTGATCTAACCTAAAAGAAATGCAGGCACATAAATGGAGCAGAGACTGAAAGAAAGGTCATCTAGTGACTGGCCAATCTTGGGTTCCGTCTCATAGGCAGGCACCAAAATCTGACACTACTACTGACAGAATGTTGTGCTTGTAGACAGGAACCTTGCATGGCTGTCTTCTGAGAGGCTCTACCAGAACCTGATTGAGACAGATGAGATAATTACAGCCAACAATTGGACTGAATCAGGGAACACTATGGAACAATTAGGGGAAGCTTTGAAGGAGCTGAAGGGGATGGAAAACCCATAGGAAGACTAACAGTGTCAACTAACCTGGACCCCTGGGAGTTCCCAGACATTAAGACAACAACCAAAGAGCATACATGGGCTAGTCTGTGGCCCCAGGCATATATATAGAAGGCGATTGTCTTGTCTAACCTCAGTGGGAGAGGATGTGCCTAATCCTATAGAGACTTGATGCCCCCGGGAAGGGCGATGCCAGTGGATTACTGGTGGGATGGGGGTTAATGGGTGGGCTCACAATAGAAAAAATAAAATAAAAATACAAATAATCAATGAAACCAGTATTGGGTTCTTTGAGAAAATCAACAAGATAGCCAAAATCTTAGCCAAATTAACTGAAAGGCAGAGAGACATTATCCAAATTAACAAAATAAGAAAGAAAAGTGTTCGTATAACAACAGACACTGAGGAGATCCAAAAATATCATTCAGTCTTACTTTAAAAGCCTGTACACTACAAAATTGGAAAATCTAAATGAAATAGCCAACCAATATGGGCCCAAATTGAGACCCACTTCATGAGTCAGTGCCAACCTCTGACATTATTAATGATACTCTGTTAAGCTTGCAGGCAGGAGCCTAGCATAACTGTCCTCTGAGAGACTCTACTCATCCTCTAACCTAAACAGATGCAAAGACACACAGTCAAATTATGGGTGGAAGCTGAGGCAAATTGGGGGGAAGGATTGAAGAACTTGGAGAGACTAGGGACACCAGAAGAAGACCAACAACTTGAAATAACTTAGACCCTGGGGGCTCCCAGAAACTGAAACACCAAGCTAAGAACACATGTCTGCTACAACTAGGCCTCCTACATATTCGTAGCAGATGTGCAGCTTGCTCTTCATGCAGGTCCCCCAACAACTCGAGTGTGGACATTGCTTCACTCTGTTCCTGCCTGTGGATGATGTACTTCTAACTGAGATGGGATGCCCTGTCTTTCCTAAATGGGAGAGGACATGCTGAGTCCTGGAGTGATTTGCGGTGCCAGGGTGGTTGTTTCCTAGGAGAACCTCTCCCTCTTCTCAGAAGAGAAAGTGAAGGGGAACAGGAAGAGTAGTGTTAGGGGAAAACTGAGAGGAGATGAGGATTGTGATTGAATGTAAAGTGAATAAATCAGTAAATGAATAGAAAAAATGATTAAATACTTACAAACCAAATCTAGTAATACATCAAAAACATCATCCACCATAATCAGGTAGTCTTCATCCCAAGGATGGCAAGAAAAGTTCAGTATATGAAAATCCATTAATGTAATCCACTACGTGAAATCTCAAAGAAAAAGGAAAAAAAAAAGACATGATTGTCCTATTAGATGCTGAAAAAATCCATTGACAAAATCTAACACCTCTTCATGTTACAAAGGTTGGGCAGATCAGGGATACAAGCCCAAACCTGAACACAATAAAGACAATATATAGCAAACCTATAGCAAAGATCAAATTAAATGGAGAGAGACTTAAAGTAATTCCACTAAAATCAGGGACAAAACAAGACTTCCCCCTTTCCCCATATCTATTCAACATAGTCCTAGAAATTGTAGCTAGAGCACTACAGCAACTAAAGAATATCAAAAGGATAAAAATTTCAAAGGAAGAATTCAAAGTATCAATATTTGCCAATGATAGGATATGTAAGTCACCCCAAAAATTCTAACAGGGAACTCTTACTGCTAATAAACAGCTTCAACAGAGTGGCTCTACACAAGATTAACTCAAAGGAATCTGTAGGCTTTTATAAAAATGATACATGTGCTGAGACAGAAATTAAGAAAACAGCACTCTTCACTACAGCCACAAATAATATAGAATATCTTGGTGTAACTCTAACCAAAACAACTGAAAGATCTAAATGACAAGAACTTCAACTCTCTGAAGAACAAAATTGAAGAAGATATCAGAAGTTGGAAAAATCTTCAGTAGGATTAATATCATGAAAATGGCCATTTTAACAAAAGCAATCTACAGATTAAATGGAATTCCCATAAAAATTCCAACAAAATTCTTTACTGACATTGAAAGTACAATTTTCAATTTCATATGGAAAAACAAAATGAACAACAACAATGACAAAAAACCCCAAAAAGCAAGAACAAAAAAAACCCCAGAAAACAAACAAACAAACCACCACCACCACCACCACCACCACCACCACCACCAACAACAACAAAACAAAGACAGCCCAGTATAGCTATAACAATCCTGAACAATAAAAGAATTTCTGGAAGCATGGCCATCTCTTACCTCAAGCAGTACTGGAGAACAATAATAATAAAAACTGCCTGCTATTGATATAAAAACAGACAGGTAGGTAAATGGAATGGAATTGAAGACACAGAAATAAATGTACACAAATACAGACATTTGATTTTTGACAAAAAGCCAAAAAAATGCAATGAAAAAATAATAATAAAGCATCCTCAACAAATTGTGCTCATCTAACTGAACATGTTCTGAGAATGCAAATAGATTTATATTCATCATCCTGCACAAAACTCAAACCCAAGTTGATCAAAGACCTCAACATAAAGCTGGATACACTAAATATAATAGAAAAGAAAGAAGGAAAAAGTTTTGAATTCACTGGCACAAGAGATAACTTCCCGAACAAAACAACAACAGCTCAGGCATTAAGATCAACCATTAATAAATGACACCTTATGAAAATAAAAAGCTTCCCTTTGGCGAAGGACAACATTAATTTGACAAAATAGCAGTCTACAGAATGGGAAGTGAAGTTCACCAGTCAGTCCTACTTCCAACGGAGGACTAATATCTAAAATATATAAAAATCTCAAGGAATTAGAAACCAACAAACCAAATAACTCAATTAAAAATGGAGTACGAGCCAAACAGAAGTCTCAACTATGAAAAGTCTAATGGTCAAAAAGCACTTAAAGAAATGTTCAATGTCCTTAATCAACAGGGAAATGAAAATCAACGTGACTCTGGGTTCTATCTTAAACCCATAACAATGGCTAACATAAAACAACAACAACAACAAAAAACAACAAAACAAAAACCAAAACCCAGGACTTGCTGGCAAGGATATAGAACAATGAGAACGCTCCTCTATTTTTGGTGGGAGTGCAAAGTTGCTGGAGATCTTACTATTCCCAAGTTCAAGTAGTACTAGAGAGCTATAATTATATAAAAAAACACTCAGGGTTTCATGAAAACAGACACATTATACAATGGAATTGAATTGAAGACCCAGACATAATTCCAAATACATATGGATACCTGATTTTGGTAAAGAAGCCAGAAAGACAGTATTTTCAAAAAATTGTGTTGGTCAGACTGGATGTTTGTATGTGGATAAGTGCAAGTAGATTTCTAAAAACAACTAATTTCAAATGGATCAAAGACCTTAACATAAAACCAGACACACTGAATGTATTAGAGGAGAAAATGGGGAATAGTTTTGAATGCATTGGCTGAGGAGCACAGACACTAAGATCAACAATTAGCGATTGTGACTTCATGAAACTGAATGGTTTCTGTGAGGAAAAGGACACCATCATTCAGACAAAATGGCAGCCTAAAAAAAATGGAAAACATTTTTTAACATCCTGACAAATAGAGGACTAAGATCCAAATAGAAAGGACTCATGAAACTAGATATCAAAAAGTCAAACAATCCAATTTATAAATGAAGTACAGATCTAAACAGAGATTTTTCATTAGAGGAAAGTCAACTCATTGAGAAACACTTAAAGAAATGTCCAACATACTTAGACATCAAAACTACTTTGAGATTTCATTTACACCTGCCAAAATGGCTAAGATCAATAAGACAAGTGACAGCTCATGCTGGCAAGGATGTAGAGCAAGGTGACATTACCCCATTGCTCGTGGGAGTGCAAACTTGTGCAGTCATTCTGGAAATTAATGTAGCAGTTTGTCAGAAAGCTGGGTTATATCTTCCTCAAGGTCCACCTATACCACCCTTATGCTCAAAAGACATTTCATCCTCCAATAAGGACTTAGCCAACCATGTTCATTGCTGCTCTACTCATAATAGCTAGAAGTGGAAAATAACTAGATGCTCCTCAATAGAAGACTAGACAATGAAAATGTGGTACATTTATACAATGGAATATATACTGCTGTGAAGTTTTTAATGACTGGAAGAGCAGGCTCTGCAACTCAACTAGGCAGCATAGTAGATCTAGTTCTAGTAAGCCACTGGCCCAAGAGCAACAGCAAGGGAAAGCTGTCCCCTGACAATTATCTGCCTTCAGGTGAAGTGGGATTAGGGGTGATTGCCCTCCCCACTGATTTTTTTTTGCCCGCAGAAGTTGGGAGAGCTGGCCCTGGTATCATGAGGCCCAGTCAGCTGTCCCTGTTCCTCATCAGCTGAAGCACTTTGGAGAGTGGTCTCTATGCTGTGACCATGCAACACAAGGAGCCATCTGTGATAGCATGGGTAGAGGTAAGCCAGCCCTAGGGTTGAGTAAGCAGGACAGGTGACCCTACCTCCTGCAGGTGAAGGCATTGGATATGCTAGCTGGAGAAGTGTTGGAGAGCTCACCCTGGTCTTTTGGATATGGGAAAGCAGACTGGTTAAACAGCTTAGCTATGGTTCAGTCCTAGATCCAGTACTTTGAGTTGGCCTATCCCCAAATCTAAATCATCTGTGAACTTCTGGAAAACGTGAAAGGGCCAACCTTGCTGATCCAAAGCTGTAGAATCTCCATGACATAGGGCAACAACAGGATAACCAGGAGGAGTCCTGGTGAGGATCCAATATTGATGACTTCAAATTAGACCAATGGCTCATTGCAATGAACATTTGCAAAGGGAGATGTGTGAACAAATGGATATACTGTGGGACACACTCTGACACATTAAAGGTTTCATGATGAGATATCTTCTGTGCTTTGTTCTGTTTGATTTTTATGTTATTGTATTGGTGACATTGCAAGGGTACCAGGCATATGCAAAGGGATGGGGAGATGAGTGAAATTGGGGTATACCATGTGAAACTAGGAATCAAAAGAAGTTAGAAAAATTATGACGTTATGAAATTTGCAGGAAAGTGGATAGACCTGGATAAAAAACATTTTCGGTGACGAAACTCAAAGCCAGAAAGAAAAATGTGGTATGTATTTTCTTATATGTGAATATTAGCTATTAAATAAATGGTAAGCAGCCTACAATCCATAAACTCAGAGATAATAGGTATAGAGAAATGGACTAAGAGGGACACATGAATCTCCCTGGCAGGAAGAGGTAGAATAGATTTCATGGGTGGACTGAGGACAAGTGACAACATGAATGGGAGAATCATGTAGTTATGGGGCATAGGGATGAGTAAGTAAATATGGGGAGAGACAGCTGGAATTGAGAGGTATTTGAGGAATGGTATGGAAACATAGTGCAGTGGAAACTTTAAAAAATATGTGAAGGAGATTTTCATTAGTTCTCCTAATTTTGGGGGGAAAGATTCCAAACTGTCAATCTCTTTTGCCCAAATGAGGCTTCTAGTACCTGGAATGGGTTGCACTCAATTGTATCTTGGACAAGTCCCATGGAAATCCCAAACAACCCAGGATTTTGCTAAAATTTTGGGTTGTTTTCAGCAAACCGACAGCACACATACAACTCACTGAACAGAAGAGAAACTTGTGCCTACATGGAACATTCACCTATACGTAGCATCCAGTGTCTTTTGTGTCAGAAGGTGCTCCTTCAGCTACCAAATGAGCAATGCAAACACTAACCCAGCCACAAAAACTTTGACCTACAATCTGTCCTGCCTTCAGAATATGATATGGCAATATTTGCACGTATCTTGTGATAGTAGTAAACCAGTGTCTGATTTGAGTTTTGGACCACATCACAGACAGAACCTGTACTGGCTGGTTTTGTGTGTTAACTTGACACAAGCTGGAGTCAAGCCAGTCTCCTTTCACAGAGAAAGGAGCTTCAGTTGAGAAAATGCCTCTATGAGATCCAGCGGTAAGGCATTTTCTCAATTAGTGATCAAGAAGAGAGGGCCCCTTGTGGGTGATTCCATCCCTGGGCTGGTAGTCTTGGGTTCTATAAAAAAGCAAGCTGAGCAAGCCAGGGGAAGGAAGATGATAAGAAACATCCTTCCATGGCCTCTGCATCAGCTCCTGCTTCCTGACCTGCTTAGTTCCAGTCCTGACTTCCATGGGAGATGAACTGCAACTTGGAAGTGTAAGCTGAATAAACCCTTTCCTCCCCAACTCGCTTCTTGGTCATGATGTTTGTGCAGGAAATAAACTCTGACTAAGACAGAACCCATACATGACTGTGATTGGTTGACCAAGAAAATCAAACAAGATAGTCCAGACAGCTAGGGCAAAACCAACACTACTACCAATAAAACAATAAAAGTAGAGATAAAATGACTCCTGGCACTACTTGGGTGATCAAGAACAATAAATTGAACAGTCCAGAGAGCTAGATTATAAAATAATACTACTCCATTTAAAACAAGAAAAGTAGAGATAAAACGACTCCTAATGATGTTCAGATATACTCATAAGATCAGTTCCTTATTCCGTCATCATCAGAGAAGCTTTCTTCTGCAGCAGACTGTAACAGATGCAGAAACCCACATCAATGCATTACTCTGAGAGAGAATCCTTGGAAACAGAGCTCTAAATAAGATGTCTTCATTAAATGCCACAGTCTACACACACACACACACACACACACACACACACACACACACACACACACACACACTTCAGATATTCAGGGAACCCCACAGAAGAGGAGGCAGAAATTGTGTAAAAGCAAAAGGGAATAGAGGATACCAGGAGAACAAGGCCCTCTGAATCACCTGCTCAAAGCTCCTATGAACTCATAAAGACCAAAGCAGCAAGCAGAGCGCCAACTGGGTCTGTACCAGATCCTCTGACTATATATCATAATATTTTTTATGAAACTCCTGAGTGTGTGAATGAGTGGCTCTCTTATTCATGTGCCTGCTCTTGGAGATTTTTCCTTTCTGTTGTGTTGCCTAGTCTAGCCTCAATGTGATGAGTTTTGTTTTATATAGTTATATTTTACTTTGTTATGTTTGATTGTTATTCTTTAGAGGCCCATTTTTTCTACTGAGAGAGAGAAAGTGAATGGACCTTGGGGAGACAGGTGAAAAAACAACTGGGAGGCGAAAGAGAGAGAGAGAGAGAGAGAGAGAGAGAGAGAGAGAGAGAGAGAGAGAGAGAGGTGTAATTAGGATATGCTGAATAAGAAATGAATATATTTTCAACAAAAGGGAAAAAAGAATAAAGTATCACTTAATTCTTTAATTTTTAATTTCTGCTAATTTGTGAGTCTCTCTGTCTTAGTCATTGGCTCCCATTGGTGTTTATTGCACATCTTATGACCTGGGATGGGAGAACTTTCCAAACCAAGGCAATCACTCCAGGACATGATGTGGACATCATGGAACTACTACTGAAATGATAGATATCCAGGACCTATTAGGTCAGATCTTATCAAAGGATCCTCACTTCTTTCTTTTTCTAGAAGACTGCATTGCCTGACATCAGCCATATTAGATCCTCTGGTCACTGTATCTTACAGTCTGATTTTTCCTCAATTAGCTACAGTCATTTTCTTCATCTCAACATCCTCATGATGGTGGTCATGTTTGTGACATTTTATCCTCTGGATTCTATTTGTATGTCTTTTCATGTTGTTTTGTGGACCCTTGTATTTGGTTGAGGCACATCAAAGAAGTTTTGGCTGCAGGCTTCCCCACGATTTTTCCATTAGTGTTATTCTTCAGAGATAATAAGTATTTATGTTGTGCTCTCTCAACTGCCAAACTACAGTAAAAATGACATACATAGAAGAGACTCTTACTAACAATGGTAAAACATTCTGTCCACCAAAAAAAAGTTGGTTGAAAATCCTTCATTATGAACATGGCATGGTGAGTCTATACATCACTGTGGAATTTGAACCAGGAGCATTGCAATGGAATTATGACATCTCAGGCTATAGCATGAGTTCCTGGCCAACCTGTCATACAGAGACTCAAGTGCAGCTATTTCTACCAACCATAAAAAAAAAGAGGATGAGGGAGAATGGGATGGGAACAAAGGAGAGGGGAAAGGTAGGGCAAAGGGGAGGGGTAAGGACTATTTTTCAGGGGCTGGAGACACAAACAACTGTCTTGAGAGAGAGGAGACAGGTAAGGCACATAGGCTAATGGCAGTTTATAAAGGTACAAGGGGAAACTCTGTGTTAGGATTAGGTGTTTAATTTTAATTGGTCATGTTAATTAGGTGAGCCAAAGTGAGCTTTGGATTGCTGGATTTCAATACTTTGATAACTGGACCTTAGTAGTAAGCTTCGGGAGGGGGGATTGGACAAATAAGAGAATAGAGTTTGGGGGCTATATTTAGGGATGTAACCTAATGGTATTTGTTGGGGTCCAGGAATTGCCTCGCAAACAACACAAACACTGATCTCAGTCAGACAGTGATAGTTTACTGAGCATGTGCCCTAGGACTGATTGACCAGGGCCATGGTCCAGATTTGAGAACTGAACCATGACCCTGTGGTAAGATCCTGAAGGATTTTTAAGCAGCAAATCCATAAACATCTGTGCCAAGTTATTTTACCACTCAGGATTTATGGAGAGAGGGATTTGCTTGGGAACACATCTCTGTTGTACATTTATCCTGTTCCCATTAGTTGGGATATTCAACTGTGGTAGGGGACTTGCCTTGTTAAATAGTATGTCCTAACTTGCCCTAACCAGGGTGAGGGTGAGATTTGTTTACCATTCATGTCTTAACTTGCCAAGCACGATGTCAGTTATGCACATACATGTCCTCTTCTGTCAAGTAGAATGTCAGTTTCCAGGGAGGCTTTGAGAACTTAAACTTTACTGGACCCCTATTCAAAAAGGAATTCGTATTCTAAATAGTTTCTTATATTGGTGTAGGTGTCTCTCTTATGTTGGGATCTAAACTAGAATTAGCTAATAGCATAAAAGCTTATACACAGGTACAGGAAGTCCTGTTAGGTGGTTGGTTTGGGTCCAAGCTTATTGTGGATAACTATACAAAACAGTTCTATTAACTTTTATCATGATTGGTTTCAAAGGGCAAAAAATCTAACAGAGTTAGTAGTCAATCTTGGCATTAGAAAGTTTCCTAGTAACAGCAGAAACATAAGAGAAAATTTTCTTATAATGGTGGGCTAGCTAAGTAATTGTTACCTAGGCCTTAATATTTACCTAGGTCTTAATATCTAGGCCTAAAGATTTTACCTAGGCCTTAATAGTCCATCTAGGCCTTAAGATTTTACCTAGGTCTTAATATATTTAGCAAGGCAGAAAGAATGGAGAAGGGCAAGGGCTGTCAGAGCCAATCCCCCCACACTTGAACTGGCCAGAGTCCCTTCACCAATGAGATACAATGTTAAGAAAGAAACCCCAGACTATGTTCAGGCCAGGCATGCACCAAATAAGCTATGTTTTCAGTCCTAATTACTTAAAAATAGTAATAACAAGTCTTGGCTCCTTTTGTATGAAAAATTTTAAACCCGGTTTAGGGTTGGCAAACACAGAAACTTAATTTTTTTCTTAAATTGAGGCAAGCTCTCACTGTGTAGCCCTTGCTGGCCTGAAACTCTATGTAGACTAGGCTGGCTTCAGTCTCACAGAAGTCTGTCTGATTCTGCCTTTTGAGTACTGAGACTAAAGCTGTGTGTCACCAGTACCAGCCTAGCACATTTTTATTTGGGTGTGGTGGTGTGCATGTAATACAATGCACATGAAAGCCAGAGAAAAATTTGGGGGAGCTTTTTCTCTATATGTCAAGTGGATCTCACAGATGGAAGTCAGATAGCAGGCTTGGTAGCAAACACCTTTACTAGCTGAGCCATCTCATCAGCCCAAGGGAAATATAGACTTTAAAGGGAAGAAATGTCAGGTAAACAATCTCTATAAGCTGGCATGCTTTTCATTGGAATTTTCCTTGCAACAACCAAAATAAAGATAATATTATTCCTTTAGCCCATACTTATGATCACTCCTCTAAATAAGAGAACCATAGAAAAACAGTACACTGATTGTGGAGTTAATTGTATAGACTTATATAAATTCAGAGTGAACAATGAATGAAGGCCAAAGGTTTACTCATGGTTCTATAGACCATCAGAAAAGCATTGACTGGAAGAAACAGAGAGAGAGAAAAGGCATTTCACTAGAGGAAATTAGTTCCTTACTGTTACTATGGGCTGGTACTTATCAAAGGTCCACTGTAAAAATCTAAGAATGAAGAGAAGCCATACTAGCCTTTTGATTGGTTCTACCTCTCTCCCTTACATTGGCTGCTATGGCTCTACAATTGGGTGCAGGCTTTATCAAAATGTTTCATCTGTGCTCTTAGGTCACAAGTGTAAATGATCACCATTGGGCTGCCTGCTGGAATTTCTCATGATGCTAGTCATGTGATTATCATTATTATAATATAATGCAGAGACATAAGTATAATCCCAGGAACTCCCTTAATAACCTTCTGCTCCCAATGAGCGAGACTGGTCATGGCATCCATTCTGCTTATCATCTGAATATCTGATTTCCTTTATTTTGTAATATTTTGCAATGAAAAGCATTTCATCGATCTGGTTTTTAAGAGCAGGGTTTAGAATTGCCTGTGAGGAAGTGAATGGTGGTTCCTTTTTTAAAAATTGGTTAGTTTTTAAAATTTACATTTCAAATGTTATCCCCCTTCCCGGTTTCCCCTCTGCAAACCTCCTATACCATGCCGCCTGCTTCTATGAAGGTGCTTCCTCACCTACCCAACCACTCCTGCTTCACAGCCCTAGCATTCCCCTATGCTGGGGCATCAAGCCTCCACAGAACCAAGGGCCTCTACTCCCACTGATGCCAGATAAGTCACTCCTCTGCTACATATGCAGATGGAGTCATGGGTCTCTCCATATGTACTCCTTGGTTGGCGGTTTAGTCCCTGGGAGCTCTGGGGGTTCTGGTTGGTTGATAATGTTGTTCTTCCTGTGGGGTTGCAAACCTCTTCAACTGAATGGTGGTTCGTGAATGACTGGTGACATTTACAAAGCATAGAAGCTGTCATCTTTGGGTGTCTAACAGCATCCCAAATTCCTCTTGCATCTCTAACATCAGTTGAAAGCTGATAATATATGTGTGGTTCTTATCCCCAAGATATCACACTATCTAATTGCATTCATTAGCTGAAATATTACTATAATGAGTTTACAGTGTACCTAATAGAAAGGAGGCTGGAGTTGAGCTGAGTAGAGTTGACAGCTGCCTGGTCAACACAAATTTTAACCGTTTTCCTGTGTTACCATACTGCACTGTTTCTCAACCTTGCTGTGACCTTTTAAAACATTTATTTATATGGTGATGACTTCCCAGTCACAAAGTTATTTCATTGCTACTTAATAACTGTAATTTTCTACTGTTATGAATCATAATGCAAATATTTGTGTTTTCTGATGGTCTTAGTTACCACCTTGAAAGGGTAAGCCACCCCCCAATAGGTTTCCACCCACAGGTTTAGAACCACTGCCTACAGGAAACCTGAACCTTGTTGTAGATTAGAAGGTCCTGTGTTGGGTCAATAGACAGGTGTGTCTCTGTTTTACCTAGTAAAATGGAGCTTAGATACTTCTGAGCACTTTCTCTCCAAGATCTTCTTCACCATCAAACTCCTTCCTCTGCCCTTGAAATGCTAAACAAACTTCCTCACATTGTATTTTTTTTTTTTAGAAGTACATATTCATGTTTATTGAAGCACTATTATAATAGCCAAGTCAGGCAATTAGCCCAGGTGTTCATTCACAAAAAAATAATGAAAATGTGGTATATATTCACAATGGAATTTTAGTAAGCCATAAAAAGAATGAAATTATGTAATAATTAGTAGGGAAATGGATAGAACAGGAGATCATCAACAAACAAACATGTGCTCTCTCTAGTGGAGCCTAGATCATATATGGATATCTATTTGTAAACATAATATGCACATAAATAGTTATGTGTTCTATATGACATGGAAGTAGAAGACTAGGAAGAGTACTAGCTAGAGGAGAGAGAATATAGATATTCTCAGTGAGTAAAGGTATGTGCTGCCAAGTCTGGGGACCTGAGTTTGACCCCTGGAATCTGCACCTCTGACCCTACATGTACATTATGGCACATTGTCCACACCCCTACACACACAAAAGAAACAAATTTAATGTCATTTGTAAAAGACATTAAAAAGCAATATTTTAAATATATATATATATATATATATATATATATATATATTATCAATTTCTTTAAGTTTTAGCAAACTGAATGCTGTAGATTATCCATGCATATCCATTGGAATATAGGCTGTTTTCCTTTTAAGTAAATCCAGATTTAAAAAATAATGTCAATATAGGTATGACTATAAAGAAGTTGGTTGATAATTACTGTTTATTAATAGTTATAATTAACAAACTTCTACTTCACTCATTCAGAAAATAACTTCATGCTAATCCTATGGGGAACATGGATTCATATCTGTTCTACAGATGGAGAACTTCAGCCTTAAATAGATTAAAATGATTTGTCCAAAGTGATGCCATTAATTGTGCAGCCTTCATTCATAATGATGTCCTATATAAGTCAGTTCACATGAATGTTTATATTCATATACTATGAGGTCTTTTACTTACATGACTTTTTAAAAATTATTATTTATTTATTTTATTTTTTGATACTTTATTTACATTTCCAATGTTTCCCCCTTTCTAGGTCTCCTCTTTGGAAACCACTTATCCCCTCCACCTCCCCCACCTCTATGAGGGAATTCCACCTCCCACCCACCCGCCCACCCACTCCCGTATTCCTACCTTGACATTCCCCTTTACTGGGGCCTCTCTTCCCCCTGATGGCCAACAAGGCCCTCCTCTCCTCACATTGTATTTCTAAATGGTCCTTAGCTGAGTCACAGATAACACATTGTAAAAAATATATATCTTGACACTTTTTGAAAGTATGGTGTTGTATTTATTTCTTGGGCGTTATATACATACAGCAGTGCACATGTGGAGGTCAAAGGACAACTTGGAGGAGTCAGTTCTTTCCTTCCTAGGGATTGATCTCAGGTTGGCATGCTTGGTGGCAAGTACCTTCACCCATTGATTCATCTCACTAGCCCTTTGTATTCTTTCATTTTTCTTTTTATTATTTTAAGGCCTGTCATGATGTTTTACTGGGTCAAGTAATTGCTGTGAAAACCTAGCAGCCTGAGTACAATCCCCATAATTGTCATAAAAGGTGGATAGAGAGAACCAAGTCCCAAGCTGTCCTTTGACATTCACATACATGGCATTGCATAGACACATGCATCCACACAATAGCACATAAATAAATAGATAATTACTTAATTAACTGAAATTACTGATAGGTGGTATGAGATTGTGAAGAGATTTAAAATACATTGTTCTTGGGTCCTATTCTTGATAGTTTCTGTGGCCGCATGCAATATCTGAATTTCCTCCTGTGGTGATGGAGGAGATGATGATAAAGATGACAGGTATGGAAAGGATGATTGTGGTTATAATTGAGAAAGTTAGTATATGTTTTGCTCTTCTAAATATAAATTTGATAATATATACAATATATACATCAGTATATAAATAAACATGCATAAAGTATATACATAGCATATAAATAAAATACACAACATATTATTTGATATATTAAAATAAAAAAATAAATTTTGGTATATTTAAATTGAGTATATTTAAATCTAATATATTTAAATATTAGATAATTATATAAAAACATATAAATTTGGCTTTATATTTGTGTTCTATATATAAATACAAATTATTTGCCTATTATGTAGAGTCTGAAATTTTTGCAAGATTTGGGTTTTTATGTAAATTATCAATGACATTTAGAGTATAGAATTGTTTTTAAAACATAATGTAGTATAGAGGATTAATCTTATCCTTTATGTGTCTTTCCAGTCCTTAAATTTAATTATTTTTCTCTATTTTCTCCCACAAATTAATATAGTTACTCATGTTTAAATTGTGAACCTACTCATACATGATAAAACTTCATGAAATGATGCGCCAATTTGATTTTGATTAACTTACTGGTACAACATATTTCAGCATGTATATTGCCTAGCCATCTTTCCTTAAACCAAGGGTTCTTGCCAAGGTCTAGCCTCAGCATGAGGAGTGTTCCTGCGAAAGGCAGGAATGAGAATGGCACTGATTCAATAATGACTCACAGTCAGTAGTTGATGCAAGCTAGCAGTTCAGGTACTCTCTGTTCCCTGAAGAGTCTTATCATTCTTTCTTCTCCTCCTTTCTTCGTTCTTTTGCCTTCTCCCTTCTCATGCTTTATCCTTCTCCCAACCAGAGAGCCTGAACCCAGTCTTCTATTTACTAAAGCTACATCATCAAGGTTTTGATCATAGTTAATAATCTTCCAATTTTCTTAAGCTTATATAAATTCTATGAATCCCTTGTCAATAGTCCTAACTTCTGTTTACTTAGAGCAGAAACTAAACACAAAGCAAAAGTACATTTCCTTATAGGTTTACACAGCCTGTTCTTCACAGGTAGTTGGGCACAGCTCTTGCAGTTTCCTGGTACAGCGGATAGCAGTCTTTAGTAACTATTTTGACGTAAGAACAGAAAATGACAGACTACTAAAATTATAATGATTCCTTACAAAGTTTTAAAATTGATGCAAGAAAAGCAGTTAGCTCTCTCTAATATCTTTCCAGGTATTATCATCTCTAATTCTTCAAATAACTAGGAGAACAAAGTTACTAACTTTTTATATGCTTCTACCTTATCTTTTGATTTTCTAATCTTTATTTCTGCATCCTAGCAATCACATAGCCTCATTACTCTCCTTCTAATAAATCATATATAAACTCCTATTTTTCCTAACCATGCCTTTTCTTCTTTAGACTACTTTACCTCTCTATCCTTGATGTCCCCAAGTTCACCTTGGCTAAATAATGTAGCAATCATTGGACAGGAGGGTACATGTGTCTCCTCTTAATTTCAGATTCAAGGCCAATGAACTACTTCTACAAAGGACCATGTAATCTTTTACGCCCTTTGTGGTTATGTTGTGTAGATCTTTTTCCATGGCTCTAGAGGCCAAGCAGAGCGCCTTTTCCTTGAAATCCACAGCCTCATGACCATCTCCATTCTTCATTCCTGAAAACCACATCTACTTCAATTATTATAGTGTGATTAGCTCAGAGTAATGAGAGAAGTCTATTCCCCAGAAAGAAACATTGAGGTTAGAGTAGTAAAGACAGCAGATCAACTTTGGTGCAACAGCAACCATCAGCACATGTGAGAGTCACGGGGATCAAAGGCCTGGCGATGTTCCAGGGGCAGGAACTGGGTCACACCTCTCCTTATGCGGCCATGCTGGACCCAGCAGAGTCTCAACATGTGGATTGTGATTACACAGGAGTTACATGTCAGATATTCTTTATATCAGGTAGTTATGCTATGATTCATATCAGAAACAAAATTAGAGTTATGAAGTAGCAATGAAATAATTTCATAGTTGGGAGTCACTGCGCATGATGAACAGTATTAAAGTTTAGCAGTGTTAGGAAGACTGAGAATGACTGATCTAAATTGTTGGGGATTGGGGAAATGGCTCAGTGGTTAAAAGAAGTTACTGCTCTTGCACTGATGCAGGGTGAGTTTTCAGCACACTCGTAGTGGCTCACAATTATATGAAGTTCCAGTCTCAGGACATCTGATACCCTCTTCTGGCCTCTGTGGACACTGCATACAAATGCATATGAAATAAAAACAATACATTTTTTAAACAAAGAATGTTTATGCTTTTCTTCTCACATTTATACACACACATACAAACATACATGAGTGGCACACGTGTAGAGGTCAGTGGACAACTTTCAGGAGTCAGTTCTTCCTGTCCGCGATGTGGATCACAGTGATTGAACTCAGTTCAGTAGCAGCAAGTGCCTTAACCCACTAACGCTCTCATGGATTCCCCTTATCAATTTTCTAGCACTACCTAGTTAATATCAAATAATCTCACATAGACATTGCTGCTTCTGAATTTCTTTTACACTATTTTTTACTTCTATTGCTATTATAACACTATAATACTACTGCTTTACAAACATCAAATATTTATTCATTGATATGTAACTGTTAATATGCCTCAGTTTGTATTTTGTACATGTGTTCCAATGACTACTATTATAATACTAATAAAAATTATTTGTCCATATGTGAGTGTGCTGCCCACTCTGGCCAGAAGAGGGCAACAGTTCCCGCAGAGCAGAGACAGTTGTGAGCTCCCTAACATAGATACTGAGAACCAAAGTTAGTTCCACTGCAAAAGCAGCCTGTGGTCTGTGGAACTCTTCTTTATTCTTTTTGTAAGAGCAATTCTGATTTGAGTTAGATGGTTTCTCATTCTGAAAATTGTATTTCCATGGTGACTACTAATTCTGAAAAATTTGTTCAACATTCTTTGATTTTTAAGGTAGTATACAAAGTAACAATTTCTTTATAAAATTTTAATTCAGTCTTGAGTGACTCTCTTCCTTATAAACCATCTGCCAATCGTTCTGCTCTTCATCCCTGCTTCAAATTCCAATTCCTAGTGATTCCCATTGCACTTTAATATCACACTATCACACTTTTCTATTATCCTCCCCACCATTTTCCTTTAAAGCCTTCATTGCCCCAACTTTCCTAAATTCCTTTTTAGTTTCCCAGCTTTGAGGCATACATACCTCCATATAGATATACTTACATAAAAATTAGAAGCTTGAATATGCATATGAAAGAAGACAAGCCCTATTTAACTTTCTGGGCCTTGCTTATCTACTTAATTTTTTTCTATTTTTATTCATTTTCCATTTTTATTTATGAGTGAATATGATTCCTTTGGGAAAAGGCACCACATTTCCATTACTCACTCATTAGTTGATGGACATCCTGACTATTTCCGTTTCCTAGATACTGTAAACAGAGCAGGAATGAGCATGGATGCAATGTGGCTAAGTAGTAGGTTACAGAATCCTTTGAGCCTATTGTGAAGAGTGACATAGCTGGGTCATGTGGTGTATCTATATGTAGCTGCTTGGAAAGCCTTCACAGATTTAGATAGATTCCTGGATGTGGTTTCTAAAATGATCCCCTATTTGCTGCTAAAGTCACAGTTCCTGAGCTCTCAAAAGTGGTCAGTAGATTGCAGTGCTAGGAGAAAGGTTTCATATGGCTTCTGGCTTCTGGCCTAGGGATATGAGATTCATGCATTTAATTCAGAAGGCTGGGAGCACAGTCATAAAGCGAACAACCCTGAGTCTGTATCCTTACAATGCCTGCCTGAATTCCTCAAAGGCCTGTAGAGGTGAGTGATGTGATACAGGTCTCTGACTTTACACTGAATAAACTGAGAGTCCTTGAGACCTGTCCAGAATCTGGACATGGAAGAAGGAATTAGAAGCCATGTACATTAGCTTTGCCTTCACTCTAGGTTAATCAGAGTCACTGAAGGGCAGAAAAGGAGTCTGCAGATGACAAAGGTAATTTAAATGAATAATTCTTATAGTCTTTAACTTTTTTCTCCTTTTATTTTTCTTTCTTCCTTTCTTTAATGGTTTAATTGTTTATTTTTTATTCTTTGAGGTAAGGTCTTGTTAGGTAACACAAGCTAAAATCATTTGTTGTTATATAGGAAAGGATAGACTTACAGTGTAATTCTCTTTCTCTTGCTCTTCCCATTCTAGACTTATGGGCACACATCAGTACCTGGTTTCCTATATTTCATGGTGATTGCTTAATCCAGATCCTTGACAGTACATGCAGGATTGTTTCTTTTTATGAAACATTCTCTACAAAGTAGCAACATATTAGGTCTATGAAGTACAAAAGGATACATGGATATGTCAGAAAACAAGCCACTTATCTAAAGAACACTAAAATAGCCCAAACATTCTGATGGAATTCTGTTCTAATGAAATACAGACTTCTGTTGAGAGAATAAACACAGTGTTTTAAACAAACAATTAAAAAATAATTGAAAATATTAACAGAATAAGCAGTTCTGGCCCTCATGTAGAAGAATCTAGTAACTTCAGAGCTAATACCAAACTCTACATCACATACTTATGGTCGTCATGAAAGGACTTGTCATTAGCGTGGGTTTGGAAGATTGAAATAGTACTGTAAAGTGTACCCTCTGAGATTATATTAAACAAATCCTTTGGTTCTTCCTCACATAATGTTTTCCCTTAACTAATTATCACATGAAGTCTAAAAATATATTATCCAAAATGAAACATGTAACCTTTTTTGAACTTCTACTCAGCTGTTCATTACTAGCCACCAAAGGTTGTTTGTGGTAATTTTCGATGGCTATAAAAGCTGTTCCTCATCAAGTCAATGCAAACCCTTATAACACAGATGCTGACATGAATAGGTGACATAGTAATTGTCTTTCTGTGGGATATCATGTCCAGACACCTGCCCTTTTATGAACACTGGCTTCCTAGGATCAGCTGTGTTCACTGCCTGCATAGAGTTCCATAGATAATATGTGAAAGGTGAGTACTTTCTTGAATTCTGTCACAGGAAAGTAGATAGTCAGGAGGACCTTCCTTAAGAGAGGAGGTCAGAATGTGTTTCTGCAGAAACTGAGTTCAGGTGGAAGCCTTAATCCCTGCGAGCACCTCCATCTCTTATTGGATAAACAATTCATTCATCCCTCTGCCCTTGACTAAGACTCTTAGATTCAACATTAAAGTAGGATTTCTGAATCATCGAAGTCTTCACAGTTTAACTAAACATACTGATGCTTACATTTTACCGCAAAGAACCTTTCATTTCAGTGGTTATTATTGATCTGAAAACCACATTTAATGATCCAGGTATGGGGGCACAAATTTAAATCAATCTCAGTATTTGAGAAGCAGAAGCAGGTGGATCTAACTGAGTTTAGGGCTGCCTAGTCTACCTGTTGATTACCAAGCCTGTTTTCTTTCTCACAGTGAGATGACCCTATCTGAAAAAAAAACCCTAACTTATAGATAGGAAAAGAAAATTGATTTACTCAGACACCTATATTTGGGGAGATATATTTTAGGTGAATGCAAAATTAATTTCTCTATGTAGAATGCAGAACATGTAAAGATGTACAAAATATAGACACTCAAAAATTGAATGTGAATGTTATTTTATACAGCAAACTTTAAGTCTTTATAATATTTATGGTTTTATGTGTGGCTGTGGGTAGCTGAAGATGACTTGAAAAATCATCTCTAGGACCTGTCCTATCTGTATAAAAACAAAGATAACGAGAAATGCATTAAATAAAATTCTTTGGCTAATGAGGTTGTTTTTTATATGGAATGGAATATCTGATGACATGGAAGGTGAACTGTGTGATCAGGGAACTGAGGAGATTCTTTTGTTTTGTTTTTTAAGAAATATTTGGCATTATGTCACACTGATGGATAGCAAAAATATTTCTTAAAATCTGAGATAATTTTCTTACTTCTTAATTCAGTTACATTATTTTATAAAAAACATAAATGTGTCTGTTATTTTGAATTATTATAGCATGAGGACTGATGGGGAGTATAAATATGGAAAAATATATGAATGTACATCAGATTTTTGTTACTAAAAATTATCCATATTCTTTTTTTCAGGGTTCTTTGGTCTAAATCTGAAGATGATGCATTATAAAAAATAATAGCATTCTGATAAGCCAACCAAATTATGATGGATGGTTACTCTAGATTGTTTACGATTTAAAAGTAGTCTTGTTTTTATATCCATTAATGTTATTTTAATTTAATGTATTAATTTTGTTCTTTCATAATTCCACATAAGTACAGAATATACAGTTATTACTCTCTCCCTTCATTGTCCTAAATCTCCCTCTCTACATTCATTCCTCTATTCAACAAAGCTTTGTTCTTCCATTCCTTTTCTCAGAATAATGATTTTTGGTATTGTTTGTGATCCATTTCTTCAGCAAGACTACCTGTGTGATCATGGGCTTGGAACTCTCTTTGAGAACCTGAGTATAGTCACCAGTGGGTATAAACTGAAGGCAGTGGCTCCCCCTCTCCCTGATTCTACCATAAATAATAGCCCTCCCTCGCTCAATACCTCTTGTTGATAAATACATTCTTGTGAAGTTCTATGCATTCACAAAAGGGGTTGTATGTTTACATTCTGCTCAGAAAATTTTCTGCCCTGCTCCCTCCCTTCTTGCTCTTATACTCTTTCTAATACCTTTTCCAAAACCCTCCCTGAGCCTGCACCTGCTCTGTGTGGTATCTTCATCAATAGATTCTTATCCTTATCTCTGGTGGGAAAACAAGAGGAATTGAAAGAGCCCGTAGAATTTGGGGGGACTTTTGGCTTTGCTGACAATAGCTTGGCAGGAGATATCCTACCAGAGGCCTTGGAGTTTTCGTTTAATAAAATGCTTCTTAGAACAACTGTTTTCAGCCATGCAGAGTATCACCCATTTGTATCTTCACATTATGTATATCTCACACTCCACCCTCCATAAATCAAGCCCCTTGCAATAGCTCCTTTTTACCTTCCTGACTTCCACCAGAACTCCTCATGAAACCAAGCAAATTAAACATTCAGGTCTAGACAAATGTGTAAAGGAGAATATGCAGCCTTTATTTTTCTGTGCCTGGGTTACCTCACTCAATATAACTTCTGGTTTCATACATTTACCCACAAATTTGTACTTTTATCTACAGCAAAATATTAAAACACTGCTGTGCGCGTGCATGCGCGCGCGCGCGCGCGCACACACACACACACACACACACATTCCACACTTTCATTATCCTTTCATCAGTTGATGGACTTCTAGGCTAATTTCATTTCCTGGCTATTATGAGTAGAGCGGCAATGAACAAGGATCAGTAAGTGTCTCTGGTGTAGGATGCAGAGTCTGTTGGGTATGTGCAGGAATGTTATAGTTCATCCATATGATAATTCTGCTTTGAGCTTTTGGGAGAGAATCTCTGCAATGATTTTAATGGTGGTTACATCAGTGTTTACTTCCACCATCAGTGATGAAATATTCCTATTTCCCCAGAGCTTTGCCAGGATCTGTCATCCTTTGAGATCCTGGTGTGTCATTCTGACTAGGGTAAGATAAAATTCCAGTAGTTTTATTCTCTACTTCCCAATAGCTAATGGTGCTGAGCATTTATTAGCAATTTATTATGTTTCATTTTTATATGACATCTCTGAATGTATAAAGAATGTGTGTGTTTCAAAGGAGAGACCTGGAAAGGGGGAAACATTTGAAATGTAAATAAAGTATCAAAAAAAAAAAAGGATGTGTGTGTTGTAAGGTGGAAGGGTCATTTTAGGTGCATTTGCTCTGTAAAATCATTTAATAATAGTGTTTCTGTTTAGTTTTATCTACTGTTGAGCTTGGGGAATTGAACTCACCTATTATTACTGGTTTTGTTTTAAGCTTTGGTTTAATGTCAGCTACTGTTTAATGGATGCACTCGAGTTTGGAATGTATATGTTTAGAATTTAGTAATATGTTCTTGACAGATGACTGACTTGACCAAAATGAAGTGACTTCAATTTTATGTTCTGTTGTTTTTGACTCAAGTTCTAGTTTGTGAGATACCAGGATAGAGGCTTCTGTGGGCTTCCTGTTGTCATTTACTGAGAATGATGTAACTCCTTAGTTTTTGAGAATATAAAACAATTACAATACTTCTCTCTTTTCTTTCTTCACTGCATACCTTCCCATATGTTCTTCCTTGCTCTCTTTCAATTTTCAGGCTATTTCTTCATTAACTCATGTATGTATATATGAAATAATAGGCAAATTTAATGTTACTTGCATGTATATTTTCAGGGCTGATCTTGTATCATTGGATAACCAACCAGTTGCTCTTACCTTCCATCCTTTCACTCTAAGGTAGAATTTATTATTGAAGATAAGGTGAGTTGCTGATGGAGAAAAGATAGATGGATCTTGTTTCTAAGCCATTTATTTATCCTGTATGTCAAGTGAATACATTAACATTACATTTAACAACTGAAAGATGTGCATTAATTGATTTTCTTTTCTTCAATTTTTGATTTCCCTTTTTCTGTCTATGGTCTCCTGAATGCTATGGAGGAAGGAGGAGGAAATACTACCCAGTGAGGCAACCAGTACTGAGCCCAGGGGAAGGAAGCCAAGATATTTGGTTTCCTAGGGAGGAGGAAGGAGGAGGCCATGGTCACTTGAAAAATTGATGCTGGCTTTCAGGAGAGGCAGACAACATGCTGTGTATCCCAGGTAGGGGCTAGAACTAGGGTCTATCAGGTAGCACTATTTGCTGGATTTCTGGGCATATGTATTTCTTTTGTGTCCTTATATACAAGCTACATATTTTCTTAAGATATGTGTCAATATGTTGCTAAGTTCATAGAATTTTAATTCTGGTAGGTCCTAAACTATGAATGAAAACTGTATTAAGGAGGAATTACAAATGTTAAACATTGTTTTCTGATTAACATCAATTCAGAGTGTTCCTGTGAAATTCTCATAGTGAAATATGGTGTTGTCAGAGGAGATGATTGAGAAGAGTCTTGACAGAATTTTTTGTCCAGCCTGATGAACTATCTCCCCACTCTAATCTGATAGCTTCTCTAAAAGACTCTGTGATAAGCAGCCATGGGAACAGCAGCAAAACAGGTCAGTAGTAAAGGAATTGTGCCCTTAAGAACAGTTGAGGGGAAAATTGTTTCCACGGGGGGGGGTAGGTTGTTGTTTATCACAAGATACAATGGTCTACTACAGAAACAATTAATGGGGTGCTCATCCATCTAGAGGATTAATTGGATCATGTGTCTAAAATCCTCAGACATTGCCTTAAGATGACAGTTTTATCTTGTTTTTTTTATTCTTTTCTTTTTGGTTGGATGTTGTAAGCTTCAATTTGGTGATATTTATTAGTGCTTTTGCTACTTCTCTCCACTCATTATTTGAACTCAATGGAAACAAAAAGCCAGGAAATGAGAGCATTTCCTAGACTGTACAAGATAGAAATCCATATTGATTACTTGTGTTTTTATGGAATCTGCTGGGGAATAGTCAAAGCTTCATCATTTCATTCTATATATTCAGGTAATATTAATTTGTTACATTATACTATGTGTACAGTTAGTATTAAACTTCATTTCCAGTTCTCTGCCTGTGGGGGCTCCAGCAAACTGAGCAGCTATGAGGTCTGCCCTGATCCCTTTGTGCTCCATCTTCTGGTTCTGCACATCTAATCATAAGCCTCAAAACCTGCAGCCATCAGTGACCATTAGATGAGACACCTACCTCCAATTCCCTGCCTGTGGCCCCTCTGGACAAAACCAGCAGCAGCAAGTTCTACCCTGTCCCTTCTCTTCATGTTTAGGGCCAAAGTTCTACCTACATCCCTGGAGGCTTGCTGCTGCCCAGGACAAACAGAGGCCTGAAACCATCAGAGACCACCAGGTCTACCTGTATCCCTGGAGTCAAGCTGACAACAGGGACTACCAGCTCTACTTATAGCCTCAGAGGCCTACTCCCATCAGGGACTACCAGACTTGCCAGCACTAAGGACAACCAGATGGGTAAAGGCTAGCATAAAAACACAATAAACAAAAGCTAGTACTATATGGCACCACCAGAATCCAGCTAATTTACTACAGCAAGCCCTGAATATCCTAACACACCCGAATTGCAAGAAAATGACATTATATATAATCTTATGAAGATGATAGAGGACTTTAAAGAGGAAATGTACAAACACCTTAAAGAAAGACAGGAAAATACAATCAAGCAGGTAGAGGCCCTTAAAGAGGAAATGAAAAAATATAAAGAAATTGAAGAAAATAAAATCAAATAGGTGAAATAAATAAGTAAAACTGTTTAAGACACGAAAATGGAAATAGAATAAATAAATAAAGAAAGCACAATCTTGGCAATTGAAATCTCTCGAGGCAGTCTTGGAGATGGAAAATCTAGGAAAGAGAGCAAGAATACAGACACAAGTATCATCAACAGAAAATAAGAGATGGAAGAGAGTATCTCAGGAATAGAAAATACCATAAAAAAGATTGATATGTTGGTCAAAGAAAACCTCATACTAAAAAGTTTCTAACATAAAACATCTTGAAAATTGGAATATTATGAACGACCAAGCTAAGACTAGTAGGAGTAGAAGACATAGAAGACTTGGAACCCAAAGGCCCAGAAAACAACTTTATCAAAATCATAGAAGAAAATTTCCTTAAAGACAAAAATACCTATATATATACAAGAAACACACAGAACATCAAATGGAGTAAAGCAAATAGGGAAATCTTCCTGCCACATAATTATCAAAATACTAAATGTATAGAACAAAGAAATAATACTAAAAGCAAGAAGGGAAGAAGACCAAGTAACATGTAAAAGCAGACCTATTAGAATTACCCCAGACTTCTCAACAAAAACTATAAAAACCAGAAGGTCCTGGGGAGTTGTCTTATAGTCTCTAAGAGATCACAGATGTCAGCCCAGATTTTTATACACACCAAAACTTTTAATAACCAGAGACAGAGGAAACAAGATATTCTGTGGCAAAACAAAATTTAAACAATATCTTTATACTAATCCAGCCATACATAAGATACTAGAAGGAAAATTCCAATGCAAGTGGGGTAACTACATCCAAGAAAAAAAAAGACATAGATAATTCCATACCATCAATTCCCCAAAAAAGATAATCAAAGTACATACACACACACAAGCACACATAGGCATGCATGCACAAATACACACATACATACATATACACACAAATACACATAGGCATACATGCACACACACAAATACACAAACACACATAGGCAGGCGTGTATAGATATACACACATACATACATACACACACAAACACACATAGGCATGCAGGCACAAATACACACACAAACCACCACCACCACCACCACCACCATCAATATTACAGGAACTAACAATTATTAGCCATTAATATCTCTAAACATCAATGTACACAATTCTCAAATAAAAAGACACAGTGGATGTGCAAACAAAAGCCATCATTATGCTCCATACAAGAAACATGACCAAGAGAGACAATATCTCAGAGTAAAGGGCTAGAAAAAGGTTTTCCAAGCAAATAGATTCAAGAAACAAGGTGGAATGGCCATTCTAATATCTAATAAAATAGACTTTTAAACAAATTAATCAAAAGAGATGGAGAAGGACACTTCATACTAATTAAAGTAAAAATCCACAAGATGATGTCTCAATTCTGAACATAAATGGCCCAAAGGTCATTTTAAATTTCAAGTTAAATGGACAGAAAAGTATATCAATTTCAGTACAGTCAGGGATGAGACAAGGCTGTCAACTCTCTCCCTATCTCTTCAATATAGTAGTAGAAGTCCTAGCTAGACTAATAAGACAACTACAGGAGATCAAGGGGATACAATTTGGAAAGGAAGAATTCAAGATATTACTATTCAGAGATGATATGATAGTATACATAAGGGAGCCCAAAAAATTTACCAGAGGACTCCTACAACTGATAAACACCTTCAGCAAAGTGAGTAGATACAAATTAATTAAAGAAAAAAATCAGTAGCCCTCCTTTATACTAACAATAAATGAGCTGAGAAAGAAATTAGGGAAACAACACCTTTTGTAATTGCGACAAATACTGTAAAATATTTTGTTGTAACTCTAACCAAGCAAGTGAAAAACCTATATGACAAGAAATTCAAGTCTCTGAAGAAATAAATTGAAGAAGATGGAAAGCTCTCTCATGCTCATGGATCGGTAGTATTGATATAGGGAAAATGGTTGCTTAACCAAAAGCAATCTACCACTTCAATGAAATTCCCATCAAAATTCCAACACAATTCTTTACAGTCCTTAAAAGAACAATAATCAACTTCATATAGAAAAACAAAATCCCATGATAGCTAAAACAAATCTTGTACAAAAAAAAGAACTTCTCCTTGACATCAAATTATACTACAGAGCAATAGTAATAAAAACTTCATGATATTGCTATAGAAAGAGACAGGTTGGTTGATGGAATCGAGTCAAAAACCCACAAATAAAATCATATACCTTTGGACATTTGATTTTTGACAAAGAAGCCAAGACCATACAATGGAAAATGGAGAACATCTTCAACAAATTGCTGGCCTAACAAGATGTCTGTGTGAAGAAGAATGCAAACAAATCCTTATTTATCACCCTGCATGGAACTCAAATGCAAGTGGATCAAAGACCTCAAAGTGAAATCAGATACAGTGATTCTAATAGAACAGAAAGTGCAAAAATAATCTTGAACTCATTGGTACAGGAGACTGTTGTTCCGCTGCGCGGGAGGAAGTGCAGGCGTGGACGGAGTCCCCTGGTCCTGGTTCTTATGGCGGCCGCCTGGGTCGCATGCCAGTTGCTGGGCCATGGCAGAAGGAGGCAGGGCAAATGAGGATGGGAGCTCGGGATGCCTCGGCTACTCTCTCGCTCCGAGCCGGTTCTGGCCGCAGTACGATCTTGCGGCTGGGGCCAGTGCATGCCCAGAGTGCGAGCGGTCTCTGGTGCTCTCCTGCTCCGTGCCCAGTTCCAGTCGCAGCGCGATCTCTGTGAGACCTGCCTGTTGGCGCGCGCCCCGTATCGAGTCAGGTCCAGGTGGCTAGAGATGGGGCAGACCGCGGGTGCTAGCTGCCTCGGTGCTCTCCAGCTCCGAGCCCGACATTGTGCTTGCTCAGCAAGTCTTGGCCAAGGGCAGCCACTGTCGGTGCGCCTCACCGCTCAGCCTGGAGAGCGGATCTCTTTCAGGCTAAAAGTGTTACAGCTCGTGGAATAAAAGACTCCTGGACACCGGAGCAGTTTTGCACCTTTATTCCTTCTGAATGGCGGATGGCGGGCATGCACAGGAGCAGGCAGAGCAGGCAGGTGTAGGAGGGAGAGAGAGAGCAACTCGGATTGGGGATGCTCTGAAATACTGTTCGAGAGAGGTCAGGAGTTTGGTAATTGATACATCCTATTGGCTTGATTTGGGGACTTTGTGGTGCCTCATTTGCTTGCCCGGGACTCAGGGTTGCTTTCTATGTGACAAATCTCACACGCCAGGCCTCTCTCTATATAGGGGTTGTAAAGGCTGTGGCTGGTTTTTACAGGAGTCTTCCAGGAGTGTTGGCTAAAAACATGGTCTGGTCCCTCATGGAAATTCCACAGCTCGTGGATATTTCACTGGGTCTCCCAGAATTTTCAGCCTATGCTCAACCAGGTGTCAGATTAACTGTCACAGGCCACTGCCCCACAGGAGACAACCTCCTGAACAGAATACTAATGGCTAAGGCACTAACTAATAAATTAGACCTTATGACTTAAAAGTTTTTGCAAGTCAAAGGGCACTGTCAACAGGACAAAACAGTTATCTCTAGGACAAACCAGAGATCTGAGATGCAGGGCTATCCCAGGGTATCTATGAGGGTGACTCTACCTCAAACTCCTAGAAGCATGGCATATGGATCCTGAAGTTGCCACTGCAGGAACCAGGCTGAACTCCCAGTGTGTGGGGGGGGTAAGGATAGCAACCCACTGAAGTGGAAACTTCTAGTTTCTTTCCAGTTATGTCAAATGATGTTTTGCTGGAGCACACAGGTAAAAGGATGTTTTCTAAATCAGACATGTAAAAGAATGTTTTCCTGAAGGAGACACAGGTGAAAAAAATATTTTGCTAAAGCAGACATGTGAACGGATGTTTTGTTGAAGTAGACACAGGTGAAAAGATCTTTTACTATCAGACACATGAAAGGATATGTGACATTTAGAAGGAATATAAATATGACCCCACAGACAGTGGGAGCTGGAGCATTGGTTTGCTTTGCTCCACCTCAATATTCTTCACTGACAACATGAATGTATTGGTTCATCTTATATTTCATTATTGAGCTTTGCTTGTGGGAACATCATGGGTAGAAACATGCCAAAGAACTTCTCGTGCTGTTCCCACTGCTTCCTGCCACTTCCTCAAACTCAGGTCAATTGGCAAGCCTCATGGTTTCTTCTGGATTGAACTGACCTTTCTAACTTGTGTATTGTGTCTTCTGAATGGACTGGACTGCAGCTGCTGGTTCATGTGTGGTATCTGCCTAGTGGACAGGACTGTAGCTGCTGACTTTTATTTGCTGTTTGCTAGGAGACTTTACTGAGAACAATGAAGATTAGAATCACCCCAAAGAATTATTTCTAAACAGGTCCACTTCTCCCATATCCTATTAACATTTCTTTTCTACTACCTCTGGTGGGTTGTAGGCTATAGGGAAGGTTGAACCCTTATTAAAGTAGGTTGAAAAAAAAATACACCTACAAAACCTTCAATCTAAAATGTGTCCTGCCTACAAGATATGCAGGGACAAAGATAGAGCTGTGAAGGAGGGAATGGCTAACCAATGACTGCCCCAAATTAAGACCATACCATGGACAAGAACCAATCCTTGAGTCTATTAATGATATTCTGTTAAGCTTGCAAACAGGAACCTAGCATAACTGTCCTCTAAGAGGCTTAACCCTGTAGTTGATAGAAGCTGATGTAGAGACAGACCCGCAGACAAACATTAGATGGAGCTCAGGAAGTCTTGTGGAAGAGTTTGGGGAAGGATTGAGAGACATGAAGATGATATGGACTCCACAGGAAGACCAATAGAATCAAATAGCCTGGATCCTTGGAGGCTCCCAGAGACTTGAACCACCATTCAAAGAGCAAGCATGGACTGGATCTAGGCCTATCCGGCATTTGTAGCAGATGTGCAGCTTGGCATTCACGAGGGTCTGCCAACAACTGGAGTAGGAGATGTCCCTGAATTTGTTGACTGCCAGTGGATCCTACTCCCTTAACTGGGCTGTATTGTTTGGCCTCAGTGAGAGAGGATTTGCCTTGTCCTTTTCCTACAGTGACTGATGTGCTGTGGCAGATGTGTGTGTGTGTGTGTGTGTGTGTGTGTGTGTGTGTGTGTGTGTGTGTGTGATAACTAGAGAGGAACAGTTTCCATTTTCAGAGGATAAGGGAACAGGGGATTGGGAAATGAGCTGTTAGAGGGGGGACTTGCAGGAGAGGTGGAACTGATATTGTTATGCAAAGTGAATAAATTAATAAGTTTTAAAACTTTCTTCTTAAATTAATTTACTAATTTCACTGTTTCATCATGTAAATAAAGGAAATAAGATGTAAACAGTACATAGATTAAAACATGCTGAAAACTTAAGAATGGAAATATTTTGAACAAAGAAGAATTTGTGTATAAAGATAAATATGGCTTAATGTTTCCCCAGCATGAAACAGAAAGCAGGCAAGCCTTACCACATTATGAGGGTCTGAGTAACTTATAAATTGAATGTGAAAGATGAGATGTTGATATGGCATCTGCGATCTTAAAATTCTAGGGTCAATGTTCAATACATTGAAATTAAAGGAGCCCTCTGAAACTATTAACTTGCTCTTTGTAAATTCCAAAACTTCTGGTATAATGGAAAAAATGTTTGTCCCATCAATTTGTTATTCAATAAATCAATAACTTTTAGTTTTGTCTCAACTCTGTCTAAATATTACCCAGGAAAAAGGCTGGAGATATTGCTGAGACGGTCAGGGAGCTTGCTTCTGCTTTTGATGAGCAGGTTTAGTTCATAGGACCTACATGATGGCTCAGTGACAGCTCTGGTTCCAGTTCCAGGGAATTCAATACCTTTTACCATGGTGGGTACTAGGCATGCAAGTATATATACATACTTTCAAGCAAGCATTCATAAATATAAAACTAATGTAATTCTTTTTAAAAAGAGAGAGAATGAGATTTATGTGTTTTCCCGGTTCTTCAAAAACAACCATATAATACTGTGGATAGAGGAATTAAGATATTTAGTCCTCCAAAGTCAACTAAGTCCTGAAGGAATATGGAACACCATATAAAAATTTCTAGTGGCTTTGGAAATCATCTGTTCTCTTATTTATGGAGTTCATGGGGACCTTACTAAGAGGACTTTAGCAGGGTCCAGTATATACAGATGATACTCAAGATAGAGGAGAATTTCCTTTCATTCTCATAAGCAGCATCATGATCCAACAAGATCTTTGACAAATTCTCTCATAGACCTGTCTACTTGTAGAAGAATGTGTAAAAAACTAGAGTTTCCTGAAAGACCAATTGATCTCTAAGGACAAGAAATCAACTGGTTTTGAACTTAAATAAGTAAAGGTTTAATATTGGCCATTATGTGGTTTTAATACCCAAGAGGCAACTGTAACAAAGGACTAACACATTTTTGTTTTAAACTCTTGTAGTCGCCTTCTATTGCACAACCTCTCATGATTTTGAAGGGCAGAGAATAGCAAGCTGTGCCTATCCCTGTGACATTCTGTGGACATGCCATTCTGCTGCTTTGGATCATTTCCTATTGTGATGATTTGAATATGCTTGGCCCAAGGAGTGGCACTATTAGATTTGGCCTTGTTGAAGTAGGTATGTGTAGGGTTATGGGGTCCTGTGTCCACTCCACCACAGGGCTCGGCCACTTGGGAAAGTGGGACATGGGAAATTGACTGTGCTTACCCCACACCATCACCCAGTGGTTGTTGGGCCTTAGGGAAGCCCTGGGACACCACTCCTGAGGTAGAGAAGCACAGTCTGAGGTGTGGGACAGCCAAAGATGGTTTGGGGTCCTCGCGCCTGCTAGGAGCCTGGGGTCATTTGGTTCTTAGGCTCTCAGACATCCAGACACTGCTGGGAGCCATGGAAGAGCTGAGAACAGAATCTGGGCCCATAAGCTCTATCTGGCCCGTGGTGGGGAGGGAGAGGGAAAGGGAAAGGGAAAGGGAAGAGCTCTGGCTGGTCCCTTGGGGAGAGTCCTTGGCTTGATGGTGGCAGGCTTGAGCTTGGTGGTGGCCATGGATGGGAGAGCAGAGAGACCTTCTATGGGAGACTAGACAGTGACTCTATAGGCGAAGGCCTTCTACATGGCTCCCATGGTGGATCCCAATGAACGAGGCAATCCATGGTTTTAAGGCATTTATTGTCATAGCAAAAAGTGAATGTGTAAAACCATACACCACTTCTCAGGGTGTACCTGAGATTAAATACATTTTTCAGGGAGGAATGTCTGGGAAGGAAAGCTTATTGGCTAAGCCCTCCAGGCCTCTAGGTACCTCATTAGAATGGAGATCTGTCTTGAGCTTCCTCATCTACACGTGGGGGGCTTCAGGTATTGCCCTTACTGACTGATGGTCACAAATCTATGAAGGGCTTTGGCTAGTGGCAGGGGCCTGGAGATGGGAGCAGCCCAAACTCCTACCATCCCTTCAGGATCTCTGGGGCTTCTAGTCTCAGCTCAACTGAGGACTAGGCCCACTCATGGTCCACTGCCCCACAGGTGGGGCCTTGTTGGAGACAATGTTTCACTGTGGAGGTTGACAATGATACCCTTCTCCTAACCATGTGGAAGCCAGTCTTCTCCTAGTTGCCTATAGGTGAAGGCTTGTCAGCTCTTCCAGCACCGTGTCTTCCTGGACACTGCCATATTCCCACCTTGATGATAATGGACTGAACCTCAGAACTTGTAAGTCAGCCTCAATTAAATGTTGTCCTTTATGAGTTGTCTGCTCACAGCAGTAAACCATAATGACATCTATTATGCTTTGGTGGTGAATTTACATATAATCTATATATATATATGTTCAAATACATATTTTAAGATCTGTTGTCACAGTGGTCCCCAGTTTATTCCCTAGAGATTCTAGAAGACTAGAATTATCTGATATTTACTATCTTAGATCCTCTTGTAATTGTATCCTAAAGTCTAATTTTTCCCCTTTAAGCACCAACCTCTCTCTCTGCCTACACAGCTGGTCTGCAGACTCTCACAATCACAATTGCATGCTGTTGTGGTTCAGAAAAAATTTCTCTTATAAGTTTCATCCATTTTAATACTAGCTTTTAAGGAGCAGGCTGTTTGTAAATGATTAAGAGATTCTCACTTTCATCTTAGCAAATGGAATAGAATAATTATCAGACAAAGAACCTCCAAAACTATGGGTTATTTTTGTCATACTTTTCAGTTGTTTGTGATTTTAAATAATGTCTATTTTCCAGTGAAAGGCACTGGTCCATGGACCACAGGAAATGACACTTTCTGTAAAATCTAGTGGGTTTGTTGCAACTTTGGTTTCACTGTAGCTCAAAGCTTCTTGCAGTTTTCCCATCACCCAATGTCCATAAGCATCATAGTCTGCATGATGGCGATTCTCCTGCAAAGACACTGCCAAAGACTGTATCACATCCATACTCCAAACCAGAACCACAGAGGTCACCCTGAGACCAGTGTAGCTACACCATTGTGATTCTTATCGTCACCTATATATGTGCTTATCTTCCAGACTGTATTTGTAATTTGTTTCACATTTCATTTATAAACTCATGATTGTGGTTGAGACATATCAGAGAAGTTCAGACTGTAGATTTCCCATGATTTCTGCTTTACTGTTGAATTTTAGAGATTTTATGGATCCTTGTTCAGTATTCTTTTGGTGCTAAAACTATAGTAAAAATGACAAACTCAGAAGACAGAATTACTAACAGTCACAAATACTCTATCCAAAACTGGATTGAAATCCTTCTTTATGGTGACATCATAGTGGCTCACTAAATAATGCCATAATTAGGAAGACAGGAGACAAAGAATGGCCATGTAGTCTGTCAGGTCCAGGCTAATCTCACCTACATAGATCAAGGCTCCCACCTCTTATTGCCATGCCCTAAAATGAATATTCATATAAAATTCACAATTAGAATGTCAGTGAGTTACTCAAATGAGCTTGTAAAGTTCCATGTTCTCCATTATTTCTCTCTATCAATAAGGCTGACTAACCAAAATCATTCTTGTTTTTACTTGAAGGGTTTCAACACATTTTGTCTCCATATGGGTGTGGCTAATAACTTAATAGGTATTGACATATAACTGTCAATGGGCAGTCCTAAATTAATGCAAGAACAGAGGTAAATACTCATCCTAGATGGATATTGAAGATAGAAAATCTTATTCTCTTTTATTTTATATCTTTGGTCTGATTGTATCTATTGATATATTGATTAGGGGAAATCATTCTATAACAGTTTGCCTCTTACACATCCAGGTAGATTTTTTTGATTTGACTTAAAGATAATTTACTGTGGTACTGATATTAAGGAAATCGTATGACTTAGTAAGTGTTTCTGTAATAAAACACCACAACCAAAAGCAAACTTGCAAGGAAAGGGCTTACTTCATATTGCAGTTGTAATCCAGCTTCCATGGAACTCATGGCAGAAAACTGGACACACAAGTTGAAGCTGAAGCACAGAGGGGTGCTGAAAGCTGAATTGCCCCCCATTGATTGTGCAGGCTTCTTTCTTGTGCAAGAGGTGCAAGGAGTGGCAATACCAAGTCAGCTGGGCCATCCCACCTCTGTCATTAATCAAGAAAATGTACCACATGCTTTCCCCCAAGGATCTAATAAACTGACTTTGCTTGAAGAAAAATTTAATGCATACTTGAATATCAGTAAAGCTACAGAGCTTTCATTTCTTTGAATTTTCATGAGTTCTTGCTTTTCATTGTTAAATTTAAAAACTGATATTCCTAGTTTTCTATTTGACTCATTCTTTTTTTTTTCTATTTATTCTGCCTCTGTGCCATTGTATTTTGTTATACTTTGTTTTAATATTTCAGTTTGAATTAATGGGGGGTAGCTGTGTACTGTGATCAGGCCAAGACTGTATATTTCAAACAACTATGGAACAAATGGGTGCAGTGGCAACAGCCTTTAGGTCCAGCATTCAGAGGGCACAGGAAGGCAGGTCTATGTGAGTTAGAACCTATCTTAGTCGATATATTGAATTCCAGGTCACCCTGGGCCATACAGTGCCACTCTAAAAAAGTAAATCTACTACGCAATAATTGAAAAAATATTTAAGAATGCTATGATACATCTGTAGGATTACCAATGTGCCATATGTTGTATTGTCTCAGTGACATTAACCAAATCTGTAAGAAACTAGTGACATGGTCACAATAATAAGACTTTCCAGTTCAGATGTGTTTTGTGGGTTTAAAACATGTGACAGATACAATTTCATTCATGTATAATAGAAAGTATCTATATACATATACAGCAATGTAGATGGATTCCTGTGGCTTTGTGCTGAGTTACAAATATCAACACTATAAATCTGTACACATTTATATAACATTCATAAAAATAATTGTAGAAGAGGAGAATACGTTGTTGATGTGTAGGAACAAGGGTAATTGAACTTCGTGGTTAATATATGACCCAAAAAATAGAATTCGGAGGTGTGTGTGGTGGTAGACAATATGTGTTTCAGTGGAAATTGATTACAAAAATCCTACATGGAAAAAAATGGTATAGAATACATCGATTTTCCTCATGAAAAATTTTCTGATCATAGTATTATATAGTATTATATAGTTCCACTGAATGTAATGCAACCTTATTTGGAAAAGTAGTTGAAAGACACAGGAAAGGCTCCAGTGGCAACTTATAATGTGCTGTTCTATCACATGGTTGCCAATTTTTCAACATTGAGGAGCAGAGGAGGACTGAGGTTCAGGTATGAGAAGGAACTTCCTCAGTTTTTCCATGAAAGTTTCAACACCAGATATCTCCTATCCAGTTTTTTGGCAATCACACCCATCAATTCTGTACCATCACAAGTCCACTTACTTTTGTGTTTAAAGTAGTTTTGACAGTTGCTATGAGGCAGAAAATTGTAGGAGGACACATTTTAGACTTGAGAGAAAATATCAACTAGATTGATGAGATGACAGAGTGACAGGCTTGGCTGTGCAAGTGCAAATTTTCATTTTCTGGCTGCATTCCCTTCTGTGTTTGACAGCGATTTCTGGTGACTGGAAGAATATCTTTATTGTGTCTCAATGTGAAGCCTTTGACAAAGTCTATAAGGAGGAGATGTCAGATCTGTGTCTCCTCCTCTGGTCAGAAGACTGTGATTGATCTCCCTACAACACCCTGGCTGTTTGTCCTGGCTGTTTTAGAACTTACTCTGTAAAACAGGCTTGCCTTGAATTCGAAGATCCACCTGCTTCCTGCCTCCCAAATGCTGTGATTATAGGTATGTATCACCACTGCCTGACTACAAATTGAAAAGCTACAAATCTTTTTAGAAATCTGAGTGTTAGTTACTTGCATTTAAAAATAAAAATCTATCTGTACATAATTTTTTGTCATCTGGATAAAAGTTTGAGTGACTTGGGTCTAAGAAATCTCAATGAAGAAAATGCCTCCATCAGATTGTCATGTAGAGCAATCTGTGGGGGTATTCTTTTGATTAGTAATATGGGTTGTGAGAGGCCCCCACCCAAGCTTTGAGATGTAGCTCTAGATTAAACGAAAAAAGTAGTGTGAGCAAGTAGTGTGTAAGCCAGTAAGCTTAATTCCTCCAAGATCTCTACTTCAGTTCCGGCCTCAGTTTCCTCTGATGGACCTGTAAGCCAAATAAAACCCTTCCCTCCCCATTTTGCTCTTGGTCAGTGTTTTACTATACCAATGGAATGAATATTAGAATGCTATGATTTTAGAGTTGCCTAGTGGTTCATAGTATAAAACTCAGTGCAAATAAATCATTTATAAAACTTTGACTCTTGATAGTCTAGAGCAGAGTTATCTGTACCTAGTTTGCAAAATTGAACTGCAAGCAAGATATGAATAATAAATCTTCATTTAAAATATTTTATATTTATTTTTGTCTCATGTGTATGAGTGTTTTGCCTTCATGTAGGTCTGTGCAGGACATGTATTGGTCCTTGAGTAGGAGGTGATCCTCCTTATTGGTGCTGAGACTCGGATCTGGGTTTTAAGCACTTAGCCAACCCTTCAGCCTATAACCTATCACTTTAATGTCTCTTTCAAACATCCATGATGATGAGTTTATTACTATTGGAGAGGATCAACAGAAGAGAAGTATATGCATGCCTGAGCTTTAAATCTATATTTAAATGGAAGACACAGTATGAGTCAAAATTTTTATAGATAGAACTCAAAACAGGTGGGGTTTATCAGCAGTTCAGAGCATTTTAGGCATCCCCTCCTTCAGCACTGACACAGGCTTATAATTCTGGCTCCAGTGAATCTAGTTTCCTACTGTGGCATTGACAGGTAATTCCTTCTTGGGCACAAACAAAACTAAGGGAAGGGAATAATGAGTGAGGGGTTTGAAAGAGTGGGACTGTGGACGAATCAGGTATGGGAGGAGATGGAGGAAGGAAGACCAAAGTGTGGATGCTTCAGTCCTACTTAGAAGGGGGATCAAAATGATCAAAGGAAGTAGAGTGTAGGAGGGACTTGGGAGGAACAGAAGAGTGGGAGGGGAAAAAGAGGGGAAGACTCAGGTTTGGGAGGAGATGGAGGAGACGTACAGAAGGTCAGGAAATTGAACAGAGATGTGTAGCAATGGGGGATGGGGAACTGGGGGTAGCAACCAGAAACTCCAGATGCCAAGAAAGCAAGAGCATCCCAAGACCCCACGGGGATAACATTAGCTGAAATATCCCACAAAGGGGAGGGAGAACCTGTCGAGACCATATCCAGAGGTTAGGCATGGCCCCCCTGGTTGAGGGATGGGGCCACCCATCCACCTCCAAAATTTTAACCCAGAATTGTTCCTGCCTAGAGGAAATACAGGGACAAAGAGTGGAACAGAGACTGAAGGAAAAGCCATCAGGTTGCCTCACCTGTGGATTCATCTCATCTGCAGACACCAAACCCAGACTCTGTTGATGATGCTGAGAAGTGCTTGCTGACAGGAGCATGATACAGCTGTTTCCAGAGAGATTCTGCCAGATCCTGACCAATACAGATGCAGATGCTCAAAGCCAGCCATCTGACTGAGCATGGGGACCCCAGTGGAGGAGTTAGGGGAAGGACTGAAGGAGATGAAAGGGCCTTATCTAGCATCAGTGGGAGTGGAGGCTCTTGGTTCTGTGAAGGCTTGAAGTCCCAGTGTAGAGGAATGCTAGGGCGGTGAGGCTGGAGTGGGTAGGTGGGTGGGGGAGTACCCTTATAGAAGCAGAGTAAGGGGGAATGGGATAGGTGGTTTGCAGAGGGGAAACTGGGAAAGGGGATAACATTTGAAATGTAAATAAATAAAAGATATAAAAGAAAAAAGGAGTGGGACTGGGAGGAGAGGAGGAAGGGGCAGGAATATGGATGTAAACTTAATAAATAAATAAATTAGTAGAATAAAGAAAATTAAAGAGGAGAGATTCTATTATATTAAGGAAGAAATCTACCTTGCATTAAATGTATCAGAGTCAAATTGAAGCCGAATATTAGTGTAGGAATAAGTCAATTGTTTCTATTAAGAAAGATCCCTGAACTAATAATAATAATATTTTTTCTAGTTTTTGAAAAAAAAATAATTTAAAGACTGGGTAGATGGCTCAGGTAATAAGAATACATACTGATCCTACAGAGAACCCAGGTCAGGTCAGATTCTCCAGCACCCATCTGCAAGCTCATTATCACCTGTAACTACAGTTCCCAGGGATCTGATATCTGCCCTCTCAACCTCCAAGAGCTTCTGCACACAAATGGCACACACACACACACAGACACACACACAGACACACACACACACATACACACACACACACACACACACACACACACACACGTACTCACTCACTTAACCATAAAGTAAATATATTTAAAAAGAAAAATAATTTAAATATTAAATTAAATAATACAGTTTTTTATGTGGTAGTGACCCCCAAACAATAAAATTATTTCATTCCTACTTCAGAACTGTAGTTTTGCTTACTGTTATGAATCATAATATAAATATCTGATATGTAGGATATCTGATCTATGAATGAACCTTTTCATGAACCACTAGTCGAGAACTGTTAACTTAGATTATTAAAATTTAAAATATTATTTAAACAGGACTGATTTATTGTAATTTATAGCAACTGCAATAGTGACTAACAGTTAACATGTAAAATGTTAAGTTTTAAAAGTTTGTGTGTATATGTGTAATCTCTGTGTATGCATGCATGTATGTGCCTAAGGAGGCTAGGAACACACATCAGATACCCTAGAGCTGGAGTTATAGGCAGTTTGGAAGCACACAGTGTACTGCTGTGGTTTGAACTCTGGTCTTCTGAAGATCAAGGGAAACTTTTAACATCCCAGTTATCTTTCCAGCATCAAGAGTAAGTCCTAGATCTGATCCCTAGAACTTAGTAAAAATAAATTCTGAGGTCACTTTCCCAAAATTTATGGATGCATTTAAAATTTTTTTTGATATTTCCTTTATTTACCTTTCAAATGTTTTCCCCTTTCCAGGTCTACCCTTCAGAAACCCCCTATCCCATCCTCTACCCCCTGCCTCTATGAGAGTACTCTCCCATCCACCCACCCAACTCCCTAGCATTCCCCTATACTGGGACATCTAACACCCTCAGGCCCAAGGGCCTTTCCTCCCACTGATGGCCAACAAGGCTCTCCTCTGCCACATATGTGGCCAGCACAATGGGTCCCTCCATGTGTATTGTCTCTGGGAGCTAAGGAGGGTCTGGCCAGTTGACACTGTTGCTCCCTCCATGAGGCTGCAAACTCTCTCAGCTCCTTCAGTCCCTTCTCCAGCTCTTCCATCTGGGGCCCCATTCCCAGTCCAATGATTGCTGTGAATTGAATCTTGGGTATTCCGAACTTTTGGGCTAATATCCACTTATCAGTGAGTACATACTGTGTTTGTTCTTTTGTGACTGAGATAACCTCACTCAGGATAATATTTTCAAGTTCCACCCATTTGCCTGCGAATTTCATGAAGTCATTGTTTTTAATAGCTGAGTAGTATTCCACTGTGCAAATGTACCACATATTCTGTATCCAATCCTCTGATGAGGGACATCTAGGCTGTTTCCAGCTTCTGGCTATTATAAATATGGCTGCTATGAACATAGTGGAGCATGTGTCCTTAACCTTTTGGGGATTCTAGACTTTATCTTCCCACTTTCTGCATCATGATGTTCCTGTCCTTTAGGATCATGTAATGAACTACACACAGAAACTTCAGGTGGATGTTAGGTGCTCTGAGAATGACACCAAGTGAAGATATGTTACAGTTCTGGTTGAGAGTGATGTTTGTAAGAGGATCAGTGTCCTTTAAGTTCCATATTCCCACACTTTAAGACATTCACTGTGGAAACATGTTTTCAAACAAGCTTAATGTTTATTGAATGTGTTTGTAATATAAATATTGCAAAGTTGTGAGGGGAGATGTAAAGATAGGTGGGGGTGGGACAATGTGGAAGAACAGCCCTGGAAACAGCAACCAGCACCACAGTGTGTAACTTGGGACAAGATATATGGGAGAAATGTGAGGCGCGCGTCTCGTCTCTCGCCAGCAAGAAGACGCGCGGACACAGCAGGCTTCGTCTACAGTTCAGCTTTATTTAGCCATTGATAGAGAAGGAAGAAGGAGAACCGCGCGGGACCCAACATGGCGGTGTTATATAGCTCTGAGGCAGCGTGTCCCCTATTGGTTGGCGTGCCCCGGGAGTGGGCGGTGATTAGACATGTACACCCATAATGCATTTCGGGATTTTCGCGGGCTATCCGCAAGTTTCCTCAGAACGACAGCGCCATCTAGTGATGGCGAATATTCTAACCGCTCCTTACATCTCCCCCCATTCTTTCGAATA
>CM052717.1:47999683-48017213 GCA_028551405.1 Uromys caudimaculatus
ACCACAGTGATTGTTTTGGCCAGAACTGTGGAAATGGCCACAGTGAATACAATTCCAAATGTGATTTGCTGTAAGATACAGGTTGCTCTGTTAGGATGGCCAATGAAGAAAAAGGAGCACAGGAAACAGAACATGAGAGACATGATTAATAGGTAGCTGAGGATTCTGTTATTGGCCTTCACAATAGGAGTGTCATGGTGCTTCACAAAGACCCAAAGTACCACAGCTGTAAATGCAAATAAACAGAAGGCTATTAAGGCAAGAGGTCTTCATAGCTTAGAAAGATCACACCTTTCTGAATGCATTTGTTCTGTTCTGTGTTGGCATACTGGTATTCTGGACAAGTCACACACTGTTCCATATCTGATATCCAAAGGAAAGTTTAGTTAGTGCTGCTTTAGAAATTTTATTTACAAGGTATTTCAAGTAAGGGTGTTGACAGAAGCCTTGCAATGCCGCCTTTGATCCTGAGAATGTAATTTGAAGGTCATTGCTGCACAGCATTTCTTTCAATTCATAATGTTCATAAAGATTTAAGTGAACAAAAAAATCAAGAAATTATTTCTTTGTCTATTTAACTTTGTTGATTATACCATTTCTAATGTTGTTAGAAACTGAAGATTTCCTAAACCATTTTTTGGTTCTATGTTGGTAACAAGTAGATTATTAATTTCAGAGAGGATACATTCCTAAAACACAGTGTGGTTGAGTATATTTTATAAATACAAAACCCTACACTCCTTGTTTCCTGAGAACATTGACTGCTTTATGAATTCATTCCATATGACACATTGGGACTCTGACCTCTACTGGGACAGGATCTGTATTAGGTACTCGAGAATTCACTAGCTCAAAGTCATTGACATAGAAACAACACTAAATTGAACAGGTAGGCTGTGTGTATGTTTATATATGTATATGTATGTGTTTATGAAAAATAACAAATGCATTATTGAATTTAAGTGATTCCTGTCATAAGCCATAGAAAGAAGGTGGAGAATGAAAGGTAATATAATATTAATGCTTGAAAAGTAGAAAACATGAAAGAAATAAGGCCTCAAATGCATCCTCATCTGACAGTAAGTAAAGAGAAATTCTGATTATTGTTCATGAGATGCACTAATATGAGCACTGAAGGAAAAGAAAACCTCTGTAGATATGTTGTATTAAGAAGTCCATAACCTTGATTCCTTCTTCATTTGGAATGCTGAATACTTTGATCCTTACCTCATCTCTATTCTTATGGACCTCAGTGTCTGTGAATGTATTCGAGGATGAAATCAGTATTGACAAACTGAATGAGCAATATAACAGAAGAGTCTTCAAGAAAGAGTGGTAAGCCAGATGGTTTGTCATAAGCAATAGTACTCCATTCTTAATTTGCAATTCCCAATATGGCTACAATATGAACTGTGATTCTAATTGCACTTATTTTTTATCTCATTTCAGAGAATGCTGATGTGCTTCCTTGGTTTTCAGAATGCTTATCTAGAACAATGCATTTGTGGAGAGCTATTATTTGATAAGTTGCCTAAAAGCCTAAGAAGTTGGATTAGCTATAAATAGAATAACTTGCTCTACCAGCGAACCTGCGTTCAGATCCCAGCACTCATGTCAGGTTTTTCACAAGTGCATGTAAATGTAACTACAGGGTATACCTGTACATGTGTTACCCATCCTATACATATAAACAACTAACATAATAAAAATATTTTATGGAATTTTTGTGGAATTCATTGACATGAATATTATTATTTGCTTTTACAACTAAAACAATTTCAGTATACTTTTTAAATTTATTTTTGAGCATAGTATATGTTGAAATGCATGACCTCAAAAGACATATTCTGAGTAAATTGCTTGGATCTACTACATACATCATGGGAATAAACTCAGATTGTAAGCCTTAGCAACAAATTATTTAACTGTTAAACCATCTCACAGGCATGATATGTCTATTAAGAACTTTAATTCAGTATATAGAATGAAATGCAAAATAATTGAAAAGTTAAACATAAACTTTATTTAATTTTGCCAACCATAAATTATTATTTTAATAATGAGTGTGGTATGTAATACATTGAATATGAGTCTTGTCATAACACACCTGGCTATGAACATGCCCCTCAGACATACTTAGCAGTTTCTCGTAGATTTGCAAATACTTTTGTCTTCTATATTAATCTTGTAGAGAACATGGATTTTGCACCTTGCAGTCTCATGATCTAGTCCAGTAGATTTGATATTATATTCAGTTCTTCCTGTGCTACTATATGTACATGGTGTGCAGAATCATATGTAAGACAAATATATTCATTAATTATTACTAAATTAATTCTTTTTTAAAAAATTGTAACTAAAATCTAATCTATATGTAGTTTTACAATAGATTAATTATTGGAAAAATCTTGTGGAGAATTTCCTCAAATTACATTTATATTTTCTAAAGTATTTCTTTGTGAAAATGTAATCTGCCCTGAGTTTGCATTGAGTCAATATGTGGGTCAAGTCACAATGTATATGTTTGTTTGTTTGTTTGTTTGTTTGTTTGTTTGTTTGTTTTTGGCAGGATTTTGTTAAGGATTGTTATATCTAGAACTAGTAAATTAGAAAAGTTATATATTTTATATTTTCAGTTGCCTTTTAGGTTACTCCATCATCCCAGTGTTGTACAAGAGGAATATATATTTGCAGGATTTATCAGAGCACCAAACACTCACTTGTCTCATTAGAAATTGAATTTTCAGGGCAGGGGCTGCAAACAAAACAGCAGGCTGCCATTCCCTCCTTCCAGAATCTTCTGAATCCAGGATTACAATCTGCACTGCACACAGAGGATGGCATCTGAGAAAAATATAGACACATACTCATAATGAGATTTAGCTATTTCTTTTATGATTTACATCAGCACATTAAGATTCTATAAGCTTATTTTATGTACATCAACTTTTTGCCATTTCACTCTGTCCATTGTTTAATGATCAGCTATGAATATTGGAAATACATTGAAGAAATGTTGAATATTTTCTGAATGTCTAGTAATTCAAGAAAAAGAGCTGATAGTGAGCTATGTACAAAAACTACAGAGATTGCAACCTGATGGTTGTTAATTATTTTCAGTTTGGCACTAATTATTGTGAGCAGACAGAAGGAACTTTAATTGAGATATTTTCTCAGCCAACACTAGCCTGTCCTCATACCTTTGAAGCATTTTCTTAATTATTAATTTATATAGGAGTTCCCATTTCACTGTGAGCAGTAGAGGCAGTAAGTAATATCCATTTAAGGACTATGCTTTAGTTCCGGTCTTCAGATCTCCACATTTGTCTTTCTATGACTATAAGCCATACATCAAATCACCCTTTCCTCCTCACTTTGTTTATGATCAAAGTTTAAGAAAGCAACAAAGAAGGAAGTTGGTATTTGAAGACACTTGAAACAGGAAAAATATGTCCTTAAATCACAAATAACAAGTATGAACTCGAGTAAATTAGCATTGCAATGCATGAGAAACTATATATAAAAAAGCAGCAGATTTTGCAGACAGTGGTTTAATATGGGTAGAAATGATAAATTGATGTGTAGTGACCTTGAATATGGAGTATTTCATGAGGTCAAAATTCTCTATAGTGGCTGCAAATACTGGAAAAAGTTGGATAAAATTAGATTGTTTAAAGTTAATTGAAGATTTGAAGAATTCTTCTTATGTTTTTGATATTGTTGAAACAGGGTCTTACCATGAAGTATCAGTAGATTATTACTCCCAATGAAGATCAGAGTACATTTTCTCCTTTTTCTTCCCCATCATTTTCTTTAGATTTATGTTAATGCTTTGAAATATTATAAAGACTATTTTGAGTTAAAGAAAATGGGCATACTTTTGTACATTATGTTAATTTATTTTAAGGTAGTATCTCCATATCACACATGGATGGTTTTAACTCACAATATAGTGCAGACTGGCAAGAAACAGATATTTCCAGACCTTTGCCTCTAAAGTGCTTGGATAACAATATGAACCAATAAAACTACCTGACATTATTTCTGACTTTCATGGATAATAATTTCTCTGCATGTATTATAGTACTGTCAATAGGTTTGTGAAAGAAAACATTGTCATATCAATATGTGTTCCTTCTGTTCTATCACTTGCTTTGTTTCTTTAACTCTGAATGAATGTTGGGTTTCGTTAAGAGCCATTTCTGAATGTTTTTGGAAAATGATATAATTCTATATTGTGTGGTGGATTACATGTAAGGGCTGCATATGTTGACCATGCCTGCATCCCTGGAATAAATTCTGCCCATTCTCAGGGAATAATCTTTCTGTTGTGTTCTTGTGGTAGGTATTTTAGTCAGGAATTATTCCATATATATCTATCAAAATATTGTTCTCTAATTTCCTTTTCCCTCTCTTATTACACATTATAATGTTTTCCTCCATTTTTTTTAATAAAGAACAGTTCTGCTCTTGAATGTGAATGAGTCCCCATACCCACTGCAGGCAAACCAGTAATATCTTTAAAAATAAACCAGCCTTGTTGTCTTTGATTTCATTTAGAGAATCTTACCACAAATATTCAATTACAACTGAAAATTATTTGTTATTTTGTCTGGTTGCTGTTATTTTATATGATGTGCTTTAATACCCATTTCATTGCCTGTTGTTCTAGTTCTGTCTGTATGTTCCTTTGACTTCTTTTGTTCATCTTACTTAAAAGTATGAAGGAGTTCTTCAAGATTATTAAACAGTGATGTTTCTGTGAATATGAATTTCTGTAATTGTGTTCATTAGTGAACTTGGTAAGTGTCCTATTATATGGGAGAACATTTTAGGGTATAATGACAAATTTTAGCAATTATGACTTTCAGTGTTTTATAACTGTAACATTAGTCTCACTCTTATCAGCATCTGTTCCAGAGGTTTAAGGTAAGGGAAGACATTACTGTATAATAAGGAAAATAATATAAAGTGAATATTATTCAATTTAAAGGAAAGAATATCAAACAGTGGTGAAGCAAAGTTTATATTCATTAATTTTCAGAAAGTTGTTGTGATATGACAAAGGTATATTTTATGCATGTAACAAATCTCCAAAGAATCAGTAAAAAGATGTCAAAAATGAAAAAATGAAACATAATATAGGAGCCTAAAAATTGGTCCCTGATGTGAGGAAATATTTTGTTTCAATATGTTGCAGTATATCCACTTGACAGTGTTTACTGCTGTGTATTATAAATCAATAAGTTAGTATAAACCCACCTTTCTATTTCCTATGGCCAACTCAATCATGTCTACATATAAATGAAAGTGCAGACCATGCGCAAAATGTGGGCTGAACTTTCCTATCTTCACCTTAATCCCAAGGCGTTGTGAGAAATTCTGAATGTGAAAAATGTCATAGTCTTCCTGCAGTATTTCTCTCTGTTTCATAATCATGTCCCCAAGAGGATTGGTGAAGTAGGTCTTTCTCAGACAGGAGTTTAGCTAAAAGACAAGCATTGCATTATAATATATATATACAATATATATCATATATACTATATATATAATATATACAATATATATACTATATATTTATATATATACATATATATATACAATATGAAATACTGTTCCTTCAAGTCATAAAATGTATTCTGATTTCACAATAAAGGCAATGTCATTTAAAGAATGAAAGAGAGAAATCACAACAAAATCAATTGCATAAATGAAATTATCATAATATTCCAAGAATTTCATTTCTCTCAGTGAAGACTACCAAACACAGACAATAAGGCAGAACCAACACAGATATGCAACACACATACACACACACACACACACACACATTAACACAGAAAGTGGTTCACAACTTTTCTGAGTCCTACATATAATACAACTATACACTTATTTACACATAAATATACATGCAATTTTACACACATATGCAAACATTCAGACACAAAAAGACATATATATCCACTCAACTAAAAACACAGATATGAAATTATACAAAAAACATACACTGGCACACATGCAAACGTGAAGACAGACAGAGAGAGAGAGAGAGAGAGAGACAGAGAGACCGACAATAACACACAAGGATAGGTATAAATATATAAACACCAACCCAGAATGATACTGAAACACAGAGAAATTTATACTCAAACCTAGTGAAACAAGGCATGCAAAAGCAAAGCCAAGCACAAAGAAATAAGCAAACACATACACAGTAAAGCAGATAGAAATAGATATAAGCACATACAAACACTCACAAAATACATACAATGATACAAAAAGACAAATACTTTGAGAAATACACAAAGAAACTTACATATATAAACACACTTATAAAAAGAAATTCATACATAGAAAAAATTGTTGCTCACTTCCACAATCGTACAGAAATATAAACATGTATGTACAAAGCAACACAAATATTATATACACACTGAGAAAGATACATTCACACATATAAACATATTTCTATGGACAGAACTGAATACAAACACCATTCCTTGTTTAATTACTCTCAGAAAACCAAGTAAGTTACTGGGGGCAGAATCACTGGAGCACCCTAATGAAAACCATTCCTTAAAATGATGTCCATATAAATGACAAATATAAATAAAAACTCATCTTCTCATCATGGAGAAAATTCATGAGGAAGGACTGTTTATATCCAATATTGAAAGAGGTATGCTGATGGATATTCAGCTGCTCTGTATGAAACCACAAATTTTCATTGAAAAAAATTGTGCCTTCTTTTTCCATTCACATTTATAACAGTCACTAGTTTCCCATTTTCTTTAGTAAAAATAATTACAAAACTATCAATTTTGAAAAATGTTTTCTATTAAGTGGGGGTTTCTGAGAGAATCTAAATGGCTATACAATTAAAGTTACCAAGAGTCATCCAATAAAAGAAACTCCACCTTCAAGCAGTGAGAACTGGCTCCTTTCCCATTGTTTATTGCCTGATTATCAACTTGTTGCAGATTCATCTCATGGAGTGCATGGGCTATGGCATACACAGCATTGTATATGTTATGACTACCATCACTAAAGGCCATGTCAAACTTCTGTTCCATTAGCCATTCCAATGAGGCATTGGATGAATAGTTCTTTAGTATTTTACAGTTAGATGCTGAGGATTCATAGTTAAAGTATTTCCACTCTGGAATTCCTAGATATAAATCTGTGCTTCTGAGATGGTACCATCTCTGTACAAAATTTTTAAAGCCAGGTATCTCACCGTGGTGGTGTTGAAAAGTAAAAGTCCCACCAAATGTGCCATGAGTTAAGTCTCTCTTACTTGTAGGGAAATGCCACTGTTTGGTAGTGATCCATATTCTCTGTATAACTGGAGATTCCCACATTCTGAAGCTCAATTCAGTAATGCTGTATGTTTCCCCATAAACGATAATAACATTTGTGGATGACATCACAATTTGCTTGTAGTACATTTCAGTTTTTGTACTGAATGAAACCTCATGGACTGACATCATCTTCACAAAGGCAAAGCAAATTTTCTTGTTTTTGCTCTTGCTTTTCAACTCTGAGAGAAATTGATTGCCTTGATCATCATCTGAGATGACAAAGCCGACCCAGCTCCAGTTGAAGTAAAGTAAGAAGGAGATCATTGCCAATGCAAGAGATGTGTCTTTGGGGGCCATCTGATAGAGATAGGGATATTGTTCTCTATCAGTGAAGATGGAATGGAAAGGTCCATAGGTAAGCTGAAGGACCTACAACACAGAGAGCAGCATGAGGTATAGTGTACTTTTAAAAAGTGTAATCATATTTACCTGCAAACAGTTGATTGCCTGTGACTTTTCATCTCATCTCTGATTTAAACGATCAAATATGGAAGCCTGGCACATCTGCTTCTAATGGTAACAGCAAGTATAGCTGTTTGACAGAGATGTAACAAAACGTATTCACATGTTATAATAACTGCCATTCTATCTTTTCATTTTAGTCTTGATATCTGTGTTTTCAATGTTTGGAGAGATTTTAATATATTTACAACTAGGGGATATTTCACTAATATTTTTTAAAAGGCATTTATGCCTTATTCCAGAAATACTTCTAAGATTTAATAAGAAAGTCCTATGCATAACACTGCTTTAGATTTTAGGAAAAAAATATTCTTATCTTGCCCTAAGTGAAGATATTCCTTGTACACTAGAGGTTATAACTCACATAAAGATGCCAGAGATCTCTGCTTTAGGATAAGGCTTCAAAATAATCTGGGAATATCTGCCTCTGTGCCTTCTTAGAAAATAAATAATCAGAACAAAGTAACTTTAAAAATTTAAACAAGATTTGGCAGCCTAAAAGTGTTAGCAGCAGATCAGATTTTAAAAATTCATCCTTCTAACTACACAGGCAATTATGGAGCAAAATATATAGGACTCATAAGTTGTATCTCTTGAAGAAAATATACTGAAAGAATGTTACATTGGATGGAGTTACCTCCTCCATACAGTGTCTTACAATGTTGGAAAAATAATCATGTGTAAAATATGAAAGAACTAGGTATCAGAACTCCATAACCCCTCTTTCCTAGAAAACTTTACTTATGCACTCTTGTATCTTATGATGAGGAAATAAAAGAAAAGCAAGATAAGACATAGCAATAAGTTTCACAAAGACATAACATAGTCATTATATTATGAAAGCAAATGGCTTTTAATAATTACAGCAGTATGTTGCTGAAATTTTTGCCAGAGGATCTAATGACAATTGGAACTCTGACCCTTAATGGTTGGTCATACACTCACTCGTAGTAAAATGGCTAAGTGCACAGACTTGATTGGAGGTTTTCATCCTCTCTAGTGCCACTGAAATGTCATGAGCTGTCAGGCTAAAAATGGTCTGTCCAGCCTTTGCAAATATACTCCAGATACTTAAAAGTTGGATTATAGAGAAAATGTTTGTGAAATATAATTCTGTTCTATCACAGTTTATCACTTATGACTAAACATATGACACCAACATAATTGTAAATGATAACTCTATTATTTCACAGTTTACCAATGATGATCTAAACTTATGACCAAGATGAAGATAACATTTATCTGGGGACAGAAATAATATCTTCTATGTTTTCAAATAATATGAATCTATCTTTGCTTACTGGGATTTGTATAAATAAACACTCTGATTTCCAGTCAGGCAAGGCTGCAATATTCTCTCTACCACCATGCCAGACTCAGTTCTTCATGACCTCCTCTATTCCTCCTTTCTGGAATCTGCCAACTTCTGGTGGTGGACCCTAGCAGAAGTCCTATCATTTCTCTGATTAGTAAGTTCCCTAGAACTACATAGATTGATGTAAGCATAAATTCAATCTCATCCATTAACTTTCTAAATATCTATCAAGTCCACCAAAGAGACATGATGTTGAGAATTCCTGAACTATAATAACTCACATGTGGAGATATGACGATAACATGGTACCTCCACAAATATAAAGACATGCTCCAATGGGGTCCTGTAAGCAGAAATGTACATGTAGTCTCTTCATTACAGAAATAATTAGGGATAGGCTTATCATACTTTTCATGAAATAAATACGGTGTAGATGTTACAGTTTGTCCATCACAATGGCCTGAAGTGTATTTTATAATCAATGACATATTTGGTAAAAGGTCAGGATTCATGTTGATTTCATCCACTGAAAAGGCCAATGCCAAAGCATATTTGTGGATTTTAGTTGTTTTTCTGTAAAAGATTATAGTGTTTATTATGGACAAAATTATCATTTGTACTCAATAGAAGCACTGTTCTGTACTGGAAGTTTCAGCATCTAACCTCTAAAGATGGAAACAAATGGCTTTTGTTGTGAGATTTGATTGACACGAGAACTTGGAAAATAACAAACACTTAGAAGTTCATCACAGTGAGTCTCACATAAATAAGATGTAGAATGGAACTCATCCACAGAGAGCATTTCTACCTCTGTTTTTGAGTGCTTGATCAGAAGTTAAAGAGAAAAACCACAGATATTGACAAAACAGTAATTCTGATCATGTCTTCATTTTGAAATTATTGAGCAATATAAAAATACATATGTAATGACAGCTATTGAGTTCCTGATATTTTCTTGTGAAATTAACTGAATTGGTTGAGGAAGTGAAAACATGATTCATCTTCATAATAGTCTTTCTGCAGCAACATTTGGTTCTTGTACTTACATTCATTTATAATTAGTGGCCAACATTCTTAACAGGTCCCTTTGTATCTTTCCTGATGTAGGTAATGTTTTCTTTCAATCTTTTGCTGAAAGAATTTTTTCTACAGATTTATTTCTAAATAAATTCAAATATTATACGTGCATTTGGTAAGTGATACATGTCTATGCATATGTTTTTATGTAATTGAGCAAGGATTATTTAGGTCATAATAGGGCAATACATCGAAGTGTTTTATAAGATACTTTGCTGTAGACTATCTTTTCTTCAAATGCTCAGGTATACACTTCAAATGCCAGTTACTTAGTGCAGAGATTAAGGACTTACCCCACTACTCAAGGATCATTCATCTACTTTCTATTAACAAAGGAATGTAATATATTCACTCTGGGTACTTCTCATCATTATAACTTAATTTCTAGGAAATATCTTTGATATCCTTCACAGTCGGCCACAAGACAGTGGGAATAGAATAATACCATATTGTGTTTATGTTTATGTAAGGGATAATATCTCCTTTCTCATCTTTTTCATTTCATATAATCTGATCAATAAAGATTAAACATATACATATACATTTAATGATTAAATATGAGGTAAATTCAATCAGGTTTTCACCAAAAATTGTACTCCTCAGGTGTTTTCATTCTATATAAATGGGCCATTTTAGAATATTCTTTAGTACCACAAACAAAAAAAACCTCAATTAAAATTTTACTAATATACAAAAGAAATATGAGAATGGACCTTGTGCAATGTTTAAAATAGTTCCTACAACTAAACTTTATGAAACATCAATTACTTAAGCTCTCTGCATAGTCTAGTAGTCTAAACGGCTGTGTTTTAAAACAACTATCAGCAATCCACAAAAATAGGTATAGATACCACATTCGTATCATGTGGACCTTTATTTACTAAAATTTCTGGAAAACCTCCCACAAGATACAAATATCATAAAAGATTCAGAGATTAACCAACTAAGACATTAAAATAGAAGACATATTTCTTAAATAATGACAAAAATACTAATAGACAACTTTTGTATCACTGTTCTCAAATGTTCCAACTATGTTCTCACACCACAACTGTCCTCCATGCCAGTGACAAGGAACATAAGCAGTCACAACTGTTATTGAGAGCTTCACTATTCAAAGAATTTAAACATATCATTTGATTTCTTATGTTCCAAATATGTTTTACTCTATAGGGTGAGTGCCAAGTTGAACTTTATAAAACATAAAAGCCAGTGATTGTACATGAACAGTGTAGAGCACGAAGCCATGGGTCTTTTGGATTTTATCTTTTAAAACTCTTGGATGTCTTGCCCTCTAATGACCTAAATATTCCTTACTGCTCCTAAACATACAAAAATATCCATCTAGGCATTCATATGAAGGATGAAATTCTGAGTGTAATGATATTCTCTTTCCAAACTTGATTAAGCTTTAGAAGGCAAGAAATGACCACAAGCAATACACCTGAGAGAGTAAGTTTGTATATATGTAAAGTTCTTCATGACTATATATGCCATGAATATTACTGGAACCAGTACATGCTATAGGAGCAACACACTGATGGAAGGACTTTCAGCAAGGTTTAAGACCATTTATTTGCATATACTTTGTGTAAAACACAATGAAATATTACGGTATCAATTTCAATAAGTCATCACTGTCTAGAGTACAATATTAACTGTTAATAGGAGGGTCTTATGTGAAGGCTCAACATAGATAATCTTTTATTCCTCAGTTTCCAGGCTTTAAGTCAGAGGCCACCTGGAAGAAACACAAAACCTTCACTGGATTAATTAAAAGGAGAAAATAGGATTGAATGTGTAAAAGAATTAAGTTTTTTCTTGGTGTTCAGACTTAGCAACAGGACAGAAACTCAAGTACTTGTCTATTCTTTATTCTAAGATCACACAAGAAATATTCTATATGTCATTTACATGGAAAATAGAAATTCACTTACAGGACATTCAGAGTTTGGTTCAAATACTCTTTCTCCATAGGCAATGGAACTGCTCCAAGGATGAAGGAACAAGTTTCCTCCAAATCTTCATCCATGATTTCATTAATATTTATTCTCCAAAAGCATCTGGGATCATTGTAATTGGCTATGAGAAGTGGAATGCTGAGGATGGAGAAGACTACCATCAAAATGAACATATTTGTCCTGACTTAAACCTGGGCAGTGTGGATTATTAAGCGCCATGCATACCAGCACATCAAATTTCTGCCTGCTTTTATTTCTCTTGTCAAGGGAGAAATTTGTTGCATATTCATGATTCATTTGTTTTTTTCAGATGGCTCCTGAGCCCTGGAGGCTTCTTAAACACTCTCTGCCCTGGGGCTCTGCATCTGATGTACACAGCCCATGTAATAAACACAGGTAGGTAATACTTAGGATAATTCACCCTCAGGCTCCATGATATCACTCATGTTTGTCAATGCCTGAAAGGGAAGCTTTTTTCTTCAAATTTGGTTCTTGGAAAGTTTCAATAAGGTGATTATGTGAATGCACTTAGAAATGATGTCAGTGGGTGATATCAGATGAATCATAATGAAATATCCAGTAGTAGTAAAATTGGAGCTACTGGGGACACACAGGATATTGTGTATTACAAGTCCATGTTAGGGATATGCAGTCTCATTTTTATAGTACTGAGATCCACAGGCCATGTACACTGGTAACACATGGGATTGCATAGGCATGCATCTGAGCAAACCATAATTATAAAAAGTTTTTAACTTTTATATTAGCAAAGGGTATATAGCCATGTCAAATCTAGTAGGCAAGCACATCCTGAAGGGATCCTACCAGGTTTTTATTCCTAGAGCTGAGAGGTTCTGGTCCTCATTGAGGAATTAGTTAAAGTTGTCATGTGACTGACTACTTTAAAGCAGTGCATTGATAAGCAGAATGAATTTTTGAGAACCTTTCAAAAATTTGATCACATATTTTGATTTCAAGAAATGCAGACCCTGGAGGAACTAGAATTTCTGACATTTTTTAGTTTTTTTCAATTGAAGCTTTGGCATATGTAAGCCTCTGATATAGACACTTCATTTCATATATACATATATACATATACATATATATACATATATATACATACATACATATATATACATACATATATATATATATATACATACATACAGGTCTAAATATGGCTACAGTCTCACTTAGGAAGAATACTGAAAGGGTAATATTAGGTGTTGACTGAGGAAGGAGGAAATGGAGGCATAAGAACATGAGTCATTTAAGAAGATAAAATGTTTGTTTTTAAGCCAAGAGAACCTGACATTCCCAAGTGGTCACTCATCCACGTACTATTCAAGCCTGACCTTGCTTAGCTTCCAAGATCAGATAAGATCAAGCACATTCAGGGTAGGATGTCAACTCTGCCCTAATATACTGCACATATAGTCACACAGTTCAGACTATTGCCAATCTGCATAACAGTTTTTAATCTTCTAAAACTGAAATCCTATCCCATACCTCCTCCCCTGTCTCCAAGAGGATGCTCCCACAGCCACACCCACCCCACCAGACCTTCCCTCTCCCTGGGGTCTTAGGTCTCTCAAGGGTTAGGTGCTTCTTCTCTGACTGGATCCAGACACAGCAGTTCTCTGCTGTATATGTGTTGGGGGCCTCATATCAGCTGGTGTATGCTCCCTGGCTGGTGTCGCAGTGTTTGAGAGATCCCGGGGCCCAGGTTAGTTGAGACTTCTGGTCTTCCTATAGAGTTTCTCTCCTCCTCAGCTTCTTCCAGCTTTTCCCTAATTCAACCACAGGTGTCAGCTGTTTCTTTCTATTGGTTGGGTGTAAATATCTGCATCGGACTCTTTCAACTGCTTGTTGGGCCATTCAGAAAGCAGTTCTGCTATCTCCCTGTTTGTAAGCACACCATAGCATCAGTAATAGTGTCAGGCCTTTGGACTTCCCCCTAAGCTGTATCCCAATTTGCACCTGTTACTGGATCTCCATTTCCTCAGGCTCTTCTCCATTTTTGTTCCTGCAGCTCTTTCAGACAGGAACAATTCTGGGTCAGAGTTTTTGGCTATGGGATGGCAACCCTGTCCCTCCACTTGATGCACTGTCTTTCTACTGGAGATGGACTCTACAAATTCCCTCTTCCCACTCCCTCCCTTTGAGTCCTGAGAGTCTCTCTCACCTCCCAGGTCTCTGGTACATCTAGAAAGTCCCCCTCACTACCCATCTTCAGAGGTTGCCTGTTTCCATTCTTTCTGCTGACCCTCAGGACTTCAGTCCTTTCTCCCCTTCACCCCATACCTGATCATGTTCCCCTCTTCCCCTCCCTGTCACCTTTCCTATATTTTCTAGTTCTATCCATTTGCCTACAAAACTCATGATGCCCTCATTCTTAATAGCTGAGTTATTGTGTAAATGAGCCACATTTTCTGTATCCATTCTTCTGTTGTGGGACATCTGGGCTGTTTCCAGCTTCTGGCTATCACAAATAAGGCTGCTATGAACATAGTGGAGTAGGTACCCCTGTGGCATGGTGGGGCATCTTTTGGGTATATGCCCAAGAGTGGTACAGCTGGGTCTTCAGGAGAAGTCAACCCCACTACCTTGACTAATGATGAGCTTCACTGTTTTATTGAATTTTTTCTGTTGTTTATCATCCTCTCTGATGGTGGCCTTAGTATAATTTGTTTTTTATTTTTGTACTTGTTTTTGTTGGCTTTTTGAGACAGACAAGGTTTCTCTGTTTAGCCCTGGCTATCCTGGAATTCACTCTTTAGACCAAGCTGGCCTCAAACTCAGAGATCTTCCTGGCTCTGTCTGTTTCCAAGTGCTGGGATTAAAGGTATGTGACACCAGTGTCTGGCCATTAATTTTACCAGTGGATTCATATAAATTAGAGTGAAAGGGTGAAGGATGAATCCAAATATATCTGAAGGAAGGAACACAGGATATCAATAACTTTGGCTCTTTTTAAGTTGTTGAGACTGGAGTCTTATGTCTTCCTTCTTCGAGTGTCATTTATTTCTTGGTTTTGAAGATTTATCAGCCTCTAGAATCTGAGATCACTGTCACAAGATGACTCATCTAGCTGTGACTTGCTGCGGTATCTGCAAAAACTCAGTGATGAAGAGTTCCAGAGATTTAAATAGCTTCTCAGGAAAGAGCCGGAGAAATTTAAACTCAAACCAATCTCCTGGACTAAGATTGAGAACACTTACAAAGAAGACCTGGTAATGCAATTGAACACACATTATCCAGGAAAGGCATGGGATATGGTGTTGAGCCTGTTTCTATAGGTCAGTCGGGAAGACCTCTCAGCCATGGCTCACAAAGAAAGGAGAGGTAAGTTAGTATGGGGAGAAAGGGGACACATGAGGAAAGTGAGCCAAGTAGGAGATTCTTTCTTACAATATTACATCCCAACTGTAGTTTCCCCTCCCTCCATCCTCCCTGTCCTCCCTCTCCTCTCCCCCATATCCACTGCTCCTCCATTTACCTTCAGAAAAAAAGCAGTGACCCCAAGAATATCAACCAAACATACATAACATGTTACAATAAGGCACAAACCCTCATGTTGAACTGGATGAGGCAAGCAAGCAGTAGAAAAAGTGTCCCAAGAGCATGTGAAAAAGAATCAGATACCCCTATGCTCACGCTTAGGAGTCTCATAAAAACACCAAGTTAACACCCATAAAGTGAAAATGATGTCAGTGTTGAGTTGTCTGATAGTTGAGAAAGACTGAAGATAGCAATGAGTGTTATATACAGACCATCCTTTAACTGGGGAGCAGGAGAGTATCCTAATGCACGAGCCAAGTAAATGTAGGATGGATTGAAACTAATAAGGCGATCTGTGGGTGGAGACCTCTGCTGGGGCCATCAGGGGTCCATAGCCAAGGAGCGCCAGGAGAAAGTTACCCTCCCAGGAGCATGGAAAAGCAGTGAGTGGGGCTAGGGCGAATACCACTGCCTACCAGGACCTGCCCAGGAAGGCGGAATACGGGCCTGAGGAAAACTCAGGGACAGGAAACCTCTGAACCTTCCGGTTTCCATCTGTGGGTGGAGACCTCTGCCTGGGCCACCAGGGGTCCATAGCCAAGGAGTGCCAGGAGAAGGCTACCCTCCCTGGACATGGAAAACCTGTGAGTGGGGTTAGGGCGAGCACCACTGCCCACCAGGACCCGCCTGAAACACTCAGGTCACAGGGACTGAGGTAAAGTCCGGGACAGGAACTTTCTGGTTTCCATCTGTGACTGGGGACCTCAGCCTGGGCCTGGGCCGCAGGGCTCCAGGGAAGAGCTGGTATCCCAGGAGTGCTGACACACCCTTGAGTACAAACAGGGCCATCGCTTCTGTTCAAGCTCACTGGATCAAGAGGAACCCTTACAGAGCCATCAGGACATAGGAGGCAAGGGACAGTTGGGGACGGGATCCTTCTGGTTTCTGTCTGCACCCCAGAGCTGACCCTGGGCCACGGCTCTCCAGGCCCAAGTACCTCTCATAGAGAGCTGGTCTTCAAGGAGTATTGACACAGAGGCCTGCAGGAGGGGCAAGCCACAGCCAGACAGAATAAGACCAGCTAACATCATAATCAAAAAGATGGGAAAAGGCAAGGGTAAGAACATAAGGAACAGAAACCAAGGCTACTTGGCATCATCAGAACCCAGCTCTCCCATCACAGCAAGCCATGAATACCCCAATGCACCAGAAAAGCAAGACTCAGATCTAAAATCATTTCTCATGTCGATGATAGAAGATTTTAAGAAAGAAATTAACACCCTTAAAGAAATACAAGAGAACAGAGATAAACAACTAGAAGCCCTTAAAGACAAAACACAAAAATCCATCAAAGAATTACAGGAAAACTCAATCAAACAGGCGAAATTACAGGAAAACACAATCAATCAGACAAAAGAAATGCACAAAACTATCCAGAAGCTAAAAATAGAAATAGAAACAATAAAGAAATCACAAAGGGAGACAACCCTGGAGTTAGAAAACCTAGGAAAGAGAGCAGGAAACATTGATGTAAGCATCACCAACAGAATACAAGAGATAGAAGAGAGAAACTCAGGAGCAGAAGACACCATAGATAACATCGACACAACAGTAAAAGAAAATGCAAAATGCAAAAAGCTTCTAACCCAAAACATCCATGAAATCCAGGACACAATGAGAAGACAGAACATAAGGATAATAGGTATAGAAGAGAGTGAAGAACCCAACTTAAAGGAATAGTAAATATCTTCAACAAAATTATAGAGGAAAACTTCCCTAACCAAAAGAAAGAGATGAACATAAATATACAAGAAGCTTACAGAACTCCAAACAGATTGGACCAGAAAAGAAAT
>CM052717.1:48017713-48033183 GCA_028551405.1 Uromys caudimaculatus
TGAGAAGCACCTAAAGAAATGTTCAACATCCTTAGTCATCAGAGAAATGCAAATCAAAACAAGTCTGAGATTTCACCTCACACCAGTCAGAATGGCTAAGATCAAAAACTCAGGTGACAGCAGATGCTGGCAAGGATGAGGAGAAAGAGCAACACTCCTCCATTGTTGGTGGGATTGCAAGCTGGTACAACCACTCTGGAAATCAGTTTGGCAGACCCTCAGAAAAATGGACATAATACTACCTGAGGACCCAGCTATACCACTCCTGGGCATATACCCAGAAGATTCTCCAACGTGTAATAAAGACACATGCTCCACTATGTTCATAGCAGCCATATTTATAATAGCCAGAAGCTGAAAACAACCCAGATGTCCCTGATCAGAAGAATGGATACAGAAAATGTGGTACATTTACACAATGGAGTACTACTCAGCTATTAAAAGCAATGACTTCATGAAATTTGCAGACAAATGGATGGAACTTGAAATATCATCCCGAGTGAGGTAACTCAGTCACAAAAGAGTGAACATGGTATGTACTCACTGATAAGTGGATATTAGCCCAAAAGTTCGGAATACCCAAGTTTCACTTTACTGTAACAGCTGGACTGAGAGTGAGGTCCCAGATGGTGGAGTTGGAGAAGGGACTGAAGGAGCTGAGGGAGTCTGCAGCCTCATGGAGGGAGCAACAGAGTGACCTGCTTGACTCCCCCGGTTCTCCTGGAGGCTGGACCACCAACCAAAGAATACACATAGAAGGACCCATGGTTTGGACCTCATATGTGGCAGAGGAGGGTCTTGTTATTAGTCCTCTATTGGATGTAGGATTTGTAAAGATCTGTTCCCAATCTGTTGCTTGACGTTTTGTCCTATTGACAGTGTCCTTTGCCTTATACAAGATTTGCAATTTTATGAGGTCCCATTTCTTGATTCTTCATCTTAAAACATAAGCCAGGTGTTCTATTCAGAAACATTTCCTATGTGCACATGTGTTTGAGAATTTTCCCCACTTTCTCTTTTATTAATTTCAGTGTATCTGGTTTTATGTGGAGGTCCTTGATCCATTTGGACTTGAGCTTTGTACAGGAATATAGAAATGGATCAATTTGCATTCTTCTACATGTTGACTGCCAGTTGAACCAGCACCATTTGTTGAAAATGCTGTCCTTTTTCCACTGGGTGGTTTTAGCTCCTTTGTCAAAGATCAAGTGACCATAAGTGTGTGGGTTCATTTCTGGGTCTTCAATTCTATTCCATTGATCTACCTGCCTGTCACTGTACCAATACCATGCAGTTTTTATCACTATTGCTCTGTAGTACAGTTTGAGGTCAGGGATGCTGATTCCCCCAAAAGTCATTTTATTGTTGAGAATTGATTTTGCTATCCTGGGTTTTTTGTTATTCCAAATAAATTTGAGAATTGCTCTTTCTAAGTCTATAAAGAATTGATTTGGAAATTTGATGGTGATTGCATTGAATCTGTAGATAGCTTTCAGAAAGATGGCCATTTTAACTATACCAATCCTGCCAGTCCATGAGCATGGGAGATCTTTCCATCTTCTGAGGTCTTCTTTGATTTCTTTCTTCAAAGACTTGAAGTTCTTGTCATACAGATCTTTCACTTGTTTGGTTAGAGTCACACCAAGATGCTTTATGTTGTTTGTGACTATTGTGAAGGGTATTGTTTCCTTCATTTCTTTCTCAGCCTGTTTATCCTTTGAGTATAGGAAGGCTACTGATTTTTTTGAGTTAATTTTATATCCAGTCACTTTGCTGAAGTTGTTTATCAGCTGTAGGAGTTCTCTGGTGGAGCTTTGGGGTGACTTAACTATACTATCATATCATCTGCAAATAGTGATATTTGATTTCTTCCTTTCCAATTTGTATCCCTTTGACCTCATTTTGTTGTCTAATTGCTCTAGCTAGAACTTCAAGTACTATATTGAATAGATAGGGAGAGGGAGGCAGCCTTTTCTAGTCCCAGATTTTAGTGCGATTGCTTCAAGTTTCTCTCCATTTAGTTTGATGCTTGCTACTGGTTTGCTGTATATTGCTTTTACTATGTTTAGGTATGGGCCTTGAATTCTTGATCGTTCCAAGATTTTTATCATGAAGGGATGTTATATCCTGTCAAATGCCTTTTCAGCATCTAATGAAATGATCATATGGTGTCTTTCTATGAGTTTGTTTATGTAGTGGATTACATTGATTGATATCCAGGTATTGGACCATCCTTGCATCCCTGGGATGAAGCCTTCTTGATCGTGGTGTTTTGTTGTGCTCTTGGATTCAAGGTGTGATACTTTTATTGAGTATTTTTGTATCAATATTCATAAGGGAAATTGGTCTGAAGTTCTCTTTCTTTTTTGGATCTTTGTGAGGTTTTGGTATCAGTGTAACTGTAGACTCATAAAACAAATTGGGTAGAGTTCCTTCTGTTTCTATTTTGTGGAATAGTTTGACGAGTATTGGTATTAGGTCTTCTTTGAAGGTCTGATAGAATTCTGCACTAAACCCATCTGGTCCTAGCCTTTGTTGTTGTTGTTGTTGTTGTTGTTGTTGTTGTTGTTAGGAGACTTTTAATGACTGCTTCTATTTCTTGAGGGATTATGGGAGTGTTTAGATGGTTCCTCTGATCCTGCCTTAATTTTGGTATTTGGTATCTGTCTAGAAAACTGTCCTTTTCTTTCGGATATTGCAATTTTGTTGAATATAGGCTTTTGTAGTAGGATCTGATGACTTTTTGAATTTCCTAATTTTCTCTTCTTATATCTCCCTTTTCCTTACTGATTTCTTGATTTAGAGACTGTCTCTGGGCTCTCTGGTTAGTCTGGCTATGGGTTTTTCTATCATGTTGGTTTTCTCAAAAAACAAGCTCCTGGTTTTGTTGATTCTTTGTATAGTTCTTTTTGTTTCTACTTGGTTGATTTCAGACCTGAATTTGATTATTTCCTGCCATCAACTCCTGTTGGGTGTATTAGCTTCTTTTTGTTCTAGAACTTTCAGGTGTGCTGTTAAGCTGTTAGTGTATACTCTCTCCAGTTTCTTTTTGGGAGCATGCAATGCTATGAATTTTCCTTTTAACACTGCTTTCATTGTGGCCCTTAAGTTTGGGTATGTTCTACCTTCATTTTCATTAAATTCTAAAATGTCTTTAACTTCTTTCTTTATTTCTTCATTTACCAAGTTATCATTGGGTAGAGCATTGTTCAGTTTCCATGTGTATGTGGGCTTTCTGTTGTTGTTGCCATTGAAGACCAGCCTTAATCCATAGTGATCATATAGGAGGCATGGGATTATTTCAGTCTTCTTATATTTGTTGAGATCTGTTTTGTGACCAGTTATATGGTCAGTTTTTGAGAAGGTACCATGAGGTGCTGAAAAGAAAGTATATTCTTTTGATTTAGGATGAAATGTTCTATAGGAATCTGTTAAATCCATTTGACCCATAACTTCTGTTAGTTTCACTGTGTCTCTGCTAATTTGTGTTTTCAAGATCTGTCCATTGATGAGAGTGGGGTGTTGAAGTCTCCCTCTATTATTGAGTGAGGTGCAATGTGTGCTTTGAGCTTTAGTAAAGTTTCTTTTGTGAGTGTGGGTACCTTTGCATTTGGAGCATCGATATTCAGAATTGAGAGTTCTTCTTGGTATATTTTTCCTTTGATGAGTATAAAGTGTCCTTCCTTATGTATTTTTGATGATTTTTGGTTGAAAGACAATTTTTTTCTTTATAAGAATGGCTACTCCAGTTTGTTTCTTGGGACCATTTACTCGGAAAATTGTTTTCCATCCCTTTACTCTGAGGTAGTGCTTGTCTTTGACACTGAGGTGAGTTTCCTGTATGGAGCAAAATGCTGGGTCCTGTTTATTTATCCAGTCTGTTAGTCTATGTCTTTTTATTGGGTAATTGAGTCCATTGATGTTAATAGATATTAAGGAAAAGTGATGGTTACTTACTGTTATTTTTGTTGTTAGAGGTGGAATGATGTTTGTATGGCTATATTTTTTTGAGTTTGTTGAAATAAGATTACTTTCTTGGTTTTTCTAGGGTGTACTTTCCCTCCTTGTGTTGGAATTTTCCGTCCATTATTCTTTATAGGGCTGGATTTGTGTAAATTTGGTTTTGACATGGAATATTTTGGTTTCTCTGGCTATGGTAATAGAGAATTTTGCTTAGTATAGTAGCCTGGGCTGGCGTTTGTGTTCTCTGAGAGTCTCTATGACATCTGCCCAGGATCTTCTAGATTTCATAGTCTCTGATGAGAAGTCTGGTGTAATTCTGATAGGTCTGCCTTTATATGTTACTTGACCTTTTTCTCTTACTGCTTTTAATATTCTTTCTTTGTTTTGTCTATTTTGTGTTTTCACTATAATGTGATGGGAGGAATTTCTTTTCTGGTCCAATCTATTTGGAGTTCTGTAGGCTTCTTGAATGTTTATGTTCTTCTTTCTTTAGGTAAAGGAAGTTTTCTTCTATAATTTTGTTGATGATATTTACTGGCCCTTTAAGTTGGAAATCTTCACTCTCTTCTATATCTATTATCCTTAGATCTGGTCTTCTCATTGTGTCCTGGCTTTCCTGGATGTTTTGGATTAGAAGCTTTTTGCCTTTTGCATTTTCTTTGACTGTTGTGTCAATGTTTTCTATGGTATCTTCTGCACCTGAAATTCTCTCTTCTATCTCTTGTATTCTGTTGGTGATGCTTGCATCTATGACTCCTGATCTCTTTCCTAGTTTTCTAACTCCAGGGATGTCTCCCCTTGTGATTTCTTTATTGTTTCTATTTCCATTTTTAGGTCCTGGATGGTTTTGTTCAATTCCACCTGTTTGTTTGTGTTTTCCTGTAATTCTTTAAGGGTTTGTTGTGTTTCCTCTTTAATGGCTTCTAGCTGTTGTTGTCTTGTATTTCTTTAAATGAGTTATTTGTTTCCTTCTTAAAGTCCTCTATGATCCTCAGGAGATGTGACTTTAAATCTGAGTCTTGCTTTTCTGGTCTGTTTAGGTATTCATGGCTCGCTGTGGTGGGAGAACTGGGTTCTGATGATGCTAAGTAGCCTTGGTTTCTGTTGCTTATGTTCTTGCCCTTGCCTTTCACCATCTGGTTATCTCTGGTGTTAGCTGGTCTTGCTGTCTCTGACTGTGGCTTGTTCCTCCTGCAAGCCTCTGTGTTAGTACTCCTGGAGACCAGCTATCTCTGAGTGGAATTTGGGTTTGGAGAGCTGTGGTACAGAGTCAGCTCTGGGGTGCAGTCAGAAACCAGAAGGATCCTGTCCCCAGCTGTTCCTTGGTTCCTGTGTCCTGATGGCTCTGCAAGGGTCCCTCTTGGGCCAGGAATTTAAACAGAAGTGGTGGTCTTGCCTGTGCTCTCAGGTGTGTTGACACTCCTGGCAGACCAGCTCTCTCCTGGTGCTATTTGGGTATAGAGCCCTGTGGCCCAGTATAATCTCCCCAGCCACATACTGAAAACAGAAGGCTCCTGTTCCAGGCTGCTCCTCGGTCCCTTTGTCCTGAGGGTTCCAGAGGGTCCCTCTGAGCAGAAGTGCTGGCCTCATCCCTGCTCGCAGGCTTGTCCACATTCCTGTGAGGCTAGCTGTCTCCCGGCGCTATTTGGATATGGAACCCTGTGGTATAGGATCAACTCTGCGGCTGCAGACCGCTTGTTGTAAGTTTGATAGTCACCCACCCTTTAAGTAGATAGAAGAAATTCCCTCTTTTTCTTGTGGACAAGACTAATGCATAAATAAATGCAAAACTAAAATCAAAAGGAGTAAATATAATAGTACCAAGAGTCATATCACACACACATACATCTGAGTTATATATACTTTTAAAAGACTATACCTCGTGTGTGTGTGTGTGTGTGTGTGTGTGTGTGTGTGTGTGTGTGTGTGTACTAAAATAATACTAGGCAGAAATCAACTATGTTATAGGGACTACAATGAATGTTATTTAAAGGTGTATTTTTTAATTATTTTTAATTGTGTATATGTGTGCATCTGAATTGGGTACTCTAGAATTAGAGTTACAGTTGTGAGCTTTCCAACAATGTGTGCTGGGAACGAACTCTAGTCCTCTGCCAGAACAGTATTTGCTCTTAACCACTAAGCCATCTGTCCAGCCCAATGTTACTTAGTCATCATGATGACATATATTTGTTATCATGAGGAAACATGGCCTGGCATAAGTTTGGCTACACTTTTCCTACCTTGAAAGGGAATAAATACAAAGAGCAAAAAAAAATTACAACTAATTTTCTAAAACTCTGGAACCCATTCTATGACCATTACAGATAGTGATGCCTTAAAAAAAAAATTGGTACTCAATAAGTTCAGTGCTGGTGGCATATCCTTTAACTTCATCACAAGTGATGCAGATAGATCTCTGAGTTTCAACCCAGCCTGGTATACAGAGGGAGTTTCCAAACAACCAGAGCTGTAAAGTGAAGCCTCTCAAAAAACAAACAGAAAATGAAAAAAAGGAAAATTTAAATTATATATATGGGGTAACCAGAACACCCAAACAACCACAGTATATAAGACAAAGTCTGGGAAAGGATTATGCAAGTTGTTCTGCCATGAACCCACACAACCTGGAATAATGTGACATTTGGTTTTATTCTTCAGGTATTCTTTCATGACTAACTTTGGAGATGGTTATATTGACCATTTCTTTTTCTCTTTGTTTACATGTATGCATGCATGCATGTACCTATACATAGGTGCCTTCAGAAGCCAGGAGATGACATTAGGTCTCCTGAAGCTGGAATTGTATACAATTATGAGCTATCTGGTATGAGTGATTGGAATTGAACTCTAGTCCTTTCATGAAGCAGCAACTGCTAAAAACTAAGCCATATCTCTAGCTTCCCCATTAGGACATTTTCAGCTATGTTTATAATTCACTTGTGTCAAATTAATTTATATTCTCTTGGTTCCCATTGCCTTCTAAAACTTTCCCCCTTTTTTGATGACTTATTTTTTCCTAATGGCTTGAATACCAACATAATATATTGATCTTATAATATTTATTTACATAGTGTGTGAGATAGAAATCAGAGGTCAACTTGTGGAGGTGCTTAGTAAAATCTTACCAGCATAGAAATAATCCATAAATAAAACTTTCACATTGTCAGGAGCCATTGGAGCTCAGGCTTGGCTTATTTTGTAAATCATAATGTTCTGGGCTCCACAGAGGGCATTTCTTTGATCTCTTCCTGCCAGAGACCAGACTGTCTTAATTAGATAGTCAGACTTGGCTTGATTAGCAAGACAAAGAGTTCTGGCTTCACAGCAGGCATTCCTTTTATTCCTCCCCAGCCTACTGCCTCCAGCTAGGGATTAGACGTCCTGTTTTGAACCAGCCCTCAGCCCCAGGACAACAATGACATATAATTACGTGTGTGACGTCTGGTTACATTATGAATTCCCCTTCCTCTGCCATTTCCCGCCCAAAAGTGTTTAAATATATGTAACAATAAAGATTAAATGGAGCTTGATCGGGATCTCATCTTTCTCCCACGCATCTTTCTGTCTCCTGTCTCTTTCCTCCGCCGACAGTTTCTCTCCACAGCACGGAGCACTCTGCAGGCAGAGGACTCCGAACCCAGTCGCTAGCCTTTCCTGGAAGAGCTCTCCGGGACATGGCGGCACAGCGAGCTCTTTGCATCACATGGCTTTTGATGGGAGGCTAGAGAAGAAAGATAAGAGGCAGTTATGTAACTGGGCTATGTGGAAATGGCATGAGAATGCAGAATTTAGCAGGGTACTGATGGTCTGTCAACTATAAGTGACATGACAACTCAAATATGTGTTTCACACCAATAACATTTGTGATATGGTGGCTTATGTTAGGCAATGTGCACCTTGGTCTTTTCCCCTAGCTGTGTAAAGGAATTATTAACTTTTGTGATTTCTTAAGTGCTTAGTGGTGGTAGCAGAACCATTTCCTCTGTTTGGACTGTTGCCTTGATTCTGGACATGAAGGTTCGAATCTCTTGATATTTTCCAGGTGATGGGATCAACTACAGTTCTAATGAGTTGATTTTTGGGGGCCTACTGCACAGTGGCCAGTTCCCACAAGAACCAAGCTGGCACCATGTTCCATAACTATCATTCTCATTGCCTGTCCTCCATGAGTTCAGTTTGGAGTGAGCCAATCATGCTTACATGATAAAGCATCCATTAAAAAGATATCCAAACTTCAGAGTTTTCATCCTGCTTAGCATTAACTGTCAACTTGGCTTGAAGAAGATTCCTTTGGTTCAGTAATTCTCTATCAGGATGGTATGTTGAGAATATTGGTGAGGGATTAGTTGACATAGAGGGCCCAGTCTACTATGTCTAGGCATGGTTCACTGAGCAGGTGGTTCTGGTCTAATAAGAAGTCTAGCTAGCTAATCACAAACCAGCAATCAGCTCCTTCATGATTCTTGAATCCAGGTTCCTGCACTGATTTCCTCAATGATACTGTGACTGGAAATATCAGCCCCAACCATTTCCTGTTGGCTTTGGTGAGAGTGTTTTATCATGGTTATAGAATGAAATTAGAACAGTGGTATTCTAGTTTGACAAATATATCCATGTGGAGCATTCTACTTTTATGAGGGAAAGGTTCTTGTACTTGGAATTCTTCTAGATCTTTTCCATGTACATGTTCTCTCTGTTTCTACTATCCTTAGCATATCTTTTGAATATACTAATCTGGCATGCAAGATAACAACCTTTAAGCTTCGAGAACTGAGGTGAAGAAGAGAGAGAGAGAGAGAGAGAGAGAGAGAGAGAGAGAGAGAGAGAGAAGGGTAATCAGGTTTATAGGGTTGCAGATCATATTTTAGTGATGGGGTCTATATATGCATTAAAGACATGGCTTCTATCTACTACATTCCAGTAAGACTCTATCTCTTTCTGTTGGGTGTTGTGAAAACCAGTATCACCAAACATTTTCAAATAGATCTTAGAAAGTAAAAATCACCCATAACTGAAAACCACTGGCTTGGGCTTATTCTCAATCCGTAGAAGTCTATAAATTCACTATGATACCTAAGCAATTATGTTTATAAATTAAATAAAGCTATAATATAAGTCTGTACTGGTATTAGAATCTGGAGCATTTGTCTAAGCAATAGACAGTCTTACATAGATCACTTAAAGTTGTTTTTCCTAACCAGTGACATGTTTCTCACATGCAGGTTGGGGAAATGTGACATCTCAAGTGAGGCATGTGATATAATTGCTACTTCCATGATCAACTCTAAGGCAAAACATCTCTCATTGGTTGAAAATCCCTTGACAAACAAAGGAGTGATGTCACTGTGTGAAATGCTGAAGGATCCAAGCAGTGCCCTGGAGTCACTGATGTGAGTTATTCTGAGAGAGCATACCCTAGGGATGTTGTATAATGTGACACATTGGTCTGAGTATCATAAAGGTGGTCACATGCCCATTAAGGGATACAGGAGAGATTGTGGTATGTCTTTAGACTCAGTCACTTTCTATGCCTCAGATGCCATAACAATAAGTGGAGTAAATGCACGCAGAGATACCATGAGACTGAACTCAGACAAATTTCAATTTCTGAAACTTCTTTTACATAATTTTAGCTTAATGAATGTAATTATCATGAATAAAGATGAGGCATCTGGAAAGACATTTTTACTCTGCCAGAGGAGAATATAAGAAAAAATGATTACTTTCCAAGGCAGGGCTTCCGATATTTGACACTACAAGCTGTCTCATGCCATGAGGTTGAGGTTGATTTCTCATAGTAGAAGACTACCAGACTACTGTCCCAGGGAAGATATAATAGATAACTTACTATTCCATCAATGGCCTTAAGATGGAGAATGTACTGAAAGGCACGTTGGTTTGTGGAAGAGGACGATTATAGAGACACACACATAGTTATGTCCTTTGTGATCACATATTTATACAGTAATACATGCCTGTGGAGCTTACAGATATGAGCATGCATATAAAATGTAGGAACACTGAATATTGACCATTATAGAGACACCTGTTTATCAAAGAAAACTAGTTCAGATTAAGCATCTCTTATGTGCACTGCTTATGAAGAGACCAGAAGTGTTTTAAATTTCTTTTCGAATATTTGCGTATTATGAGTCTTGGTAATGGTCCCTAAACTCAACCATGAAATTTACTTACATATTGTATAAAATTGGTGCACTTGTCTTGGGGGCAGTTTTACACATTATTTTCAGTGCCTTGTGTTTTGATCTGAGCTCTATATATGAGCACAGTTATGGAATTTTCTCATTGTGGTATTGTGTGATTTTGAAAACCTTTCTTATTTTGGAGCATCAGGAACTTCCACTTTTACTTAGGAATGCTTAATATGCAAGAAAATTAACGTTTAAAATCTATTATTTTATGTGTGTGTGTGTTTGCATAAGTTTATGTGTACCATGTGCATGAGCCTGCAGAGGCCAAAGAAGGACATCAGTCCTTTGCAAGTGTAGTGTTAGGAGATTATGAGCACCAAATAAGTGCTGTGTAGATGCTTGAAACTGAACCCTGAATCATCTGAAAGATCAGAAAGTGATTATCAGGTAAACCATCTCTCCAATCCTGAAAAGAAGCTTGTAAAAGAAAGGGAGAAAAAGATGCACTATAAAAAGTCAAAGGATGGACAGGGACTGAGGAAAAGCCTGGGACAGGAACGTTCCAGTTTTCATCTGTGATGGAAGACCTCTGCCTGGGTCACCAGGGCTCCATAGCGAAATAGTGCCAGGTGAAAGCTACCTTCCCAGGAGTGTGGAAAAGCCATGAGTGGGGTTAAGTGGAGCACCATTGCTCAGCGGGACCTGCCCCGAATCCTCAGGACACAGGACTGAGGAAAAGCCAGGGACAGGAGCTTTCTGGTTTCCATTTGTGGCAGGAGACCTCTGCCTGGGCCACCAGGGCTCCATAGCCAACTAGCGCCAAGAGAAAACTAGCCTCCCAGGCCCTTGGGACTCAGGGACTGAGGAAAATCCTGGGACAAGAGCCTTCTGGTTTCCATCTGTGGGTGGGGACCTCAGCCTGTGCCACAGGGCTCCATAGCTAAATAGTGCTAGGAGAAAACTAGACTCCCAGGAGTGTGGACAAGCCTGTCTGCTCAGAGGGACCCACCTGGAACCCCATTACACAGTGACTGAGGTGTGGTCTTCTGGTTTCTTTCCTCAGCTAGGGAGATGATCCTATGACACCGCGGTCCATACTCAAATAGTGCCAGGAGAGAGATGATATCCCAGGAATGCCGACACACCTTCCAGCACAGGCAAGACCACCTCTTCTATTCAAACTCACTGGATCAAGAGGGACCCTTGCAGAGCCATCAGGACACAGGAACCAAGATACAGCTGGGGACAAGATACTTCTAGTTTCTGTCTGGACCCCAGACCTGAACCTGGGCCACTGCTCTCCAAACCCAAATTCTTCTCAGAGAGAGCTGGTCTTCAAGGAGTATTGACACAGAGGCTTGCAGGAGGAAAAAGCCACAACCAGAGAGAGTGAGACCAGCTAACACCACAGTTAACCAGATGTCGAAAGGCAAGGGCAAGAAAATAAGGAACAGAAACCAATACTAATTGGCCCACCAGAACCCAGCTCTCCCACCGCAGCGAGTCCTGGATACCCAAACACACCAGAAAAGCAAGACTCAGATTTAAAATCATTTCTCATGATGATGATACAAGACTTTAAGAAGGAAATAAATAACTCCCTTAAAGAAATACAAAAGAACACAGGTAAACAACTAGAAGCCCTTAAAGAGGAAACACAAAAATTGATTAAAGAATTACAGGAAAACACAATCAAACAGACAAAGGAAATGAACAAAACCATCCAGGAACTAAAAATAGAAATAGAAACAATAAAGAAATCACAAAGGGAGATAACCCTGGAGTTAGAAAACCTAAGAAAGAGATCAGGAGTCCTTGATGCAAGGATCACCAACAGAATACAAGCGATAGAAGAGAGAATATCAGGTGCGGAAGATACCAAAGAAAACATTAACACAACAGTCAAAGAAATGCAAAATGCAAAAATCTCCTAACACAAAACATCCATGAAATCCAGGACACAACGAGAAGACAGAGCTGAAGGATAATAGGTATAGAAGAGAGTGAAGATTCCCAACTTAAAGGACCAGTAAATATCTTCAACAAAATCATAGAAGAAAAATTCCCCAACCTAAAGAAAGAGATGAACATAAATATACAAGAGGCTTACAGAACTCCAAATAGATTGGACCAAAAAAGAAATTCCTCTCATCACATTATAGTGAAAACACAAAATACACAAAACAAGAAAAAATATTAAAAGCAGTAAGGGAAAAAGGTCAAGTAACATATAAAGGCAGACCTATCAGAATTACATCAGACTTCTCACTAGAGACTATGAAAGCTAGAAGTTCCTGGGCAGAACTCATACAGATACTAAGAGAATACAAATGCCAGCCCAGGCTACTATACCCAGCAAAACTCGCAATTATCATAGAGAGTGAAACCAAAATATTCTATGACAAAACCAAATGTACACAATATGTTTTCACAAACCCAGCCATACAAAGAATAATAGATGGAAAACATCAACTAAAGGAGGGAAACTACACACTAAAAAAAGCAAGAAAGTAATCTTTCAACAAACTCAAAAGAAGATAGCCACACAAATATAAAAATAACATTGAGAATAACAGGAACCAACAATCACTGTTCCTTGACATCTCTTAACATCAATGGACTCAATTACCCAATAAAAAGACATAGACTGAGAGACCGGATCCATAAAGAGGACCCAGCATTTTGCTACATTCAGGAAACACACCTCCATGATAAAGACAAACATTAACAATTTTCCAGGCAAATGATCCCAAGAAACAGGCTGAGTAGCCATTCTAATATCGGATAAAATCAACTTTCACCCAAAGGTCATCATAAAAGATAAGGAAGGACACTTCATAGTCATCAAAGGAAAAATCTACCAAGAAAAACTATCAATTCTGAACATGATCCAAATGAAAGGGAACCCACACTCATAAAAGAAACTTTACTAAAGCTCAAAGCACACATTGCGCCTCACACAATAATAGTAGGCAACTTCAACACCCCATTATCATCAATGGACAGATCTTGGAAACACAAACTAAACAGAGACACAGTGAAACTAAAAGATGTTATAGAACAAATGGATTTAACAGATATCTATAGAACATTTCATCCTAAATCAAAAGGATATACCTTCTTTTAAGCACCTCATAGTACCTTCTCAAAAACTGAACATATAATCGATCACAAAACAAACCTCAAAAGATACAAGAAGATTAAAATAATCCCATGCCTCCTATCAGATCACTAAGGAATAAGGCTGGTTTTCAATGGCAACAACAACAGAAAGCCCACATACACATGGAAGCTGAACAATGCTCTACTCAATGATAACTTGGTCAAGGAAGAAAGAAAGAAAGAAATTAAAGACTTCCTAGAATTTAATGAAAATGAAAGTACAACACACCCAAACTTATGGGACACAATGAAAGCAGTGTTAAGAGGAAAACTCATAGCTTTGAGTGCCTCCAAAAAGAAACTGGAGAGAGCATACACTAGCAGCTTAACAGCACACCTGAAAGCTCTAGAACAAAAAGAAGCTAATGCTCCCAAGAGGAGTAGAAAGCAGGACATAATCAAACTCAGGGCTGAAATCAACCAAGTAGAAACAAAAAGAACTATACAAAGAATCAACAAACCTAGGAGTTGGTTCTTTGAGAAAATAACTTAGATAGATAAACCCCTAGCCAGACTAACCAGAGGGCACAGAGACAGGATCCAAATTAACAAAATTAGAAATAAAAAGGAAGACATAACAACAGATTCTGAGGAAATTCAAAAAATCATCAGATCCTACTACAAAAACCTATACTCAACAAAACTGCAAAATCTGGATGAAATGGACAATTTTTTAGACAGATACCAATTACCAAAGTTAAGTCAGGATCAGATACACCATCTAAAGAGTCCCATAATGCCTAAAGAAATAGAAGCAGTCATTAAAAGTCTCCCAATAAAAAAAAGCCCAGGACCAGATGGGTTCACTGCAGAATTCTATTAGACCTTCAAAGAAGACCTAATACCAATACTCTTCAATCTATTACACAAAATAGAAACAGAAAGAACCCTACTCAATTCCTTCTATGAGACCACCATTACACTGATACCAAAACCTCACAAAGACCCAACAAAGAAAGAAAACTACAGACCAATTTCCCTTATGAATATCGATGCCAAATTACTCAATAAAATTCTCCCAAACTAAATCCAAGGACACATCAAAACGATCATTCATCATGATCAAGTAGGTTCATCCGAGGGATGCAGGTATGGTTCAATACCAAGAAATCCATCAATGTAATCCCTACATAAACAAACTCAAAGAAAAAAACCACATGGTCATTTCATTAGATGCTGAAAAAGCATTTGACAAAATTCAACATCCCTTCATGATAAAAGTCTTGGAAAGATTAGGAATTCAAGGCCAGTACCTAAATGTAGTAAAAGCAATATACAGCAACCAGTAGCCAACATCAAACTAAATGGAGAGAAACTTGAAGCAATCCCACTAAAATCAGGGACTAGGCAAGGCTGCCCTCTCCTTATCTTTTCAATATAGTAATTGAAGTTCTAGCTAGAGCAATTAGAAAACAAAAGGAGATCAAAGGGATAAAATTGGGAAGGAGGAAATCAAAATATCACTCTTTGCAGATGATAGGATTGTATACTTAAGTGACCCAAAAACCTCCACCAGAGAACTGCTACAACTGATAAACAACTTCAGCAAAGTGGCCAGATATAAAATTAACTCAAAAAAATCAGTAGCCTTCCTATACTCAAAGGATAAACAGGCTGAGAAAGAAATTAGGGAAATGACACCCTTCACAATTGTCACAAACAATATAAAGTATCTTGGTGTGGCTCTAACCAAACCAGTGAAAGATCTGTATAACAAGAACTTCAAGTCTCTGAAGAAAGAAATCAAAGAAGACCTCAGAAGATGGAAATCTCTCCTGTGCTCATGGATTGGCAGGATTAATATAGTAAAAATGGTTTTTTGGAGTCTAACTTCTTGAGTTCTTTGTATATATTGGATATTTAGATAAGAAAATGTGGTACATTTACACAATGGAGTACTACTCAGCTATTAAAAACAATGACTTTATGAAATTTGCAGGCAAATGGATGGAACTTGAAAATATCATCCTGAGCGAGGTAATTCAGTCACAAAAGACGGAACATGGTATGTACTCACTGATAAGCGGATATTAGCCCAAAAGGTCAGAATGCCCAAGTTTCACTTAGCAGTAACTGCTGGACTGAGAGTGAGGTCCCAGATGGAGGAGTTGGAGGAAGGTCTGAAGGAGTTGAGGGAGTTCGCAGCCCCTTGGAGGGAGCAACAGCGTCAATGGGTCTGACCCCCCCCCC
>CM052717.1:48033683-48056055 GCA_028551405.1 Uromys caudimaculatus
TGAGCTGTGGGGCGTGTCTTTGGCCCTCCGCTGGGTCCTGCGATCTCTGGCGAGGGATCTTTGTCCCAGCGCTGATCAGCTGTGGGGCCCTGTGGCCCAAGCTGAGGTCTCCGGCCCGAGTTACTACTTTTCTACTTTCGACACATATTTTTCCCCTTTTTATTTCCTGGTGCATAGGAGCTTACAAGTTGAATTGCTAGTGTCAGTGTAAAACCTGAAGCAAAGCTCTATGGCTTCATCATGGTTACATTAACTGAACTGAAGTACATCAGTATACACAGAATTTGGCCTGGCCAAGTGTTCTCTGAAAGGCTCTTTTATTGCAGCTCTTTTTTTATTTATTTTTATTTTTTGATACTTTATTTATATTTCCAATGTTTCCCCCTTTCTAGGTCTCCTCTTTGGAAACATCCTATCCCTACCCCGTCCCCCACATCTATGAGGGAATTCCACCTCCCACCCACCCGCGTGCCCACTCCCATATTCCCACCTTGACATTCCACTTTACGGGGGCCTCTCCTCCCCCTGAGGGCCAACAAGGCCCTCCTCTGCCAAATATATGGTCCTAACCATGGGTCCCTCCATGTGAATTCTTTGGTTGGTGGTCCGTCCTCCAGGAGGACCAGGAGAGGGGGTCAGGCCAGTTGACACTGTTGCTCCCTCCATGGGGATGCAGACCCCCTCAGATCCTTCAGTCCCTTCTCCAACTCCTCCATCTGGGACCTCACTCTCAGTCCAGCAGTTATTGTAAAGTGAAACTTGGGTATTCCAAACGATTCAGCTAATATCCACTTATCAGTGAGTACATACCATGTTCGTTCTTTTTTGACTGAGTTACCTCGCTCAGGATGATATTTTCAAGTCCATCCATTTGCCTGCAAATTTCATTAACTCATTGTTTTTAATAGCTGAGTAGTACTCCATTGTGTAAATGTACCACATTTTCTGTATCCATTCCACTGATGAGGGACATCTGGGTTGTTTCCAGCTTCTGGTTATTATAAATATGGCTGCTATGAACATAGTGGAGCATGTGACTTTATTACATGTTGGAGCATCTTCTGGGTATATGCCCAGGATTGGTATAGCTGGGTCCTCAGGTAGTATTATCTCCATTTTTCTGAGGGTCTGCCAAATTGGTTTCCAAAATGGTTGTACCAGCTTGCAATCCCACCAAAAATGGAGGAGTGTTCCTCTTTCTCCACATCCTCGCCAGCATCTGCTGTCACCTGAGTTTTTGATCTTAGTCATTCTGACTGGTATGAGGTGGAATCTCAGACTTGTTTTGATTTGCACTTCCCTGATGATTAAGGATGAGTGAGCCTTTCTTTAGGTGCTTCTCAGCCCTGCAAATTTCCTCAGTTGAGAATTCTCTGTTTAGCTCTGTTCCCCATTTTTTGATGGGTTATTTCATTTTCTGGAGTCTAACTTCTTGAGTTCTTTGCATATGTTGGATATTAGCCCTCTATCGGATGTAGGAGTAGTAAAGATCTTTTCCCAATATGTTGGTTGCCATTTTGTCCTATTGACAGTGTCCTTTGCCTTACAGAAGCTTTGCAATTTCATGAGGTCCTATTTGTCGATTCTTGATCTTAGAGTATAAGCCATTGGTGTTCTGTTTTGGAACTTTTCCCTGTACCCATGTGTTTGAGGTTTTTCCCCACTTTCTCTTCTATTAGATTCAGTGTATCTGGTTTTATGTGGAGGTCCATGATCTACTTGGACTTGAGCTTTGTACAGGGAGATAGGAATGGATCAATTTGCATTCTTCTGCATGTAGACCACCAGTTGAACCAGCACCATTTGTTGAAAATGCTCTCTTTTTGCCACTGGATGGTTTTGGCTCTTTTGTCAAAAATTAAGTGACTGTAGGTGTGTGGGTTCATTTCTGCGTCTTCAATTCTATTCCCTTGATCTACCTGCCTGTCACTGTAAGAATACCATGCAGTTTTTATTACTCCTGCTGTGTAGTACAGCTTGAGGTCAGGAATGCTGATTCCCCCAGACGTTCTTTGGTTGTTGAGAATAGCTTTTGCTATCCTGGGTTATTTGTTGTTCCATATGAATTTGAGAATTGCTCTTTCTAAGTCTATGAAGAATTGAGCTGGAATTTTGATTTGGATTGCATTGAATCTGTAGATTGCCTTTGGCAGGATGGCCATTTTTAATATATTAATCCTGCCAATCCATGAGCACAGGAGAGCTTTCCGTCTTCTGAGGTCTTCTTTGATTTCTTTCTTCAGAGACTTGAAGTTCTTGTCATACAGATCTTTCACTTGTTAGGTTAGAGTCACACCAAGATACTTTATTTTGTTTGTGACAACTGTGAAGGGTGTCATTTCCCTAATTTCTTTCTCAGCCTGTTTATCCTTTGAGTATAGGAAGGCTACTGATTTGTTTGAGTTAATTTTATATTCGGTCACTTTGCTGAAGTTGTTTATCAGCTGCAGCAGTTCTCTGGTGGAGGTTTTCGGATCACTTAAGTATACGATCCTATCATCTGCAGAGTGTGATATTTTGATTTCTTCCTTTCCAATTTGTATCCCTTTCACCTCCTTTTGTTGTCTAATTGCCCTAGATAGAACTTCAATTACTATATTGAATAGATAGGGAGACCGAGGGCAGCCTTGCCTAGTCCCTGATTTTAGTGGGATTGCTTCGAGTTTCTCTCCATTTAGTTTGATGTTGGCTACTGGTTTGCTGTATATTGCTTTTACTATGTTAGGTATGAGCCTTGAATTCCTGATCTTTCCAAGACTTTTATCATGAAGGGGTGCTGAATTTTGTCAAATGCTTCTTCAGTATCTAATGAAATGACCATGTGGTTTTTTTCTTTGTGTTTCTTTATGTAGTAGATTACAATGATGGATTTCTGGGTATTGAACCATTCCTGCATCCCTGGGATGAAACCTACTTGATCATGATGAATGATCATTTTGATGTGTTCTTGGATTCGGATTGCGAGAATTTTATTAGTATTTTGCATCGATATTCATAAGGGAAATTGGTCTGACGTTTTCTTTCTTTCTTGGGTCTTCATGAGCTTTTGGTACCAGTTTAACTGTGGCCAGTGAAGACCACCCTTAAACTGTAGTGATCTGATAGGAAGCATGGGATTATTTCAATCTTCTTGTCGGTTGAGGTTTGTTTTGTGACTGAGTATGTGGTCAGTTTTGGAGAACGTATCATGATGTGCTGAGAAGAAGGTATATTCCTTCGATTTGGATGAAATGTTCTATAGATATCTGTTAAATCCATTTGGTCCATAACATCTGTTGGTTTCACTGTGTCTTTTTTTAGTTTGTGTTTCCAAGATCTGTCCATTGATGATAATGAGGTATTGAAGTCGCCTACTATTATTGTGTGAAGTGCAATGTGTGCTTTGAGCTTTAGTAATGTTTGTTTTATGAATGTGGGTGCCCTTGTGTTTGGAGTATAGATGTTCAGAATTGAGAGTTCTTCTTGGTAGATTTTTCCTTTGATGAGTATGAAGTGTCCTTCCTTATCTTTTTTGATGACTTTTAGGTGAAAGTCGATTTTATCCGATATTAGAATGGCTACTCCAGCCTGTTTCTTGGGAACATTTGCCTGGAAACATGTTTTCCAGCCCTTTACTCTGAAGTAGTGTTTGTCTTTATCATGGAGATGTGTTTCTTGAATGCAGCAAAATGCTGGGTCCTCTTTATGGATCCAGTCTGTCAGTCTATGTGTTTTCATTGGGGAATTGGGTCCATTGATGTTAAGAGATATTAAGGAATAGTGATTGTTGGTTCCTGTTATTTTCGATGTTATTTTTACTTTTATCCAATCTGTTTGGAGTTCTGTAAACTTTTTGTATATTTATGTTCATCTCTTTCTTTAGGTTAGGGAAGTTTTCTTCTATAATTTTGTTGAAGATATTTACTGGTCCTTTAAGTTGGGAATCTTCACTTTCTTCTATACCTATTATCCTTAGGTCTGTCTTCTCATTGTTTCCTGGATTTCATGGATGTTTTGGGTTAGAAGATTTTTGCATTTTGCATTTTTTTGTTACTGTTGTGTCGATGTTATCTATGGTATCTTCTGCTCCTGAGATTCTCTCTTCTATTTCTTGTATTCTGTTGGTGATGCTTACATCAATGGTTCCTGATCTCTTTCCTAGGTTTTCTAACTCCAGAGTTGTCTCCCTCTTTGATTTCTTTATTGTTTCTATTTCTATTCTTAGCTGCTGGATAGTTTTATGCATTTCCTTTGTCTGTTTGATTGTGTTTTCGTGAAATTATGCCTGTTTCATTGTGATTTCCTATAATTCTTTAATGGATTTTTGTGTTTCCTCTTTAAAGGCTTCTATTTGTGTATCTCTTTTCTCTTGTATTTCTTTAAGTGTATCATTCATTTCTTTCTTAACGTCTTCTATCATCATCATGAGAAATGATTTTAAATCTGAGTCTTGCTTTCCTGGTGTGTTGGGGTATGCAGTGCTTGCTGTGTTGGGAGAGCTGGGTTCTGATGATGCCAAGTACTCTTTGTTTCTGTTCCTTATATTCTTACCCTTGCATTTTGTCATTTTGTTAACTCTGATGTTAGCTGATCTTACTCTGTCTGGTTGTGGCTTGCCTCTCCTACAGGCCTCTGTGTCAATATTCCTTGAAGACCAGCTCTCTCTGAGAGGTGTTTGGTTTTGGAGAGCTGTGGCACAGGATCAGCTCTGGGCTGCAGACAGAAATCAGAAGGATCTTGTCCCTAGCTGTCCTTTGGTTCCTATGTCCTGATAGGTCTGCAAGGGTCCCTCTTGATCCAGTGAGTTTGAACAGAAGTGGTGGTTTTGCCTGTGCTCAAAGATGTGTCAGCACTTCTGGGATAGCCGCTCTCCCCTGGAGCCCTGTGGCCCAGGCTGAGGTCCACAGGCACAGACCTCTGGTGGTCCAGGCAGAGGTCTCCCCACACAGATGGAAACCGGAAGGTTCAGAGGTTTCCTGCCCCCGAGTTCTCCTCAGGCCCTGTATCCCTCTGGTTCTGGGCGCGTTTCTGTGAGCAGAGTTGCTCCCATTAACCCTACTCACTGCTTTTCCAAGCTCCTGGGAGGGTAACTTTCTCCTGGTGCTTGTGGGCTATGGACTCCTGGTGGCCCGGGCAGAGGTCTCCATCCACAGATGGAAACCGGAAGTTTCCTTATTGCAGCTCTTTAATGTTCATAGTTTTTCCATTTATTACAGTACAGTGATTTTAGTTTAAAATAAAACAGCATCAGTGTTTTTAGAAAAATGTAGATATGGTTCCACAAAAAGTCTTTCATAAATGTAATGTGTGACACAGATGGGCTCAAAGACAGAAATCACTTAAATCTCATATTAGATGCCAGGAAATCTTGTTTTCCTTTTTTAAATATTTTATTGCAAATAGATTCTATTCTCATACAATGTATCATGATCGCAATTTTTCCTCCCTCTACTTAAGATCCTCCTCACCTCTCCTCACATGCAGATCCACAGGTCATTATAAAAGAAATGGTTTCTAAGAAAAAACAACCAAACGTAACAAAATAAAATAGAATAAGATTACAAAAACCATCACCTTTGTTTGGATAAGGTAAATCAACAAAAGAAAAAGAGTACAAGAGAAGGCTCAAGAATCACAGGTCCACTCTGATGTGTTTATAAAAAGATAAGGGATAAAATATGTTCTGTGGGGGTGTGGTGAGTTATTAGGGAAGGGGATGTTTCAGAGGGTCCATGCTGAGGTATCCCTTTCCACTGAGGGACCAGCCACAGGACAGTATAATATAGAATAGAGTTTATTCAGGGCATGTGGAGGGGAGTTAAGAGGGTAGTAGAGGTAGAGGAAGGTAGAGAAAGGGAGAATAGAGAAGTAGAAGCTGGCCATGACCACACGGAGAGAGGGGGGAAGGGAATGGTGAGAGAACTGGAACAAAATGGAGCAAGAGGCAAGAGAGAGAAGCAAGAGATCAAGAAAGAGAGAGAGGAGGGGACAAGCAGCCCCTTTTATAGTGGGCCAGGCCTACCTGGCTGTTGCTGGGTAACTGTGGGGAGGAGCATACAGGGCTGTTGAGAGGTAACTGTGGGGTGGAGCTTAGACATAATGCTAACACACTCCATCAAATATTATGGATGCCATATAATTACTAATGTGAAAGCTATGATATGCATGCAGAGGACCTGGTGCAGACCCATTCAAGCCCTATGCTTACATTTTCAGTCTCTGTGAGTTATGACAATTTTTGCTGAGTTGATTTAGGGGGCCTTTAACTCCTTGGCTATTGTACTCTTTCTCTTTACTCATGCATGGGATTCCCTGATCTGTGAGCAGAGAAATTAGATGGAGGTATTCTAATTGTCAGCCCATATACAAGAAAGTCTCATAACAGAATCCAATTTTCCTTCATCATAATGCCTTGTATTATCTATGAATGGATGCATCCTATCTTAACATCATAAAGGCTACACACTACACATGTACAGCCATGGGTAAAAACTCAAGGATCTTATATGCAAAATCACACCTTTACTCACAAATTCCAGTTACATATACTGTAACCTTCAAAAATGTCTGTGATTTTTTTGTATAGTACCATAATTGTTGAAAGACCTGTGAAACAAGACTCTTGGAAAGTTTTATTTTTCCATATCAAAAATGGAAATACGTTTTGAGAAGGATATAGAAAATTCAAGGAAGAAAATAAGCACAATATCATGAAGAGAACTGGGGAAGATAGGACTTGAGTGAATGAAATACCGAGACTGATATAGCCTTGATAGGGAGAGAAAGACATGGTTCCTGCCCCTAGGACATCCGTAAATGTCAACCACTGGTGTGGGTATGAGGCTTCTATAATAATGTACATATTTTCATGTTTCTCTGAGAAATGTCCTCCCTATTAACCTTAATGTCTCTATGATAATAAAAAACAAAACATGTCCTGTATTCAAGGGTATATCTACATCTAACAAATTGTTAAATGCTGGGATATAGAGGGCAGTCTTTAAAGCTGTGGAAAAGAACTCTAAAACCTGAGTTCAAAAATATATAATCTCAACTATGAAAAAAGATAAGAATGCAATATGAATGGTATAAGAGGCAGCTACTCTATGAACCAACTTGTCAGAAAGATACAAATACAGGCTAATACAAATGCAGGCAGATTCCTGAATTCAAGGTCAGCCTGGGACACATTGAGTCTAGGCTCAGGGGAGGTCAGAATGCTAATTTCAGCATGAAGTTCCACAGAGCTATCTTATTGTCTGTGATTAACAAAGGCAGGCAGATCTCTGAATTCTTTTGCAATGTTAAAGAATGTGCTTGCGAATTTCAGGAAGTCATTGTTTTTAATAGCTGAGTAGTACTCCATTGTGTAAATGTACCACATTTTCTGTTTCCATTCCTCTGATGAGGGACATCTGGGTTGTTTCCAGTTTCTGGCTATTATAAATATGGCTGCTATGAATGTAGTAGAGCATGTGTCCTTATTACATGTTGGACCATCTCGTGGATATATGCTGAGGAGTGGTATAGCTGGGTCGTCAGGTAGACTATGTCCAATTTTCTGAGGATGCACCAACCTGATTTACAAAGTGGTTGTAACAGCTTGCAATCCCACCAACAATGGAGGAGTGTTCCTCTTTCTCCACATCCTCACCAGCATCTGCTCTCATCTGAGTTTTTGATCTTAGCCATTCTGACTGGTGTGAAGTGGAATTTCAGAGGCAGATGCTAGCAGCCAACCACTGGACTGAGTGTGGGGTCCAGGATGGAGGAGTTGGAGAAGGGATTCAAGGAGATGAGGAGATTTGCAACCCCATGGAGGGAGCAATAGTGTCAACTGGCCAGAACCCTCGGAGCTCCCAGAGACTAGACCACCAACCAAAGTATACACGTGGAGAGACCCATGGTGCTTGTCACATATGTGGCAGAGGAGGGCCTTGTTGGCCATCAGTGGCAGGAGAGGTCCTTGGGCCTGAGGGTGTTAGATGCCCCAGTGTAGGGGAATGCTAGGGAGGGAAGAGGAGAGTGAGTGGGTTGGTGGTGGAGCACCCTCATAGAGGCAGGGGGAGGGGGATGGGATAGGGGGTTTCCAAAGGGGAAAACATTTGCAATGTAAATAAAGTAAATATCCAAAATTATAAATAAATAAATAAATAGATAAATAAATAAATAAAAATGTGCTTGCTGTTTCTGCAGAATCAAGGGACTTTTGTCATTGGTTGCTGATTCATAGGATAATCAAAAGGGAACCTGAAATAAATAACTGAATTGATATGTAAATAAAATACTGGGCTTTTCTTCTAGGTGAGATGAGCTAGCAGAGATAGCAGTCCTTTAAAATTTTTCTCTAGCTACAGCTGTGCTATCTGGAAATCTGTGGAGAGTCAAAACAGCTCTTCTAGAATTTTTTTCTAACAGGATTGCTGATTTTGGTTGGAAAATGAAGAGAGAGTGAGCACTGTTCTTTTAGAATTTTTTGTACCTCTTTTAATTTTTTTTTCTAACAGAATTTCAGAAATCTCAAGAATTACTAAGATAGGTGAAAAAGCTCTTTTAGAATGTTTTCTAGCAGCTATTTAGAGATGGCTGTCTGAAGAGTGAACACAGCTCTTTCAGAAATTTTTCTGGCTTTTTTATTTTGATCAAAAACCACAAGAATTGCTTTTAGAATTTTTCTTACAGGATTTGTAACTTGGTCAGAATATCCAAGAATTTTTTATAACAGATTTCCTGACTTGGGTCAGAAAACCCTAGAGCTATCCAGAGAGCTTTTGTAATTTTTACTAGCAGAGAGAGGTATCTCCAGCAGAAATATAGGTGACTCAACCAGAGAGTTTTTAGAATAACAAGAAAAAGCTGTGTGGAGGAGAGCAGTACACACAGAGAAAACAGTGTAAAAAGCCATATTGGCAAAACCCAGGCTGCCAGCTTGGACATATGATAAGACTTGATTCATTTGTTTTCTCCTATCTCAAACACCCTCTCAGAGGAACTCAGACTTAGTCAAGTTTGTTCATTGCCAATGAAAAGTGCCCCAAAGCAAATGACAGAGATTCTAGTGTTCAAAAGTATGCATTAGATTCAGAGATGAGTTTAAAACGTCTAAAAGAAGAAAGAAAGGAAGAAAGAAAGAAAGAAAGAAAGAAAGAAAGAAAGAAAGAATAGAAAGTAAAAAGCAGAGAAGAAAAGTAATGTCACAGTGACAATAAAACCAATATGGTAGTGATGTAAGAACACACAAGTAGTCCAATGGAGCAAGATTGAAAACTCAAACAGAAGGACATTTTAACTTCCTCTATTTAACATTTGCCAAATGTGCCCAAAAGCTAAACTGGAGCAATGAAAGCATCTCCAAACACTGTTGCTAGAAAAACTGCATTTCTCCATGCAGAAGAATGAAAATAGGCCTGTAACAATCATTCTGCATAAAAACCAACTCCAAATAAATTAAAAACCCTGACCTGAAAGGTAAAAGAATAAAACGGAAAAAAAAGGCAGTACCATACATAATAAAGATGAAGAAAATGGCGATTTGAATGACTCCATTTGCTCAAGAGGTAAGTTCAATAAGATTTTTTATGGGTTAAAATAGTTCTTTTATAAATTCATGTGTATACATATACAACATACATATATACATCAAATACATATACATTTATACATATATATTGAAAGACCCAAACCCTTGCTTGTCCCCTTAGCAACCCCTAGACAGTTTAGAACCTAAAATAAAAATAGGAATGAAAACTATCTGCCCGACTGAGCCTCACCTGACTACACTATAGTTCAGAGAAATGAATGACCCTGGCCTGGCCACTGGGCAAAGACACCCTGTTCCAGGAACTGGCTAACTGTAAAAACATGTTTCACCACTACATTATGGCTTAACCACCTTATGATTAATTTAGAATAATTGTAAGAATGTTTTTATAACTGCCTTATGACTACCTTATGATTGTCTTTAGACATTCTGTATTTTTCCATGACACATGTTTTTCACCTCAACCCCTTACTTCACCCCCCTTGCTTTGTGTTTTTTTCCCTTTAAATACCCCTGACTTCAGTTGCTCGGGGTCGAGCTCCTCTGCCCCTGCGTGGGTTATGAGCTAGGCCCCAGTGCACTGGTCCCAAAAACACCTCATGTGATTGCAGCAAGATCGGTCTCTCATGAGTTCTTGGGGGGTAACACTATCCCGAGACTTGAACGAGGCTCTCCCCACTTCGGGGATCTTTCAATATAAGCATACATACACATATATTGGTATATATGTGTATATATATGCACATGTATATACACATATATCATATGTACACATCTATACATATGCATATATATACATAAAATGTGTGTGTGTATATATATATATATATATACATAACAGATATATATCTAGATCTATCTACCTATCTATCTATCTATCTATCTATCGATCTATCTATCTATCTACCTACCTATTTATCTAATTATATCTTTAAAGAAGAAAGTTAAGGTCTTTTCTCTCAAAATGTCTCGTGCTTGTACCCATCCACTCAATTGCATTTTGTAATCTCTGCAATGGGTTTGCTTTGTTTAGTTTGATTTCGTACGGGAACATTGTTCTTTACTACATTCATGTACTTTTACTTGTCTGTTTCCTTTTCACAAACACACAAGAACACACAGACACAGACACACACGTGTATATGTATATATATACATATATATATAAATATATATATATATGTATATATATACATACTCATATATTCATATGTACATATGAATAAGATGCATATAAAAGGTCTGTGAGTGCTTTGTACTATAGACCAATATCTAGGATTCAACAAAGGAATGCCATGGTCATTATGAAAGCATTGTTTATATCCATTATCATTCTACCACCAGGAATTTAAAAATTCCACTATACCAAATCATACTAGAGCATCTTTTTTCACCGTGCAAAATTTTTTATTTAATTGGTGTTTTATTAAATAAACCTCCTTTATAGTGACTTACCTAGCCTAATACATGAACCCACATATGTGCACACACACACACACACACACACACACACACACACACACACACACACACACTGGGGTTGGTACTGGTGCTGATGCTGGCCTGATACCTTCATAAACCAAAAGGATCTCTTATTTTTGATATTTACTTTATTTACATTTCCAATGTTTTCCCCATTCCAGGTCTCCCCTTCAGAAAACCTCTATCATATTGCCCCTCCCCCTGCCTCTATGAGGGTGCTCCCAAACCCACCAACTCACTCCCCTCTTCCCTCCCTAGCATTCGCCTACACTGGGGCATCTAACATCCTCAGGCCCAAGGGTCTCTCCTCCCACGGATGGCCAACAAGGCCCTCCTCTGTCACATATGTGACTAGCATCCTGGGTCTCTACATGTGTATTCTTTGGTTGGTGGTCCAGTCTCTGGGAGCTCCGAGGGTTCTGGCCAGTTGACACTGTTGCTCCCTTCATGGGGCTGCAAATCCCCTCAGCTCCGTCAATCCCTTCTACAACTCCTCCATCTTAGACCCCAGCTCAGTCCAATGGTTGGCTGCAAACAGCCGCCTCTGTATTTGTCAGGCTCTGGTTGGACCTCTTGGGAGACAGCTTACCATGCTTCTATCAGCAAGCACTTCCCAGCATCCACAAGAATGTATGGGTATGATGGCTATATATGGAATGTATTCCCAGGGGTGGTAGTCTCTGGATGGCCTTTCTTTCAGTCTCTGCTCCACCCTTTGTCTCCATATTTCTTCCTGTGAGTATTTTGTTGATCCTTCTAAGAAACACTGAAGCATCCACATTTTGGTCTTCCTTTTTCTTAGGCTTCGTATGGTCTGTCAATTGAATCTTGGGTATTCTGATCTTTTGGGCTAATATCCACTTATCAGTGAGAACATACCACCTTAGTTCTTTTGTGACTGCATGACCTCACTCAGGATGATATGTTCAAGTTCCATCCATTTGCCTGCAGATTTCATGAAGTCCTTGTTTCTAATAGCAGTGTAGTATTCCATTGTGTAAATGTACCACATTTTCTGTTTCCATTCTCTGCTGAGGGACATCTGGGTTGTTTCCAACTTCTGGCTGTTATAAATATGACTACTATGAATGTAGTGGTGCATGTGTCCTTATTACATGTTGGAACATCTTCTGGGTAAAGGCTCAGGAGTGGTATAACTGGGTCCTCAGGTAGTACAATGTCCAATTTTCTGAGGATTTGCCAAAATGATTTCCAGAGTGGTTGTACCAGCTTGCAACCCTACCAGTAATGGAGGAGTGTTTCTCTTTCTCCACATCCTCACCAGCATCTCCTGTAACCTGAGTTTTTGATCTTAGCCATTTTGAGTGGTGTGAGGTGGAATCTGAGGGTTTTGATTTGCATTTCCTGGATGAATAAGGATGTTGAACATTTCTTTAGGAGCTTGTCAGCCCTTCGAGTTTTCTCAGTTCAGAATTCTGTTTACCTTTTTTCCCCATTTTTAAATAGGTTTATTTTGTTCTCTGGAGTCTAACTTCTTGAGTTCTTTGTATATATTGGATAGTAGCCCTCTATCAGATGTAGGGTTGATAAAGATCTTTTCCCAGTCTGCTGGTTGCCAATTTGTCCTATTGACAGTGTCCTTTGCCTTACAGAAGGTTTGCAATTTTCTGAGGTCCCATTTGTCAAGTCTTGATCTTACAGCACATGCCATTGTTGTTCTGTTCAGGAATATTTCCCCTGTGTCCATGTGTTGGAGAGTTTTCCCCACTTTCTATTCTATAAGATTCAGTGTATCTGGTTTTATGTGGAAGTCTTTGATCCACTTGGACTTGAGTTTTGTACAGGGAGATAGGAATGGATCAATTTGCATTCTTCTACAAGTTGACTGCCAGTTGAACCAGTACCATTTGTTGAAAATGCTGTCCTTTATTCACTGGATGGTTTTAGGTCCTTTGTCAAAGATCAAGTGACCATAGAGGCATGGGTTCATTTCTGGGTCTTCAATTCTATTCCACTGATCTACGTGCCTGTCACTCTACCAATACCATGCAGGCTTATCACTATTCCTCTGTAGTATTGCTTGAGGTCATAGATGCCGATTTCCCCTGAAGTTCTTTTATTGTTGAGAATCATTTTTACTATCCTGTATTTTTGTTATTCCAAATAAATTTGAGAATTGCTCCTTGTAAGTCTAGGTAGAACTGAGTTGGAATTTTGATGGGGATTGCACTGAATCTGTAGATTACTCTCAGCAGAATGTCCAGTTTTACTATATTAATCCTGCCAATCCATGAGCATGGGAGATTGTTCCATCTTCTGAGGTCTTCTCCTATTTCTTTCTTCAGAGACTCGATGTTCTTGTCATACAGATCTTTCACTTGTTTGGTTATTGTCACACCAAGATACTTTATATTGTTTGTGACTATTGTGAAGTATGTCATTTTCCTAATTTCATTCTCAGCCTGGTTTATCCTGTGTATATAGGAAGGCTACTGATTTTTTTTTAGTTAATTTTATATCCGGCCACTTTACTGAAGTTGTTTATCACCTGTAGGAGTTTTGTGGTGGGCTTTTGGGAGTCCGTTAAGGACATGATCATATCCTTTGCAAATAGTGATATTTTGATTTCTTCCTTTCCAATTTGTATCCTTTTGACCTCCTTTTGTTGTCTAATTGCTCTAGCTAGAACTTCAAGTACTATATTGAATAGATAAGGAGAGAGAAAGCAGTCTTGTCTATTTGGTCCATGATTATAGTGGGATTGCTTCAAATTTCTCTCCATTTAGTTTGATGTTGGGTACTGGTTTGCTGTATATTGCTTTTACTATGTTCAGGTGTGGACTTTGAATTCCTGATCTTTCCAAGACTTTTATGATGAAGGATTGTTGAATTTTGTCAAATGCTTTTTCAGCAGCTAATGAAATGATCATTTGTTTTTCTTTGAGTTTGTTTATGTAGTGAATTACATTTATGGTTTTCCATGTATTGAACCATCCTTGCATTCCTGGGATGAAGTCTACTTGATTGTAGTGAATAATAGTTTTAATGTATTCTTAGATTCTGTTTCTGAGAATTTTATTGAGTATTTTTGCATCGATATTCTTAAGGATAATTGATCTGAAGTTATCTTTCTTTATTGCATCTTTGTAAGGTTTTGGTATCAGTGTAACTGTTTCTTCATAGAATGAATTGGGTAGTGTTAGGATTTTGGGGAATTGTTTGAAGAGACAGAATTCTGCAGTAAACTTATCTGCTCCTGAGCTTTTCTTTGGTTGGGAGACTTTAAGGAATACTTCTATTTTTTTAAGGGGTTATGGGAGTATTTAGATGGTTTATCTGATCTAGACTTAACTTTGACATTTGGTATCTGTCTAGAAAATTGTCCATTTCATCCAAATTTTCCAATTTTGTTGAGTATAGGCATTTTAGTAGGATCTGATGATTTTTTGAATTTCTTCAGTTTCTGTCGTTATATCTCCCTTTTCATTTTTGATTTGGTTAATTTGGATACTGTTTTGTGCCCTCTGGTTAGTCTGGTTAAGAGTTTATCTATCTTGTTGATTTTCTCTAAGAACCAGCTCCTGGTTTTGTTGATTCTTTGTATAGTTCATTTTGTTTCAACTTGATTGATTTCAGCCCTGAGTTTGATTATTTCCTGCTGTTGATTCCTCTTGGTTGTATTAGATTCTTTTTTTTCTGGAGGTTTCAGCTGTGCTGGTAAGCTGCTAGTATATAGTTTTTCCAGTTTCTTTTAGGAGATACTCAGAGATATGAGTTTTCCTTTTAGCACTGCTTTCATTGTGTCCCATAAGTTTGTGTATGTTGTACTTTTCTTTTGATTAAACTCTAGAAAGTCTTCAATTTCTTTCTTTGTTCCTTTCTTGACCAAGTTCTTATTGAGTAAAGTATTGTTCAGCTTCCATGTGTATGTGGCTTTCTGTTTTGTTGTTGTTGTTGTTGTTGTTGTTGTTGCTATTGAAGAACAGTCTTAATATGTAGTGATCTCATAGGAGGCATGGGATTATTTCAGTCTTCTTATATTTGTTGAGGTCTGTTTTGTGACCAATTATATGGTCAATTTTGGAGAAGGTACTATGAGGTGCTGAGAAGAAAACATGTTGTTTTGATTTAGGATGAAATGCTATATAGATATCTGTTAAATCCATTTGGTCCATGTACTGGCTGATTTTGTGCTAACTTGGCACAAGTGGGAGTTATCACAGAGAATGGAGTTTCAGTTGACAAAATGCCTCCATGAGATCCATGGGTAAGGCATTTTCTCAATTAGTGATCAATGGGGGAGGATCCCCTGTGTGTTGTACCATCTCTGGGCTGGTAGTCTTGGGCTCTATAAGAGAGCCAGCTGAGCAAGCCAGGAGAAGAGAGCAAGCAAGCCAGGAGAAGAATGCAAGCAAGCCAGTAAGTAACATCCCTCCATGACCACTGCATCAGCTCCTGCTCCTGACCTGCATGAGTTCCAGTCCTGACTTCCTTTGGTGATGAACAGCAGCAATTGGAAGTATAAGCTCAATAAACCCTTTCCTCCCCAACTTGCATCTTGATCATGATATTTGTGCAGGAATAGAAATCCTGACTAAGACAGTCCATAGCCTCTATTAGATGCACTGTTTCTCTGTTTAGTTTTTGTTTTCAAGATCTGTCCATTGATGAAAGTGGAGTGTTGAAGTCTCCCAAAATTATTGTGTGAGGTGCAATGTGTGCCTTGAGCTTTAGTAAATTTTCTTTTATGAATGTGGGTGCCCTTGAATTTGGAGCATAGATGTTCAGAATTGAGAGTTTTTCTTTCTAGATTTTTCCTTTGATCAGTATGATGCGACCTTCCCTTTTTTTTTTTTTTTTTTGATGACTTTTGGTTGAAAGTCGATTTTATCCAATATGAGAATGGCTACTCCAGCTTGTTTCCTGGGACCACTTGCTTTGAAAATTGTTTTCCAGCCCTTTACTTTGAGATAGTGTTTGTCTTTGACACTAAGGTGCGTTCGTGTATGCAGCAAAATGCTGTGTCCTGTTTATGTATCCAGTTTTTTAGTCTATGTCTTTTATTGGAGAATTGAGTTTACTGATGTTAAGAGATATTGAGGAATAGTGATTTTTGCTTCCTGTTATTTTCATGTTTTTGTAGCTATTTTCTTTTCGGTTTGTTGAAAGAATATTCCTTTCCTCCTTTTTCTTGGGTGTAGTTTCCCTCCTTGTGTTGGCCTATTCCATCTATTATCCTTTGTAGTGCTGGATTTGTGGAAAGATATTGTGTAAATTTGCTTTGTCATGGAATATTTTGGTTTCATCGCCTATGTTAATTGAGAGTTTTGCTGGGTATAGTATCCTGTGCTGGCATTTGTGTTCTCTTAGGGTCTGTATGACATCTGCCCAGGATCTTTTAGCTTTCATAGTTTCTGGTGAGAAGTCTGGTGTAATTCTAATATTTCTTCCTGTATGTGTTACTTGACCATTTTCCCTTCCTGCGTTTAATATTCTTTTTTTCTTTTGTGCATTTTGTGTTTTGACTAGTATGTGACAGGAGGAATTTCTTTTCTGGTCCAATCTATTTGGAGGTTCTTGAATGTTTATGTTTATCCCTTTCTTTAGGTTGGGGAAGTCTTCTTCTGTAATTTTGTTGAAGATATTTACTGAACCTTTAAGTTGGGAATCTTCACTCTCTTCTGCACCTATTATCCTCAGGTTTGGTCTTCTCATTTTGTCCTGGATTTCCTGGATATTTTGGGTTAGGAGCTTTTTGCATTTTGAATTTTATTTGACTGCTGTGCCAATGTTTTCTATGGTATCTTCTGCATTTGAGATTCTCTTTTCTGTCTCTTGTGTTCTGTTGGTGATGCTTGCATCTATGACTCCTGATCTCTTTCCTTGATTTTCTGTCTCCAGGATTTTCTCCCTTTCTCATTTCTTTATTGCTTCTATTTACATTTTTAGACCCTGGATGATTTTGTTCATTTTTGTTGTTTTTTTTTCAAATAATTTTTATTCTTTGGAATCCTCACACATGTATATTATAAAATATGATAACAATATAAACTCAAATACTATCCATTTTCCATCCATCCTTTTCTATCTTTTCCTACTCTTTTTGGCAACACAATTAGTCAAATTAATGCTGCCCATAAAAGCAAGTTTGTAGTATCATCCAAATGGAGTCAGAAACCTACCAGTGTCTACAAACTCCAAAACGAACGATTCCTCCCATAAGTTACCAATTGCCAATTGCTGAAGGTAGAGAGCATTCCCCCCAACTGTGCATTGAAGTATTTTAGAAAAATCTGGTTTTATTTAATGTGTTTCAGTAATTTCCTACAGTATATATATATATATATATATATATATATATATATATATATATATATATATATATATATATATATATATATATAACATTTATATACAATTCCCATGGAAGCCAGAATGGGACATTGGATTTCCTTGAACTGGAGTTACAGAAGTTGGAAAGAGCAATTACCTTTAAATAAAAATTCAACTTTTCATCCCCTATATTTAGTTATTTTCATTTTCTGTTTTTCCTCTGTTAATTGATCAGTAGAGATTTACTGGTGGAGACTCATTCTATGTCTAAGACACTATTTTCTTAAGTATATATTACATACTTGAAGTTTCCAGCATTGCACTTTTCAATAATGCTTGTATATTAAATCTATATTAGTTACATTTATTATAATTAATAAATGAACTGATTAATTTTTATGTGTTTGTGTTTTAGCCTGCATTTAAGTTCATGTGCAACATGCATGCCATGTACTCACAAATCTCAGAAAAACACTTGATAAGAGATTGGTTTTGGTGCTTGTTTTCAGAGGTCTTGTACAAATTTCCTTGAACCACTTTGCATGTGGACAGTATCAGGGTAGTAGGAGTATATTGTGAAGGAGTTTCTTCAGCTCTTTATAGAGAAGGCATTGTAAGAATAATGTAATGAGCAGCAGATATAGCATACAAAGTCACAATACATTGTCTTGTTCAAGCTATGAGGCAGATGCAGCTCTTTAATTCTAGTATATCCCCTTCATATGTTGAAAATTAAACATTTCAAATATGTACCGGTAGATGAGTTTTAATTTTTTAACCACAATAAAATGTGATGTGCTAAACATTTTATTTGCAATTATTTATGACCTGCCTAAAGATTTCCCTCATAAAATATCATGATGTTGTTGCTGATTTCTCCATTGAAGTGTGATCAGTTTCATGATAACAAGTAATGTAGGGAACATATTTTGTGTCTGTAGGGATTTGGCACCTGTCAAAAAAAATCTGGTGGCTTAGGCAAGAAATAGGAGGTGGCACATCAGGGAGGCAGAAAGAATTCTGGAATGAAGCAAAGCATGGGAACTGTGTTCTGGAAAATGAGGACACAGATGCATGGTAGCTAAGCACAGGTAACCAGTCAGATGCCAGATTCTACATAAGAAAAAAATGTGGTACACTATGTTATGATGCAGTCAGACAGGAGCCTAGCTATATGGCCAAGGTATTTGTAAATAAATATATTTTTGAGTCTGAGTCTTATTTTTGGGAGCATGGGGCTGGAAGGAAGAACCAGCCAAACGTCTTAACATGATGCTGAACTGCAGCATAAAACCAATCTAACCTGAGATAAATCCAGATAGAGGCAGCAATTCACCCCCCAAAATAAAACAGATTTAAAGTTTTGTCTGATTTAAGAAGGTCCACTCTGATATAAAAGTCTATCTCCTTAAGAAAACAGGCCAGAAAAAAAAAATAGTGGCAATTTAAAACTTTTTAAGAAGAAGGCCCTTGCTTATAAGAAAGCTAGGAGAGATGTAAGGAGCACGTAGCAAATAGGAACACATATCAACCTGCCATGGTCCCAACAATCCGTTTGGGGTTCATATAAATGTGGGACTGTGAAAGGTAGCCTTGTTCCTGGTTAAGCTAAGGCAAAAAGCCTCAGAGACCCTGAAGGGATGGTAGGCACCTTGCCTGTTCCTGAGCACCAGGCCCCTGTTATAACCACATCCCCCGATAGATTTGTGACCATCAGTCACATGAAGGCAATGCCTAATCCCCTCCACATGTAGAAGACATGACTAGTGGTCACATAGGTTCAAGACAGATCTCCATTCTAGTGAGATACCTAAACCCCTGGGTGGCTTAGCCAATAAGCTTTCCTTCCCAGACATTCCTCCCTGAAAATGGTATTTAACCTCAGGCCCACTCTGAGAAATGGGGTATGGTTGTACATATCCACATTCTGCCATGACAATAAATGCCTTAAAACCATGGACTGTCTCTTTTCACCAGGATTTGCTGTGGGGAGCAATGGAAAAGGCCTTTGCCTATAGAGCCAACATCTAGTCTCCCATAAAAGGCCTCTCTGCACACCCAGCCATGACCACCACCAAGCTCAAGCCCACTGAGCAAGGACTCTCCCAGAAGAACCAGCAGGAACTCCCCCCTTTTCTCCCTCTACTCCAGGCTATATCCAGCCTGTGAGTTCCCACTCCATCCTCAGCTCTTCCTCGACTTCCAGTGGAACCCGGATGTCCAAGAGCCTGAGATGGCCCCGGCCTTCTTGCAGCCTCAGAAACCCCCATGCCAGCTCCGGCTGCCCTGTGCTGCAGACTGTGCTTTCCCACCACAGGAGCAGTGTCCAGGGGCTTCCCTAAAGCCCAACACCCACCTAGTGACAGTGTGGGATAGACACAGTCAACTCCTATGTCCTGTGGTGGAGCAGACCCGGGAACCACAATCCTCCAAATAACTAAAGGCATAAAGTTGTGCACAAGCATCAAGCAGATTGTAAAGGCAATGAGTACCCCCGCCAATAGAGGAGCATGCAAGTTATAGAACTCCAGGCAGAGGTTCAATAGTAATTTAAAGGTTCTAGCTCCATCCAGCCACAGGCCCACTACCTTAGTAATGTGGTCAGAGGCGAGAGGCACTGGCCTAGTGACATGCTACCCTATATGAAGCTAGATATAAAAAATACTCTGATTAGCCTAATAGTCTCCTTAGGCATGATGCTCCTATGAGAAAACTGATGACAGCTCAGCCTAGTGCATGACACATAGCTCAGTCTTGACTTGTGAGCAAATACAATATTGCTTGAGAGTATGCTTATTCCCTAAGTTGAAAGGGCATTTAAATAAAGCTGAATACAGGGAATAATGCTAAACTAAGAGATCAAAAGACAGATAAATAAATCCATATAGATAGTAATCTCCAAAAAACTCAGAGATAAAAATATCATTAAATATTTTCAATGTTACATTATACTAAGTAAATAAACTCATGTCTTTGAGCCCAAAACTTGGGAGGCAAAGAGAGTAACAAATATGTTCTATGTGAATTCAAGGCCAGCTTGATCTATAGAGCAAAGGCAGGACATCTCAGGTTGCACAGAGCACCTTATCTCAATAAATAATAATATATATCATTGTAGAGAAATATATTTGGACTACATCCAGACTTGTTTTGATTTATCAGCACAATATAGCCATGCCTTTACTAATAATGGTGGTATTGTTCATCCTCTTTGAGAGAGCTCCAAATGGAGTTGTCTTGGGTAAAACAGGACTGCTAGATTGGATCAGTCTATACTTATGATGACTTCAAACTATTGGACAAAAAATACATTATATGGAGACAGGTTTTCTGTTTGTGTCAATAGAAAAAGAAAACGGGGTTGGATTCCATCCAAAATAATTAGAATCACATTTGATAGAAGTTCCTGAAGTCTTGGCTGTAGAAAAAATCAAGCAGACCTGTAGTAAAACCAATTTAAGCTTTTAACCCTGAGTAGCTCACAAAGAAATAAGACAGACTATGGTTACTTTATTTGGCTTTGACAATTACTGTGTGTAACCTCTAATCTCGTCCTCTAACTGCCAGCCTGGCTACTTCCTCAGGAGTGTAGCCCAGATACTTGGGCTCATCATCCATCTCATTTCATTGCCTCTCTCTCTCTCTCTCTCTCTCTCTCTCTCTCTCTCTCTCTCATTCTTTCTCCTTCTGCCTGGTCTCTCTTCCTCCAACCAGGTCACTTTCAACCCACCTATGTCAAATCCCTCAAGAAATTGGCTGTATCCAATGTTATTTAACCAATAGTTTTAAATCAAGGAACAATGTTAGCACAACAAAAGTTTGCAAACATGAGAAGTCACTCATAGGCCTGGACCATTGTGTACAAAATACAAAATTTAACATTATACTGTGTAGCAATACACCAAACCTAAACACTGACCTAAAGGGACAGGTAACATGATTCGTTGATCTCTTTACACAGATTATATTTTCTTACATTAGTATAGAATTTTGTATGTTGAAACAGAAATAAGGCTTTTTTGATACAGTGATATAGGTTATTGTATGTTGATACAAATTTAAGGTTATTTTAATACATATGCACATACATATGTGTTCAATTTTTATTTGAGTAGCAAAGGGTCTCAAAGCTGGAGAATATGTTAGTATTGTGTTAGTTTGGTCTCGAACCAAGGGAGCCTTCACTTATCCCCCAGTCTGAACATGATGTTGGGCAGCTAGACCTGCTCTGCCAACTGAGAATGACACACAGGACCTCTGCCATAATCCAAATAAAACCAACATGGCCCAAAAGCAAACTAAAATGTCCTGAGTTGAACAGCAGAAGGAGACAAAGGTACAAAAAACACCAAATCAAGTAATAAGATATTTTTTAGACACTTAAAGATGAAAAACACAATAAATACTTTTTTAGGTTCTATGAGATGATATTTTAAATGGGTTAACCTGGACAGATTTAAAGAAAATTAACACATTGACAGTTATCATTATTACAATATTAAATATCTTGGTTTTGCTTGTCTTCGCCAAAGACAGGGCCCTCAATCAAAAATTATAAACATTAAAAAATAGATCACAATACTTCCAAAACATGGAAAGAGTAATTCTCAAATTCATCTGGAAAAGTAAAACACCCAGAATAGCAGAAACAATTCTTAACAATAAAAGAACTTCTGGGGGAATCACCATCCCTTACCTCAAGCTATTCTACAGAGCAGTAGTGATAAAAGTTGCTTAGTATTGGTACCGAGACGGACATGTTGATCAATGAAATAGAATTGAAGACCCAGAAATAAAACCACACACAGAAACTGGATCTTTGACAAAGAAGCTAAAAATATACAATGGAAAAAAGAAGGCATCTTCAATAAATGGTATTGGTCTAACTGGCAATCTGTGTGTAGAAAAATGAAAATAGATCCATATTTGTCACTGTGCTCAAAGCTCAAGTTCAAGTGGAACAAGGAGGGCAACATCTAACCAGCTACACTGAATCTAATAGAAGAGAAAATGTAAAAGAGCCTGGAACTCATTGGCACAGGGAGGAAATTTCTGAAACTGAACTCCAATGGCTCA
>CM052717.1:48056555-48075255 GCA_028551405.1 Uromys caudimaculatus
TCTCTCAGACACTGGGCCTCAAACAAGGCAGAATAAACCAGCTGATATGAGGCCCCAACACATATACAGCAGAGGAATGCCTGGTTTGGACTCAGTCAGACAATATGCACTTAACCCTCAAGAGACTGGAGGCCCCATGGAGTGGGGAGGTCTGGTGGAGTGGGAGGTGAGGGGTAGGGACATCCTCGTGGAGATGAGGGGAGGAGGTAAGGGATGTGGGACAGTCAGAGAGTGGACAGGGAGGGGAATAAAATCTGGACTATAAAAAAACAATTTAAAAAAAATAGGTTCTCACTGACATAGGAACAAGATAAAAAATTATAAAATATTTTCCTGTATATCATAAAATCCCCTTATCTACAAGCAGTAATCGTAAAGGTGAACAAATAAATGAACTGGCAAATGGATATATTTCATTTAACAGATTTAGAAAAGCTAAAATATATACATGATACTATAGATACTAATTTAGTTTTTCAATTGACAAGCTGCCTTAAACTCTAAGGGCAGATTCTATAATTACACATTTCTTAGAAACAATGGTTATTATGATGATAAATTCACATATTAATACTGATAGTGCACTTGTTTATCTTTCTAATGAAGTGAAACAACTTTTTACACCCTATAACATAGTACAGGTATTCCTCATTATACTATGGGAAAAACAGTTGTGGAAAGAACTAATTGTACATTAAAAGAGATGCTTTTAAAACAAAAAGGAGGAAAGATGAGCTCACCAGACATAGATTGAACAGTGCCTTATTAACTTTAATTTTCACATGTTAATTAAATAAGAACAACAGGTGTTGAAAGACACTGGATTATAGAAAAAAAGGCAGGGTTAAACTAGCCTCTGTGTTATGAAGATGTCTTAAAGTCAGAATGGCTTGCATGACCAGACACATATAAGAAATGGCAGGGTGGGGCATGCTCAAATACTGGGAATCACAGTGATCTGAAACAGCAAGAGAAGAGCTGTCCCCTCTCTACCCTCTGTGTCTGATCTGGAATACATAGTCATGATCCTAAACTGTGAGGACCATAGGCAGTCATTCACATAATGCAGCACCTAGAATGTCTCTTCATGCTAAGTAAGCCTCTCAGTAGCCTTAGCCTTCGGCCAATGACCTTCCCTTCCTGGATATTCTCACACTCTCCCCTGAAACTATGTAATCCCTGGTTCATCCCAAATAGAGATATGTGTTCATAATCAGTAAAGAAACAAGAACAAGCTAAGATAGCCTGAGAAAACTGCTTCATAGAGATTGCCATGGGGAAGGCCTTTGTCCAAAAGAGCCACAAAACTGAGACTGCCGAAGAAGTCCTTCTTTCTTCTCGCAGCACTAGGCACTCCCTTACAATTGGACTGGATCCTGTTTGTCTCTGATCTTGCTCTTCCCTTACTGTCTGGCAGTCTCAATGCCAGAGGATATGGATCAACCTTTTCTGATTTCCACTCCAGGCAGTATACTAGCAGCATCCAGGTACCCCAAGCTGAGATCAGGAACCACAGCATTTATCAAAGACCCCACTTTCCCCTTCCAATATCATAAGCAGTGGTGCAAATAGCAAATAGGCCCCACAACTGGTGCTTAACGTGGGGCATGGCCCGCTGATGCATAGCCACAAAGACCTAAATCTTCCCACTCTGAAGGCTGCCTGTCCTTTATTTTCACTATTATTTGTGTTCAGAGATATTCTTTGAATTCAGGTATGATAAAGGAATATCTGATGCCATTAGGCCAGAGCGAATCTGTAATGTTGGTAGAAGCTCTGTCTGAAACCCCATAGCCCACCTGGGATTTAGAAAAGACCCACTGTAATAATTTCACAAAGTCCAAACCCCTTCCCCTCAAGCATCACTGACAGTATGCCACCAGGTACCTATTCCTGTCTCCTCTTCCCTTTTTACTTTATCAGGGATGAAAGAGACAGAAGATTGTACCTCTTCTGCTGCCACCTGCCAGTTTCTGACAGCGCACAACCAAGGGGAAGCACAACACACAGAATAGGGATGATCCGCACAGGAGGCAGAGAGACTTGACCAGCACAGACATATAGCCTGCTGGTGGTGGCAACAGTGGCAGCATCAGAGCAGGCTCCTTCCAATCCCCCAGGCCAGGCATGAATGTAACCTTGCTGCTCACTATTGGAAGAATAATGCTGTTTATTCCAAACCTAGGATTTCATGCTTCTTTATCTCACTTTTTAATATGCTTGTTCTTCCCTCATAACAGGAATACTGAAAAGCATGTTTTAAACCCAAATTTGTTTTAAAAAATTTTTCAATTTGTTTAAAAGTTCTTTTAAGCTTCAGAAAATCATCTCAGACCTATGGACCAAAGGTGAAACTGGCTACATTAATAGCCATTATTTATCTTCAATTAATAAAATAATATTATTTACTTCAGTCAGTTTATTTTTCACAGACAACCTGTTACTGTCTATCCCAGATATTAATTAACAAGGGGTTTTCTTTCTCGGGTACCTCAATAAGATGAAATATATGATTCCCATTCCCTTTTAACTGCTTTCCTCAAGGAAACACAGTTGATTTATCCCTTGAAGGATCGTAGCTCCAGAACAAGTCCCCTTTAATACAAATCTCCTTTGCCTTCCTCCTAGGGCTATAGCAATGGGCCAGCAATGTGCCACCAATCGTCCTGTTACAGGTTTAATGTGTGCATTAATCCAACTCTTCCTTTTGTTCAAATAAAATAAATAACCCCCTGTGCATGCAACACTCTACCACAGTTCAGCACCACAGTAGTCATCATTCCACAGGTTTATCTCTATGTGGAAAGGAAAACATTTTTGCCACTGCAAACTAGAGAGAGACTGACCCACCATCTATTTTGGGTGTGTTAGGATCACATTCACATTTGTTCAGACACATAAGTTGTCTGCAGAGTTTTTTAGACAAGTAGATGATGACAGCCTCAGATGACAGCCTCAGATTCCTTTAGTTACAGATGGCTTTTCTTGCTAGAGCCTACTGACAGCTACATACATGGGAGGACATATAATAGACTAATGGCTAAACCTTTAAAAAGAACTCTGTATAAAATTTTCTCCTGAGATTTCAATCCACAAAACAATTAAGTTGGTTCAATAGTCCCTCTTTGTCCTCACTCCCCACCCCTCATTACCACTTTGGTGTATCCAAAATTTTAACTGCAAATAACATAGAAGACAGTTACCATGACAACTCCTCTCCCTTATAATCCAAAATGGCATTGTAGGGCATGTGGACGGTGCTACCAGGTAGGCATAACAACTGGTGAAGTAAGGAATGTTCAACCTCCAAGAATCTCAGATTTCTGAGCCAGCAGAGGTGGAGCTACCGCTTCCCTGCCCTCTGTGCCTGCTCTGGAATACATAATCATGGCCCTCAATTAGGAGGACCATGGACAATCATTTACATAATACAACACCTAGAATGCCTCTCCATGCTAATGAATCATCTCAGTAACTTTTGCCTTAAGTCAGTTAACTTCTTTTTTAGGATATTCTCAAACTTTTACCCAAAATTATATAACTTCTGGTTCACCCCAAATAAAGATTTGTCCATAAACACTCGAAGTAAAGAAACAAGAACAAGCTAAGATGGTCTCAGAGAGATGTTTCATTAGAGATTGCGTCAGGGTAGGTATTTTTCCAAAAAACAAAGATTCCCAAAGAAGGCCTTCTCTCTTTTCCAATCCCTCCAACACTCAGTACTTGGTCATAATTTGACTGTATCCTGTTCATCTGGGGCCCTGCTTGCCTGTTATAGTCTAGGATGTAGCTGTGCCCTCATAACTCGAAAGGAGAGAAGATATTTCCTGTTCCTGACTTTCTCTCCATCTTATACACAAGTGATGCCCAGATACCCTGGAAGGAGACTGAGATTCATGGCATTTGTCCCAGATCCTGTTTACCCTTCTGAGTCTGGCTAGTAGCAGCACTCTGACAATTCAAAGATATATATGGGCTGCGGATTCCACCTCCTCCTTTATTAGCTTGTGTATTGGTGTCCTCCAGACACTGTCACAGAAGAAAGACAGAACCTGTGACGCAGAGAAAGCAGGGAAGGTATCATGAGGGGATCCAGACTATATCTTTGTTCCTACAAAAGATGGAAACCTGTGTATTCCTTTAAAACTAATTAAAATTCAACACAAGAAAGAGGTATCTTCTGGAAGCCTTTGATGCCAGCATGGATAACATGGCTTTAGGAAATAAAAATAAAAAAGATTTTGAAGAAGACATCTGATTCTGTTACATGGGGATAGCTTAAGAAATTTGCTAATGAAGGAGAAACAATAGTTCAACTGTCTGAGAAGCCTATGAACATTTCAATGTTGGCTCTTGCCATAATGCCTATGGTAACTGTATGGGTATTTAGGATAAGTCATATTTATCAGGCTTATATTCCTAATCATTCAATTAATGCAGCTTTAAGATGGGGGGACATGAATATTTATGTAGTGATAAATGAATCTTTTTGGTTACTTGGACCTTATAACTATCGTAGACCTACTCAATCTGGAGAGGAAGGTAAAGAAACTGTAAATTTTACTGTGGGAATAAAAGAAATTCTACATGTATGGGTAATGGAGTTCATTAATTATAACTTCTAAAATTTAGTTATCTAGAATTGATCATAGTTGTACCAAGAATTCTTATAGAAAAAACTTCAATGCTTCCTGCACTTTGATTTGAGTGATGGATGATTAATGGCAGTAGTTCCATAAATTTATCATCTTGAGAAAAATGGATTACTACTAAGAAGTCTGATTTGATACATTGGCAGCAATGTATTGTTGACAGTCCTTGGTTGCTTGTTAATATCTCCCAAGAAAAGTCATTGACTGGATGCCTAGAGGACTATATCCTCACTCAGAATTGAAATGACAATTGTCAAATTCAAATAAAAATGTGGACATTGCTTCTGCTTCTACAGACTTTATTGAATGGAATGGAGTTGGATCAGCAGGCACTCTATTACAATTTGGTAATTCTATTCAAAATAACTTGTGAAAATTGAAAGTGCTTTTCACCCACTAAATCAGGAACTAGAAAGTTAAACTTTAATAATGGCAGATTTAAATTGTCCTTTAATTTAGATCAACGTCACACACACATTTATGGCTTCTGTGCCATTACGTTATTTGTTGCTGAAATGACACATGAATTGACACCCTAATAACCATAGCATCATTTGTACATGCTTTGCTCTTCATAGCTATGACAATGCTAGTATGTCTCCAGATGTTACTTTTGAAAGTTCATCTACTCTCAAAGGAAGACCAGCAATCTGAATAACAGTGGTTTTGTTGAGACAATGGCAACACTCACCTGTGTTGAATCTTGCACTGGAATTTGCTAGAAGAATATTAACAACTTGATGGATGGTAGGATTGATAATTGCTGTGGTCCTGGGAATCATGCATTACTTCTATTGCTATCAGATCTGGAGATGCTATTCATAAATAAAATCAAACTGACTAATTTTTTAAAGATATGCATAAGCGTTTTCATGAACTTTGTACTCAACAAACTTAATATAGATAGGGAAATACTTGATGAAAATACCCGAATTGAGAGAAGGTGTACTAATCATTTGAGATCAGTTAGAATTACTGAGAAAAAAAATCAAATTTAAATGTGATTGGGATATTAATTTGTATTGTATTATGTTTTTAAGATTTAATGACAGAAAATATGATTGCCAAAAAGTTAAAATGCATTTGTTAGATCATCCTAATTCTTCTCAAAAGATTTATGACTTACAGAAATGAATTATACATACATGTCCAAAGAACCTGCTGAAAATAACAGAGATGGTTGTTGAAAAATGTCTTGCAGATGTTGGAGCTTCATTTAATCCATGAGTCATGTTGATAAGATTCTGGCTCTTGTGATTTTAATAATTCTGTTTGTGGTAATATCTTTCCTGGTTTTGAAATGTATGCTGATTTATTTGCATAAAACCATTAGACAACTACATAGACAAAATGTCACATTTGCTGCAAAACTCTACAATCTCCACCATAAATTTTATCCCTGACAATCTACTTAAAATCAAAAGGGAGATGATGTAGTTTTATGAGTAGTAAAGCCTTGATGTTTGGCCTTAAGTGAAATGTATAGCAGAGACTCTGTGTCTGGCCTTAAGTGAGATGTATAGCAGAGACTTTCTGTGTGGCTTTGAGAGAAATGTTTTAGCAATGTACTTACTATGTTTGTGTTAATCAGCTTAGACATTGTTTTAAGACTGAACCTTGAAGGAATTTTGTTTTCTAAAGAATCTGCACCTTGTGCTACATGAGCACTCGAAAGCTAAACCAAATTTAGTCCTAAGATACTCTTGTCAAATCTGTAGTTCTTAATTTTAATTATGGCTAGCCATGGTACAAAGGGATTGAGATTTGGATGGGTTGTCTTAAACCATGGGAAGCAAGAACAAGGTAACTTTGGCAGTTGGAACCTTTAACAACCCTAATTAACCTTGTACAATGCTTGAATATACAAAGTGAAGTGAGCTAACTTAGGGGCAATCTTTTCCAAGAAGGCTGAACCTGTCTCTTGTAGGAGAAATGAAGGCTTAGCATGTTAGTGAGCTTCTTTATGTACTGCAGCACATATGACCAACATCAACTCACCACATCTCTGACTCTGGAAGGTATTACCCATAATTATTGACAATATTTTTCATCCTAAGATCTGTGGCATTTGAGAAGCTTTGAGTGATGAAGATTAATGTGGATGTGTTCCATGTGATTTGGGATTGAGAATTGGGGTATTAATCTGCCTTCAAAGTAGTGAGGGAAATAACTATGCTAATAAAAAAAAGCAGTGACCAGTGTTCACCACAGTGTGAGAACATACTTGTGCTCATATTTGTGAAGTCACTCTGCCCTATTTGGAAATATGTGTTTGTCTTCACAGTCATAGGAGTCTGCACATCAAGATACATTATGGTACCTTATACTGATTCTAATATCCTGGCTGGTAACTATTCACTTTGCTTTATTTTGTTAAGAGTTAAATGTTTAATTGCAAATATAATTTTAAAATATATTTATTTTTAATATATGTATAACAGTTTATATCATTCTTTTGACAACATTTCGTACCTGATCATAAGGTCAATCTACACAGCACCTAAAGACCAGGATCAGTGATGATGTCCCACTGAATAGATTTTTCTCTTAACAGTAAACACATTCATGTGCCACTTAAGGAACTAGATAACAAAAACTGCTTCTCATTTGTCAAGCTGCCTCAATCATGCCAAAGCACCATTCACCCAGGGATTGATTTAATTTATACTGACCGATTTGAAGGAGAGGTTAATTCCATTCTTCAATTTTTCTCCTGCCAAAGTTCTCACACTTATCAAATTAGCCCCATTTTTCACAACATTTTGGGCCATGTTATAATAGTCAACTTTTATCATTGTTCTGAAGACATGCCAATATAAGCAGCTCAGATATAGAGTGTTCTCTAATTTTTCACAGTATCCTGTACTGAGCTATGTTAAAAACCCATGTCCACTTACAAATGTCCATACTCAAAACTCAAATGTTGCAAATGTTGTTTTTCATTAAATAAATATATAAATGGCTAACAGTGGTAACATAGGAGACACTGCTGTCCTGTCCATTTGACAAATTCTTTGATTTTTTGGAACTGTCTCATGTGGGTAGTAGCTTTATCATCACTGTCAAGACATAAATTTAGACACAAAGGGTAAGTAATTCTGTAAATACAAAAGTTCTTTGTGCAAAATAAATATAGGAATGCACAGAGTATGGCTAGTATTGTGCAAACCTAGTCACTTCAGACTGTCCTCAGAAAGCCAAGATAGATATTCTAAAACACACTCCAACCGCCTATGCAGCTTTTCCCCCCTCTGTGACATCTTGTTCACATTTCTGATATATTATTGAATGCTTTTGGATGTAGAAATGTTTCTTTGGTGGCGGGACCTGGTTGGAAAGAGAGATGGGTGAGTGGAAAAGAACACTTGCTGCTGTTGCAGAGGACCTAGGTTGTGTTCCTAGCACACATGTTGGCTGACAAGGGCCTGTAATTCTAGCTCGCAATCATTCACATACCCTTTTCTGTGCTGTGTAGGCACTGCATTGTCATAGGGCACATATATACTTGCAGGCAAAATATTCATGCACACAAAATCGAAATAGAATAAATGAATCTTTTGATAAATAATTTTCATTTTGATATAGTGGATTATTTCAGAGGCAAGTGACAAGTGAACATAAAACACTGGAGATTTTAATAAAATGCAGTGTACTAAGTATGGTCAGACTTTATAGAAAGATGTCCCATCTTCCCAGGTCATTTCACAAGCAAAAGATGGACCCATATCTAAGATGTACCCAGAAATATTTATTGTTATCTTTGATGATTATGGGCTATAGTGTTAACAACAGTTGAATTACTAACAACATTGCTTGATAAGCAGTACAACATGAAAAGTTAATATGTGCTGAACCAGCATGAAGAAATTTAGTTACTAAAACATTTTATTAAAATTATCTATAAAGCGCAGCCACTGGCCACAGCACTCCATAGCCAAATAGCCCCAGGAGAATACCAGACTCCCAGGAGTGTGGGCAAGACTTTGAGCAGTATAAACCCAGCAACTTTGCTCAGCAGGACCGGCCCAGAACCCTCAGGCCAAAGGGAATGAGGAGTGGTCTTCCAGTTTCCTTTTGTGGCCAGGGAGCTGATCCTGTGACACAGGGCTCCATACTCTAAAAGTGTCAGGAGAGAGCTGGTCTCCCAGGAGTGCTGACACACCTTTCAGCACAGGCAAGACCACCACTACTGTTCAAATTCCTGGATCAAGAGAGACCCTGGTAGAGCCACCAGGACACAAGAACCAAGGAACTCCTGAGGACAGAACCCTTCTGGTTTCTGTCCGCACCCCAGAGCTGACCTGGTACCAGCTCTCCAAACCAAATTCCTCTCAAAGAGAGCTGGTCTCCAAGGAGTACTGACACAGAGGCTTGCAGGTGGGAAAAGACACAGTCAGAGAGTGAAAGAGGAGTTAACAACAGACATGACCAGATGGCAAAAAGCAAGGGCAAGAACACAAATAAGAGAAACCAAGGCAACTTGGCATCATCAGAACACAGTTCTCCCTCCACAGAGGGCCTTGTATACCCCAAAACACCAGAACAGCAAGATTAAGATTTAAAAGAACATCTCATAATGATGATAGAAGATTTTAAGAAGAAATCAAATAACTCCCTTAAAGAAATACAAGAGAATATAGGTAAACAACTAGAAACCCTTAAGGAGGAAACACAAAAATCATGTAAAGAATTACAGGAAAACAAAATCAAACAGACAGAATTACAGGAAAGCACAATCAAACAGGTGAAGGAAATGAACAAACCCATCCAGTATCTAAAAATGGAAATAGAAACAATAAAGAAATCACAAAGGAAGAATACCTTGGAGTTAGAAAACCTAGGAAAGAGATCAGGAGTCATAGATGCAAGCGTCACCAGCAGAATACAAGAGATAGATGAGAGAATCTCAGGTGTGGAAGATACCATAGAAAACATTGACACAACAGTCAAATAAAATGCAAAATGCAAAAAGCTCCTAACCCAAAACATCCATGAAATCCAGGATAAAATTAGAAGACCACACCTAAAGATAATAAGTATAGAGAAAGTAATGATTCCCATCTTAAGGGGCCAGGAAATATCTTCAGCAAAATTATAGAAGAAAACTTCCCTAACCTAAAGAAAGAGGTGAACATAAGCATTGAAGAAGCCTATAGAATTCTAAATAGATTGGACCAGAAAAGAAATTCCTCCCATCACATAATAGTCAAAACACCAAATGCACAAAACAAGGAAAGAATATTAAAAGCAGTAAGGGAAAAATGTCAAGAAACATATAAGGCAGAACTGTCAGAATTACACCAGTCTTCTCACCAGAGACTATGAAAGCTACAAGATCCTCAGCAGATATCATACAGACCCGAAGAGAATGTAAATGCTAGCCCAGGCTGCTATATCCAGCAAAACTCTCAATTACCATAGATGGGGAAAAGAAGATATTCTATGACAAAACCTAATTTACACAATATCTTTCCACAAACCCTGCCCTACAAAGGATAAAAGATGGAAAATGCCAACACAAGGAGGAAAATTATGCCCTAGAAAATGCAAGAAAGTAATCATTCAACATACTCAAAAGAAGATAGACACAAACATAAAAATCACATCGAAAATAACACGAAGCAAGAATCACTATTCCTTAATATCTCTTAACATCAATACACTCAATCCCCAATAAAAAGATATAGACTAATAGACTGGGTACATAAACAGGACCCAGCATTTTGCTGCATACAGGAAACGTACCTCAGAGTTAAAGACAAATACTACCTCAGAGTAGAGGGCTGGAAAACAAGTTTCCAAGCAAATAGTTTCAAGAAACAGGCTGGAGTAGCCATTCTAATATCGAATAAAATCAAATTTCAACCAAAAGTCATCAAAAAAGATAAGGAAGGACACTTCATACTCATCAAAGAAAAAATCTACCAAGAAGAACTCTCAATTTGGAACATCTATGCTCCAAATGAAAGGGCACCCACTTTCATAAAAGAAACTTTACTGAAGCTCAAAGCACACATTGCACCTCACACCTTAATAGTGGGAAAGATCAACACCCCACTTTCATCAATGGACCGATCTTGGAAACACAAACTAAACAGAGACACAGTGAAACTAACAGAATTTATGGACCAAATGGATGTAACAGATATCTATAAAACATTTCATCCTAAATCAAAAGAATATACCTTCTTTTCAGCACCTCATGGTACCTACTCCAAAATTGACGATATACTCGGTCACAAAACAAACCTCAACAGATACAAGAAGATTGAAATAATCCTATACCTCCTATCACACCACTATGGATTAAGGTTGGGCTTCAATGGCAACAAGAGCATCAGGAAGCCCACAAACACATAGAAGCTAAACAACACTCTACTCAATGATAACTTGGTCAAGGAAGAAAGAAAGAAAGACATCAAAGACTTTCTAGAATTTAATGAAAATGAAATTACAAAATACCCAAACTTATGGGACACAAGGAAAGCAGTGTTAAGAGGAAAATTCATAGCTCTCAGTGCCTCCAAAAAGAAAGTGGATAGAGCATACACTAGCAGTTTAAAAGTACACCTGAAAGCTCTAGAACAAATAGAATCTAATAAACCCAAGAGGTCTAGAAGGCAGAAAATAATCAAACTCAGGGCTGAAATCAAACAAGTAGAAACAAAAAGAACAATACAAAGAATCAGCAAAACCAGGAGCTGTTTTTTTGAGAAAATCAACAAGATAGATAAACTCTTAGCCAGACTAATCAGAGGGGACAGAAACAGTATCCAAATTAACAAAATCAGAAATGAAAAGGGAGAAAAAATGACAAATTCTGAGGAAATTAAAAAGATCATCACATCCTACTACAAAAGTCTATACTCAACAAAATAGGAAAATCTGGATGAAATGGACAAGTTCTAGACAGATACCAAATACCAAAGTTAACTCAGGATCAGATAAACCATCTAAACACTCCAGTAACCCCTAAAGAAATGGAAGCAGTCATTAAAAGTCTCCCAACAAAAAAGAAAAAAGAAAAAAAAGCCCAGGACCAGATGGATTTAGAGCAGAATTCTATCAGATCTTCAAAGAAGACCTAATACCAATACTCTTCAAACTATTCCATAAAATAGAAACAGAAGGAACACTACCCAGTTCATTGCATGAGGCCACAGTTACACTGATACCAAAACCTCACAAAGACCCAATAAAGAAAGAAAGCTTCAGACCAATTTTTCTTATGAATATCGATGTAAAAAATACTCAATAAAATTCTCACAAACCGAATCCAAGAACACATCAAAATGATCATTCACCATGATCAAGTAAGTTTCATCCCAGTGATGCACTTGGACTTCAATACCAGGAAATCCATCAATGTAATGCACTACATAAACAAACTCAAAGAAAAAAACTACCTGGTCATTTCATTAGATGCTGAAAAAACATTTGACAAAATTCAACATACATTCTTGATTAAAGACTTGGAAAGATCAGGAATTCAAAGCCCATACCTAAACACAGTAAAATCAATATACACCAAACCAGTAACCAACATCAAACTAAATGCAGAGAAACTTGAAGCAATCCCACTAAAATCAGGGACTAGACAAGGCTGCCCTCTCTCTTCCTATCTATTCAATATATTACTTGAAGTTCTAGCTAGAGCAATTAGACAACAAAAGCAGGTCAAAGGGATACATTGGAAAGGAAGAAATCAAAATATCACTATTTGCATATGGTATGATCATATACTTATGTGATCCAAAAAACTCCAACAGAGAATTCCTACAGCTGATAAACAACTTCAGCAAAGTGGCCAGATACAAAATTATCTCAAAGAAATCAGTACCCTTCCTATACTCGAAGGATAAACAGGCTGAGAAAGAAATTACGAAAATGGAACTCTTCATAATAGTCACAAACAATATAAAGTATCTTGGTGTGACTCTAACATAACAAATGAAGGATCTGGATGACAAGAACTTCAAGTCTCTGAAGAAAGAAATCAAAGAAGATCTCAGAAGATGGAAAGAACTCCCATGCTCATGGATTAGCAGTATTAAAGTAGTAAAAAATGGACATTCTGCTAAGAGCAATCTAAAGATTCAATGCAATCCCCATCAAAATTCCAACTCAATTCTACCTATACTTACAAGGAGCAATTATCAAATTTATTTGGAACAACAAAAAACCCAGGGTAGCAAAAACTATTCTCAACAACAAAAGACATTCTGGGGAAATCAGCATCCCTGACCTCAAGCTGTACTACAGAGGAGCAGTGATAAAAACTGCATGGTTATGGTACAGTGACAGGCAGGTAGATCACTGGAATAAAATTGAAGACCCAGAAATGAACCCACACACTTAACGATTACTTGATCTTTGAGAAAGGAGCTAAAACCATCCAATGGAAAAAGGACAGCATTTTTAACAAATGGTGCTGGTTCAACTGGCGGTCAACTTGTAGAAGAATGCAAATTGATCCATTCCTATCTCCTGGTGCAAAGCTCAAGTCCAAGTGGATCAAGGACCTCCATATTAAACCAGATACTTTGAATCTAATAGCAGAGAATGTGGGGGAAATTCTCAAATCATGAACAGAACACCAATGGCTTATGCTCTACGGTCAAGAATCGACAAATGGGACCACATGAAATTGCAAAGCTTGTGTAAGGCAAAGGACATATTAAATAGGACAAAATGGCAATGAACAGATTGGGAAAAGATCTTTACCAATCCTACATTTGATAGAGAGCTAATATCCAACATATACAAAGAACTCAAGAAGTTAGACTCCAGAAAACCAAATAACCCTATCAAAAAATGGGGAACAGAGCTAAACAGAGGATTCTCAACTGATGAAATTAGCAGGGCTGAGAAGCAACTAAAGAAATGCTCAACATCCTTACTCATCAGGGAAATGCAAATTAAAACAAGTCTGAGATTCCACCTCACATCAGTCAGAATGGCTAAGATCAAAAACTCAGCTGACAGTAGATGCTGGCAAGGATGTGGAGAAAGCAGAACACTCCTAAATTTCTGTTAGGATTTCAAACTGGTACAACCACTCTGGAAATCAGTTTGTCAGACCCTCAGAAAAATGGACATACTACCACCTGAGGACCCAGCTATACCACTTCTGGGCATATGATGCTCAGAAGATGCTCTAACATGTAATAAGGACACATTCTCCACTATGTTCTTAGCAAAATTATTTATAATAGCCAGAAGCTGGAAACAATCCAGATGTCCCTCAACAGAGGAATGTATACAGAAATTGTGGTACGTTTACACAATGGAATACTACGCAGCTATTAAAAACAATGACTTCATGAAGTTCTAAGGCAAATGAATGGAACTTGAAAATATCTTCCTGAGTGTGCTAACTCAGTCACAAATGAATGAACATGGTATGTACTCGCTTATAAGTGGATATTAGCCCAAAATTTTGGAATACCCAAAATCCAATTCACAGCAAACGTTAGACCGAGCCTGGGGGCTCAGATAGAGGAGTTGGTGAAGGGACTGAAGGAGCTGAGGTAGCTTGCAGCCCCATGGAGGAAGCAACAGTGTCAACTGGGCTGACCCCCCAGTGCTCCCAGAAACTGGACCACCAACCAAAGAATACACATAGTGCTTGCCACATATGTTGCAAAGGAGAGCCTTGTTGGCCATCAGTGGGAGGAGAGATCTTTGGGTTTGAGGGTCTTAGATGCTCCAGTATAGTGAAATGCCCAGGAGGAAAGACGGGAGTGGGTGGATGGGTGTGGGAATACCTTCATAGAAGCAGGGGGAGGGGAGTTGGAATAGGGGGATTCCAAAGGGGAGACCTGGAAAGGGGAAAACATTTGAAATGTATATAAGGTATCAATATATACATATGTATATATATATTTTCATATATACATTTATTTATATATGAAAAACTTCTGCATATACTTCCTATTTCTTATATTGGTGAACCAATACTAGTAAAATTTATAATGCATTCAAATAAAGGAGATATATTCACAATACATAAAAAAGAAATCTGAAAACTGTTAAAATGCAAACATTGTTCAAACAGAAGTGAAGAACTAGCGTGTGGAGATGAACATTGCTGATGTGTAGAGTACTGGCACTTTATGCACATGACCCTGTGTTCCATTCACTACAGTGATAAACTGAGGGGTGGTATCCACCAGTGTATGCTTAACATTATAGTGCAACCTAAACCAGGGAAGATAACTTAAGATACATTTGGTACCATCCTGGTGTTCATTTTATAACTTTTTTTCAGTTTTACCTTCCCTATTTAAATAGGGTCATGTCAAATCAGTTATTATATGACAAATCATTCAATACAGACATATTTGCTCTTTCTATAACCCATAATATACTTACTGTCACATAGGAGTGAATTTTACTCTAGAAATGTATTCACAGTATACATATTCCCATGGTTGTGTCCTTATCTTTCCATTCCAGTGTTCACTATGTGAAGCCATTGGAAGTCCACATATAACAACAGTAAGTGCTAACTTCAGTCTATAGGTCATGTAATTTAAGGTGAGCTATCACACCTACTTTTTACTACAACCCTTCAGCACATTCTCTGGTAGGTTACATTACCCTGGGGTTACCCAGAGTAACACTCAGGGGGAAAATTATATTACAGTAAGAACCTACACAGACTGGCACAAGACTAGAAACACTTCTAAATCACTCACCTCTTGACTATGGAATTGTATTTCTGCCTCCTCAGTCTGATACATGGAACAGTTTCTTCTCCAGATTCCCATTACCAGACACAAGTAATTTTGCAGGCTTCTTCTCTCTGAAGCACACATCCTGAATCATAAAGTCCTAACCTGACTTCTTGTCTCTGCAACATGCTGGACACAACACACATATCTTGACCTCAGAATAAAACGTACTTTTGGAGATGGAGGCAGTTAAAGCCTGAAATAAATCCCTGTGACTCTGCGATCTCATCTCCCTCCAGAATGACAATTTTCGTTTCACCTACAATGACAATGACAGCACTGCCTTTGGGAGACAAAATCATTCATGAAACTTTTTGCAATCACTAATTTAAAAATACACGTAAAAGTTTCTCATGAATATCTTCCTTTAGGGACAATGTGCTTTGAATGGATTTTAAGTTTTCATGACCCTTGGAGGCTGACTGTGTCTCCTGTGGAAAATTCTAGTCTTATTTCAATTACTGAGAAATTTATAGAACTCTCTATGTTTAATTGGACCCAGGTGTCTCTGATTTCTTCTAAAACAAATCCAATTAGGCTTTTTGTTTTGTTTTATTTTGTTTTAAGATTTAGAACAAGTACTTCTTAAATGTCTCTGAGCATTTCATACATGCCTATATGTTTTAGTCAAGTCCACCCCCATTACCATCTTTCCATGTCCTTTCTTACCCCACAACTACTATTCCCTCCAAATTCAACATGTTTCTTGAAACACAAAAGATGGAAACCAAAGCAAAACATAACATCAATAAGTACTACTACTACAGTAACAATACCTGAGTCTTTTTAGTGCTTTTAGTATGTGCCTATTTCATGAGCATCTATGCAAGCATAGGTGATCTCCAGCCACATATTCTTGTCCCTGATAATGCTGCCAGGTATGGGTTCCATCTTGAAAAGTAGACCTTCAGTACAATGAGGATGTTATTAGTTATTCCCATGATGTTCATGACATTACTGAAACAAGTTTGTTGGTGTTATACCTCTTGGGGTTCACATCTCAGAATGCTTATGGTTACTTCCAGCACTATGAAAACTATCCTGTAGGGATAAAGTTTTATGGTGATATCCAGCTCATTTCTCAACATTATATGACTCAAGCATGTAGTATCTTTAGCAACAGCACCTTATCCTACAAAAGTCACAGATGCCTAAACATTACAGGTTATTGACATTAATGTACAGTTATCCTAGGAGATCCTTTCAACATTTCATATAATGTAATACAAGTTAATTTGTGATGTCATGAAAAATTTTTAGTAAAAGTCCAAAAATAAGGGCTTTAGTATGAAACAGGTGTTCTATCAGCTGGCATTCAAGTATGTGGTAAAATAAATTTATCATCAATTTATTCTTTTACTTATTTAGTTCATACCTATAGAAAACTAACAGATACTGATTTAATTTGTTAACATTACTAAGATGTGCAATACATAAAACATATAATATGTTAGACATATTCAAGAAAATCATTCTTATACTATCCATTGAATATACTTTCATAAACTACAATTGATTGAAAAATAGTGAAAAATAAATTTTATAGAAAAGACATCCTGTTTAGGGCTGAATACTCACCGCCTCTAACTCTAAATAAACTAAAAAGTTATACATTCCCCCCATGTACTTCTGTCCAATGTCAAATGAAGTTATTCTAACCAAGATTGAGAGCATCTGGAGGGGATAGGAGCTCCAAAGGAAGACCCAAAGAATCAAATAACCTGGAACCTTGGGTTTCTGAAACTGAAATACCAAACAAAAAATCATACACAGACTTGACTTCTAAGCCTCCCCTCATATGTATAGCAGATGTGCAGCTTGGTCTTCATTATGGTCTGGAACAAATGGAGCAGGTACTATCCCAAAACCTGTTACCTGTACATGGAATATGTTCTTCAAGCTGGGCTGCCTTGTCTAGCATAGACAGGATGTGCCTAGCCTCACAGAGATTTGTTGGGCAAGGGTGGGGGTATAAGCAGTGAGGGCCCACTCACTCAGAAAAGAAGGTGTGGAGAATTGTGGGGGGGTTACTGGGAAGGAGGTGAGCAGGTGTCTTTGTGGGATGTTGGAGCATCTTTGAGTATATGCCCAGGAGTTTTATAGCTGGGTCATAGGTAGGACTATTTTCAGTTTTCTGAGAACCCACTAAAATTGATTTCCAAAGTTGTTGTACAAGTTTACACTCCAACAAGCCATGAGAAATGATCCCCCTTGCCTCACATCCCTGTCAACATGTGCTATCACTTGAGTTATTGATCTTAGCCGTTCTGATGTGTGGAAGATGGTTCCTCAGAGATGTTTGATTTGCATTTCTATCATGACTAAGGACTTTGAACACTTTTTAAGAGCTTCTAGGCCATTTGAGATTCCTCTGTTGAGAATTCTCTATTTATTCCTGTTTCCCAGTTCTAATTGGGTAATTTGAGTTGTCGGTTTCTATCTTCTTGGGTTCTTTGTAAATTTTAAACAGAATAAAATTTGGGTAGAAAGTTCTGTGGGTGGGTATTGCTCCACTGTATTGCTCCACTGGGGTTTCTACCTGGCTACAGAAGGTGATCTTCTTAGGTTCTATAACCCCAATGCTATGAGTCATAACTGAAGTGACCCCATTGGTGCTTGGGTGCCTCCCACAGTCCTGGTCTTAATCATATCCATTAGATGCCCCCTACCTCATGATCTATTTGAATTTCAGATTGCCACTCATTCTCATGGCCATCCTCCCACAGAATCCTGAGTTCCCCCCAATCCCCGCCTCATCCCTTCTTCAACCCAGGTCCCTCCCTCCACTTGCCTTTTATGCTAGTTTATTCACCCTTTCAAGTGAAATTCAAGCTTCCTTGCTTGTGCATTCCTTCTTGTTTAGTTTCTTTGGATCAGTGGATTGTGGCATGGGTATTCTGTATTTTATGGGTAATATCCACTTATAAGTGAGAACATGCCATACAGTTCTTTTGTAATTGGAATATTTCACTCAGGATGATATTCTTAATTTCAATCCACTTGGCTGCAAAATTCATGATTTCTCTTTTAATAGTTGAATAATATCCCAATTTGTAGATTATAACATTTTCTCCATCCATTCTTCAGTTGGTGGACATCTAGGTTGTTTCCAATTTCTGGCTACTATGAGTAAAGCTGCTATGTTGTTGGACATAGTTGTGTAGTTGTCTGTGTGAGATGGTGGAGCATCTTTTGGGTATATGCCCAGGAGAGGTACACCTGAGTCTTGAGGTAGAACTATTTCCAGTTTTCAAAGAAACTGCCAAATTTTCAAAATGGTGGCACAAGTTTGCACTCCAAACAGCAATATAG
>CM052717.1:48075755-48102296 GCA_028551405.1 Uromys caudimaculatus
TAGGTCTGCCTTTATATGTTACTTGACCTTTTTCCCTTACTGCTTTTAATATTCTTTCTTTGTTTTGTGTATTTGGTGTTTTCACTATAATGCGATGGGTCAAATTTCTTTTCTGGTCCAATCTATTTGGAGTTCTGTAAGCTTCTTGTATATTTATGTTCGGGAAGTTTTCTTCTATAATTTTGTTGAAGATATTTACTGGTCCTTTAAATTGGGAATCTTCACTCTCTTCTATACCTATTATCCTTAGTTTCTGTCTTCTCATTGTGTCCTGAATTTCATGGATGTTTTGGGTTAGAAGCTTTTTGCATTTTGCATTTTCTTTTACGGTTGTGTCGATGTTATCTATGGTATCTCTGCTCCTGAGATTCTCTTCTATCTCTTGTATCCTGTTGGTGATGCTTACATCAAAGACTCCTGATCTCTTTCCTAGGTTTTCTAGCTCCAGGGTTGTCTCCTTTTGTGATTTCTCTATTGTTTCTATTTCTATTTTTACCTCCTAGATAGTTTTGTGCATTTCCTTTGTCTGTTTGATTGCGTTTTCTTGAAATTCTGCCTTTTTGATTGTGTTTTCCTGTAATTCTTTAATGGATTTTTGTGTTTCCTCTTTAAAGGCTTCAAGTTGTTTATCTCTGTTGTCTTGTATTTCTTTGAGGTTGTTAGTCATTTCTTTCTTAAAGTCTTCTATCTTCATCATGAGAAAGGATTTTAAATCTGAGTCTTGCTTTTCTGGTGTGTTGGTGTATCCAGGGCTTGTTGTGGTTGGAGAACTGGGTTCTGATGATGTCAAGTAACCTTGGCTTCTGTTCCTTATGTACTTACCCTTGCCTTTTGCCATCTTGTTAACTCTGATATTAGCTGATCTTACTCTGTGTAGTTGTGGCTTGTCCCTCCTGCAGGCCTCTGTGTCTATACTCCTTGAAGACCAGCTTTCTCTGAGAGGTGTTTGGGTTTGGGGAGCTGTGGCACAGGATCAACTCTGGGGTGCAGACATAAATCACAATGATCTTGTACCCAGCTGTCCCTTGGTTCCTATGTCCTGATGGCTCTGCAAAGGTCCCTCTTAATCCAGTGAGTTTGAACAGAAGTGGTGGTATTGCATGTCCTCAAAGGTGTGTCAGCATTCCTGGGATACTGGCTGTCTCTTGGAGACCTGTGGCCCAGGCTGAGGTTCCCAGGCACAGACCGTTGGTGGCCCAGGCAGAGTTCTCCACCCACAGATGGAAACCAGAAGCTTCAGAGGTTTCCTGTCCTCAAAGTGTCCTCAGGCCCTGTATCCCACCTGTTCTGAGCGGGTCTCAGTGTGTAGTGTTACCCCCCTTAACACCACTCACGACTTTTCCATGCTTCTGAGAGGGTAGCTTTATGCTGGCACTAGTTGGCTATGGAGTCCTGGTGGCCTAGGCAGAACAAAGCTCTATATCTTAAAATAGGTATCATGGGTGGCAGGCTTAAGACAATTTCTAAAGTGACAATGACATTCAGATAATCCTCCTATTTTCTGAATGCCAACATGTGAAATAGTACTCCTAGCTATGAATGAAAACACAGCCCTACCATAACTCCTTAAGGGTGCAGTTTGGATCTTTCCAAGCTTTACACAGAAGGTTCACTCCAGTATCCTCCAGGAAATTTGATCCCAGATCAAGCAGGGCAAGGTGTTTGTTGCTCAAAAGGGCTTCATAGAGATGGCCACAGGCAATGAATGTGAGACAGCAGTTAGACAACCTGAAAGAGGATCACATGTCAGCACCTCATATACTGTTGTAACAATTACATGCCTTCTCCATCTTTCATGTTCTTCCTATACTGAATTTCTACTTTGCATGAAAAAAATGGAAATGGTCAGGTGAGATGGCTAAATACCCTTGCTACCAAGTCTGAGGACCTGCTGCGGATTCATGCTATAAGGTAGCAGTCCCCCAGGAATGAATGGTGTTCAAAACTTGTCACCAAATTGAGGACTCCCTTTCTTATTGGGGCTTCCCTCTCCTTACCACCCTTATTCTGGACAGTGTCTCTAAATACAGGTGGCTGTTCTCGTGTGCCCTTTTCTGAAAAGTGACATTGTACTGAGCTCTCTGCAAGGGTGCATAACTGAGCAAATGCATCCTACTTTGACTTCCTTTCTGGATAAAAATTAGTTCCTGTACTATAACCAATTAGCCCATACTGCTCCCTTGATGGTATGACCAATTATCACTTTCTACCTGTACCCCTAAAAATCCCTTCTATGACCTATCCCTGAAACAATACACTAGACTTGTCTTGCTACAACAGTCTCTGCAGGTCATTCTTTCCATGTTCATGGCCATCTGAACTGTGCTCTCTACCTCTGACACCTTTCTCCTCTCAGCCTGGTGGCCAACAGCCTCTAGCAAAAGAGGGGCACCACAAGAACCTAAGTTAATTCCCACAGGATGGAAGCAAATAACTCACTCCCACAAGTTGTCATCTGTCTTGCATATGTTTGTGAGTTTCCCACCCTCTCTCTTCAATAAGGGATAGAAACATTTTCAGACTTTTTTATTTTTTATTTATTTTTTATTTTTTTGATACTTTATTTACATTTCCAATGTTTCCCCCTTTCTAGGTCTCCTCTTTGGAGACCACCTATCTCTTGCCCCTACCCCATCTCTATGAGGGAATTCCACCTCCCACCCACTCGGCAGCCCACTCCCATATTCCCACCTTGACATTCCCCTTTACTGGGGCCTCTCCTCCCTCTGATGGCCAACAAGGCCCTCCTCTACCACATATATGGTCCGAACTATGAGTCCCTCCATGTGTATTCTTTGGTTGGTGGTCCAGCCTCCAGGAAGACCGGGGGTGGAGGGGGTGAAGCCAGTTGACACTGTTGCTCTCTCCATAGGGCTGCAGACTCCCTCAGCTCCTTCAGTCCCTTCTACAACTCCTCCATCTAGGACCTCACTCTCAGTCCAACAGGTACTGTAAAGTGAATCTTGGGTATTCCAAACATTTCTGCTACTATCCACTTATCAGTGAGTACATACCATGTTCGTTCTTTTGTGACTGAGTTACCTCGCTCAGGAGATATTTTCAAGTTCCATCCATTTGCCTGCAAATTTCATTATATCATTGTTTTTAATAGCTGAGTAGTACTCCATTTTGTAAATGTACCATATTTTCTGTATCCATTCCTCTGATGAGGGACATCTGGGTTGTTCCCAGTTCCTGGATATTATAAATATGGCTGCTATGAACATAGTGGAGCATGTGTCTTTATTACATGTTGGAGCATCTTATGGGTATATGCCCAGGAGTGGTATAGCGGGGTCCTCAGGTAGTATAATGTCCATTTTTCTGAGGGTCCGCCGAACTGATTTCCAGAGTGGTTGTACCAGCTTGCAATCCCACCAACAATGGAGGAGTGTTCCTCTTTCTCCACATCCTTGCCAGCATCTGCTGTCACCTGAGTTTTTGATCTTAGCCATTCAGACTGGTGTGAAGTAGAATCTCAGACTTGTTTTGATTTGCATTTCCCTGATGACTAAGGATGTTGAACATTAGTATAGATGCTTCTCAGCCCTGCAAATTTCCTCAGTTGAGAATTCTCTGTTTAGCTCTGTTCCCCATATTTTGATGGGGTCATTTGGTTTTCTGGAGTCTAACTTCTTGAGTTCTTTGTGTATGTTGGATATTAGCCCTCTATTGGGCATAGGGTTGGTAAAGATCTTTTCCCAATCTGTTGATTGCCATTTTGTCCTGTTGACAGTGTTCTTCGCCTTACAGAAGCTTTGCAATTTCATGAGGTCCCATTTGTTGATTCTTGATTTTAGCACATAAGCCATTGGTGTTCTGTTCAGGAACTTTTCCCCTGTACCCATGTGTTCGTTCAGAAGGTGGAAAGCTCTCCCCTGCTCATGGATTGGCAGGGTTAATATAGTAAAAATGGTCATCCTGCCAAAAGCAATCTACAGATTCAATGCAATCCGCATCAGAATTCCAACTTCAAATTCATTTGGAACAACAAAAATCCCAGGATAGCAAAAGCTATTCTCAACAACAAAAGAACGTCTGGGGGATTCAGCATTCCTGATCTCAAGCTGTACTACAGAGTAGTAGTGATAAAAACTGCATGGCACTGGTACAGCAACAGGCAGGTAGATCAATGGAATAGAATTGAAGACCTAGAAATGAACCCACACACCTATGGTCACTTGATTTTCGACAAAGGAGCCAAAACCATCCAGTGGAAAAAAGACAGCATTTTCAACAAATGGTGCTGGTTCAACTGGCATTCTACATGCAGAAGAATTCGAATTGATCCATTCCTATCTCCCTGGACAAAGCTCAAGTCCAAGTGGATCAAGGACCTCCACATAAAACCAGATACACTGAATCTATTAGAAGAGAAAGTGGGGAAAAGCCTAGAACACATGGGTACAGGGGAAAAGTTCCTGAACAAACATTTTTTAAAAAACTAGATCACCATATATGTTGGCAAAACTGACTGTTGATTTTCTTGACAACTTACTTGTAGAACAGTAAATCAACTAACATTTCCACCCATATCAGAAATTTATCATCTATGCAGAATCCTGTTCTAGTGACTTCATTAACTTTGTTCATTATTTATTCTTGTTCTCTCTCTCTCTCTCTCTCTCTCTCTCTCTCTCTCTCTCTCTCTCTCCCTCTCTCTCTGTGTGTTTCTGTCTGTCTGTCTCAGTGCAGATATATGTGCATGTGGAGATCAGAGTTCAGGTCAGATGTCATACTCTGGAACACAAGGAATCCCCTTTGAGATAGGGTTTCTCTCTGGTCTGCAACTCATTTATTACACTTGGCTGGTTGTCCAACAAGGCCCAGGGATCCATTCTTCTGTCTCCAGTTCTTCAGTGTGTCTCTAGACCTGGGTTTTTCACATGTATTCTGGTGATCAAATTCAGGTCATCATGTTCAAGTGGCCAAGGCTGTTTTTTTTTTGTTTGTTTGTTTACTTAGCTATTACTCCACACAAATCCTATTACTTTAAATATTTTTACTAATCCAGTTACTTGTTTGAACTAAAGACTAGTAATTTAAAGACTAATATTTAAGGCAACTCATGATCAATGTAGCTCTTTATAATTACTAGCCACCATTTGTAATTTAATTTAATCTACTATATATCAAGTGCTAATTAAATAACCAAATAATTTCGTTTTCAAATGTAATTTTTTCTGCTCTCTTTTGAGACATGGTTTGACTTTTTAGAGTGCATCTTTTTCTCCCTTTCTTTTCCAAGCTTCCTTTCAGGATTCTAGAAATGGTTCAACATTGATAATCACTTTCTGATCTTGCAGAAGATTCAGGGTTCAGTTCCAAGTACCTACACAGCACTTATATGGTGCTCATAATCTCCTAACACTACACTTGTAAAGGACTAATGACCTCCTTTGGCCTCTGCAGGCTCATGCACATGGTACACATAAATTTATGGAAACACACACACATACACATAAAATAATAGATTTTTAGACGTTTATTTTCTTGCATATTAAGCATTCCTAAGTAAAAGTGAAAGTTCGTGATGCTCCAACATACAAAAGGTTTTCAAAATCACACAATACCACAATAAGAAAATTCCATAACTGTGCTCATATTATAGAGCTCAGATCAAAACACAAGGCACTGAAAATAATGTGTAAAACTACCCCCAAGCCAAGTGCACCAATTTTATACAATATGTAAATAAATTTCATGGTAAGACTCATAATATGTGAATATTCCAAAAAAAAATTTAAAACACTTCTGGTCTCTTCATAAGCAGTGCACATAAGAGATACTTAATCTGAACTAGTTTTCTTTGACAAACAGGTGTCTCTATCATGGTCAATATTCAATGTTCCCACATTTTATATGCATGCTCATATCCGTAAGCTCCACAGGCATGTATTACTGCATAAATACGTGATCACAAAGGACATAATAATGTGTGTGTCTCTATAATCTTCCTCTTCCACAAACCAAGGTGCCTTTCAGCACATTCTCCATCTTAAGGTCTTTGATGGAATAATAAGTTATCTAGTATGTCTTCCCTGGGACAGTAGTCTGGCAGTCTTCAACCATGAGAAATCACCCTCAAGCTCATGGCATGAGACAGCTTATAGTGACTTAGGTAAAATATAAGAAGCCCTGCCTTGGAAAGTAATCTTTTTTTTTTTCTAATATTCTCCTCTGGCAGAGTAAAAATCTTTTTCCAGCTGCCTCTTCTTTATTCATGATAATTACATTCATTAAGTTAAAAGAAGTTTCAGAACTTGAAATTCGTCTGAGTTCAGTCTCATGGTATCTCTTCTTGCATTTATTCCACTTTTTGGTATGGCATATGAGGCATAGAATGTGACTGAGTCTTATGACATACCACAATCTCTCCTGTATTCCTTAATGGACATGTGACCACCTTTATGATACTCAGACCAATGTGTCACATTCTGCAACACCCCCAGAGCATGCTCTGCCAGAATAACTCACATCAGTAACTCCAGGGCACAGCTTGGATCCTTCAGCATTTCACAGAGTGACATCAATCCTTTCTTCTTCAAGGGATTTTCAACCAATGAGAGATGTTTCACCTTAGAGTTGATAATTTAAGTGGCAATTATATAACATGCCTCACTTTAGATGTCACAATTTCCCAACCTGAATGTGAGAAACATGTCACAGGTTAGGAAAAACATCTTTAGGTGATCTATGTAAGACTGTCTATTGCTTAGACAAAAGCTCCAGATTCTAATACCAGTCCAGACTTATATTATAGCCTTATTTAATTTATAAGCATAATTGCTTATCTATCATAGTGAATTTATAGAATTCTACTGATTGAGAATAAGCCCAAGACAGTGGTTTTCAGTTATGGGTGATTTTTACTTTTTAAGATCTAAGATCCATTTGAAAATGTTTGGTGATATTGGTTGTCACAACTCCCAACAGAGAGAGATACCATCACTAAAATATGACTTACAACCCTACAAGCCTGATTACCCTTAACACTCTTTCTCACACACACATTCTCTCTCTCTCTCTCTCTCTCTCTCTCTCTCTCTCTCTCTCTCTCTCTCATCTTTTTCTCTCTTTCTCTCTCTCTCATACTTCTTGGTTCTCAAAGCTTAAAGGTTGTTATCGCTCATGCCAGATTAGTATATTCAAAAGATATGATAAGGATAATAGAAACAGAGAGAAAAGATCTAGAAGAATCCTAAGCACAAGAACGTTTCTCTCATGGATGTAGAGTGCTCCACATGGATATATTTGTCAAACTAGAATAACGCTGCTTTATTTTCATTCTTTCACCATGATAAAACTCTCTCACCAAAGCCAACAGGAAATGGTTGGGCTGATATTTCCAGGTTACAGCATCATTGAGGAAATCAGTGCAGGAAGCTGGATTCAAGAATCATAAAGGAGCTGTTTGCTGGTTTGTGATTAGCTAGCTAGACTTCTTATTACAGCAGCACCACCTGCTCAGTGAACCTTGCCTAGACATAGTAGACTGGGCCCTCTTATGTCAACTAATCCCTCACCAATATTCCCAACATACCGTCCTGAGAGACAATTACTGAACCAAAGGAATCTTCTTAGGGCTAAGTTGACAGTTAATGATAAGCAGGATGAAAATGCTGAGGTTTGAATATTTTTTAAATGGATGCTTTATCATGCAAGCATGATTGGCTTACTCCAAACTGAACTCATGGAAGACAGGCAATGAGAATGTTAGTTACAGAACATAGTGCCAACTTGGTTCTTGTGGGAACTGGCCACTATGCAGTAGCCCGCCAAATATCACCTCATTAGAATAATAGTTGATCCCATCACCTGCAAAATATAGGCACCTTCTTGCCTGGAATCAAGGCAACAGTCCAACAGAGGAAATGTTTCTGCTACCATCACTAAGCACTCATGAAATTACAAAGATTTGTAATTCCTTTATGCACCTGTGGGAAAAGACCAAACTGCATATTGCCTGACACAAGCCACCATATCACAAATGTTAATGGTATTAAACATACATCTGAGTTATCATGTCACTTATAGTTGACAGACCATGCCAACGTCCCGGCATTCTCGTGCCATTTCCTCATAGCCCAGTTACATAGCTGCCTCTTCTCTTTCTTCTCTAGCCTCCCATCAAGATCGATGTGAAAGTTTTATTTATGGATTGTTTCTATGCTGGTAAGTTTTTACCAAGCACCTCTACAATTTGACCTCGGATTTCTATGAGAGTACTGTCTCACACACTAAATAAATAAATATTATAAGATCCATATATGTTATTATGTTGGTATTCCAACCATTAGAAAAAATAAGTCATCAAACGAGAGAAAAATTTTTAGAAGGAAATGGGAACCAAGAGAATATAAATTGATTTGACACAAGTGAATTATAAACATGGCTGAAAATGTCCGAATGGGGAACTGGAGATATGGATCAGCGATTATAACTTGCTGCTTCATAAAATGACTAGAGTATAATACTAGGCACCCACACAAGATAGCTCAAAGTTGCATATATTTCCAGCTCTAGGAGGCCTAATGTATTTTCCTGGCTTTTGATGGCACCTGTATACAAGTCCATGCATGCATACATGCATGCAGGCATGCATGCAAACAAAGAGAAAAAGAAATATTCAAAATGAAATTCATTTCATACAATATGTGCTAAAAATATATTTCAAAATTATTCCTTCAAATGGATTTTTCAAAATCATTCTAAGGAAACTACTGAGTGTGGAATATGCATTTACCTACAACAGCTCCTCCACTTTGCATGTTGAACATTTCAGAACTGAGCACAGCATTTTCACCACATCATTAGAGAGATTAGTACCATAGAGGTTCAGGTATTTCAAGTGATGTAGGTGAAGAAGAGTGTGAAATAATGAACCATCTCCAAAGTTAGTCATGAAGGAACACCTGCAGAATAAAACCAAATGTTACATTATTCCAGGATGTGTGGGTCCATGACAGAGCAACTTGCATAACCCTTTCCCAGACTTTGTCATATATACTGTGGTTGTTTCGACATCCTGGTTACCCCATAAATTCTCACTAGTTATCGCCAGGTACCAAACACTAAGGCTCAAGCTACTCAGATCTTTCCCTTTTATTCCATTTCTCTCATCCAACCACATCTGCATAACACCTAGAACATTATAAGGAGACTCACACTTATCCTCATATTAAACTCTGAACATTGCCTAGTCACCGCTAAGGTTTACAACTGGTATGAATTTGGTAAAGAGAACCTGAACGGAGGAATTGCTTCCATCAGATTGGCATGACTGTGGGGCATTTTATTGATTGGTAATCAGTGTAGAAATGCATCTGCAAGGGGCATTACCCCTGGGAAAGTAAGTCAAATCAGAATAAGTAAGGTTGTGGGGACAGGTCATGGGGAAACAAGCCAGAAAGCAGCATTCCTTTATGATTTCTACTTCAGTTCCTGCTTTCAGATTCCTTCCCTAACTGCCCTTGGTGATGGATTATGATCTAGGAATGGTTAAAAAATAAAATAAGCATTTTCCTCCCCAAGGCTGCCTTTGGTCATAGTGTTTATTATAGAATCAGAAAGCAAACAAGAATTACAATTTATGTATAATACAAATACTTGAGTTTGTATTAATGCCCCCAGCTGTATGTCCAAAGGGAATAGCCTATTTCTCTTTAAGTACTACTATTTTTTTTTCTATTTTGTTTGTTTTGATATGTTTCACTTTACAGTCCTGGCCATACTGAAACTCCCTCTGTAGACGAGGCTGGGTTCAAACTCAGAGATCCACCTGCCTCTGCATTCCTAGTGCTGGAATTAAAGGATAACCCACCATCCCTCTGCTTATTTTTTTCAGACATCACTATTTATAATGGTCATAGAAGAGGTTGCAGAGTGTAAGAAAATTAGATGTAATGTTTTGTTGTTGTTGTTTTTTCTTTTTGTATTTGTTCCCATTCAAGTTGGGAAAAGTACAGCCAAACATATGCCAGGCCATGTTTCCATATGATAAGAAATATATGTCATCATGATGACTAAATAACATTGGGCAGACAGCCTTAGAGGCTAAGAGAACATACTGTTCTTATAGAGGACTAGAGTTCAGTTCCCAGCACCCATTGTAGAGAAGCTCACAACTGTTTATAACTCTAAGTCCAGAAAACACAATTCAGATGCACACATACATATTCAGAATAAAAAATAATTAAAATAGTTCTTTAATTAATATTCATTGTGGTTCCTATACCATAGTCAATCCTTGTTGAGTGTTATTTTAGTGTGCACACATACATACACACACATAAGATGTATAGGCATTTGAAAATTATATATAGATCAGATGTGTGTGTGTGTGTGTGTGTGTGTGTGTCTGTGTGTCTGTGTCTGTGTCTGTGTGTTTGTGTGTGTGTGTGACATAAACCTTCAAATATGTGACTCTTGGTACTATTATATTAACTACTTTTGATTTTTAGTTCTGCATTTATTTATGCTAGGAAGAGAGGGAATTTCTCTACCTACTTAAAGGATGTGTGACTATCAAACTTACAACAAGCTGTGGAGCTTAAAAACAGTCAGAGGCACTGTAGGAAATAGAGACATCGAATTACAGAGATCCTGTATGGCCTTTTTATTGAAATGACAACTGTCCAGATCCAACACATGCAAGTTTCATAAAAAATTGCACAACATAGTCTAATGTGTGGCTACAATTCTGCAATGAGATAACATATCATTATTCTCTAGTGGCTAAATTCAATTCAAGATATTCCTAAAATAGGCAGGTTAATCCCAAACCACTCCCAAAGCTGGCAGTTACTCTGGACACTGTAAAAAGTTCATACAGGGACAATGGTTCAACATAGCATAGTGATTAAGTAAGTAATCCCCGGCTCAGGCCACGCCTAAGAGGTTAAGAGCATCTCAGTCTCTTGTACAGGACACAAGTATGATTCCCAGAATCCATGTGGAAGCACCCAACAATCTGTAACTTCAGTTCCAAGAGATCTAATGGCCTCTTCTGATCTCCACAGGCATAGTACTCACATGGTACATAGACATATATTCAGGCAAAACCCTCATAAAATTTAAATAAATAAATAAATCTTTTTTTTTTTTAAAAAAGGAAAGTAGAGGAGAGAGAAGACATGAGGGGAGGAGAGGCAAGGGGAGTGGTTGAAAGGAGAGGAGAATTATGAGATGCATATGATTTAACCCAGACTAATCTGACACCCTGATCAGGATTGTTACCCATAGAATTAAAATCATATAACCCCAAAATTTGTTTCACTGTCTTGTTACCTGAAGCAAGTCTTGTTTGACTAAGCATAAAATTATAAACATGTTTAGAAAATTGAAAAAAATGTAATAGGATGAATCTCAAATGACATACTGAAGATAGGAAAGTTTTAGAATAAATAGCAAAAATCTGAGTTCTACTTCATAAAATGATGAAAAATAAAGTACTTATGGATTTTCTCCCAGGGAGGTACCAAGATCTTTGTAAATTTGAAATGCAATAAATACCTGGAATTCATGCTTTACAGTAGTTGCTTTTCAGAGATGAGTTACAAGTTTGGTCACAATGCTTTAAAGGCCATATATAAAATATATTATGACCTTGGATGTAGGGAAACTGAGAGTCTACAGTTTGGGACCCATGTTGGGTACCAAGATGATACTAACTAGCTGAGTTCTTTTTCATTGTGAATTAAAGCATGTACAGGCAGAAAGAGTTCCATGGAATGTGAAATCAAAATTTATTGCCATTATAGAGTTTTCATGTAGAGAAGGAACCCTATATATGGGAGACAATTGATTCTAGATGGGGTTCCAGGTTTTTCTTTGTTTTTAATGTCCCTTCCTTCTGAAGACTTCCTTTCTCTGTTGACCCTAAAATATTCATATGCCACATCTAGCATTGGGATTTGAGGCCCTGCTTTTGTTCACAAGCATGGAAATAGTTGTATGCAATACTGTTTTCTATCCAGAGCTGTGGGTATAGAAAAAACTGGTTAGGTGGTTGGGCTTAGTGTAGGGCCCTAATCATTCTGTTTGTAGTGCAATGAAAATGAAAAACCTACATGTGAATGGAAATGGGAAGTTATTGGAGGGGAAGGGGTTGGTTGCTCTCCTTTCTTTTTATTTTTATCAACTTAGAACCCCTGGATTCTATTGGTCATGCAGAAGTGTAAATCATTTGTGAGACATGCATTTAAGAAGTACTGTGATTCATTCTTAGGAGTATTCTATTCCCAATTGTCCTGTATTCTGATTTTATCTAACTTATATAAACGAACTAAATACAAAGAGTTTATGAAGAATATATTTCAACACATATGGACATTGGAGAACAACACTCATATAACTGATAGATACTACAACATAATTATAGAACACCAGTACAGAGCATTGCATGACATATTTGATTATGAGTCAGAGCCAGTCACTGCAGTTGTATCTGGTTGTAGAGGAAGAGGTAAAACTATTTTCCTAAGAAAAGCAATGTTGGATTAGACATCAGGAAATTTATTGCAGAACCGATTTTGATATGTTTTCTTCTTCTCCATTTTCTCACTTAACCAAACTACAGAGTTAAGCATAGCTGAGCTTATCTCAAATAATTTGCCTGAATCTTCAGAGACACTAGATGACATTTTATCTGATCCAAAGAGAATCTTGTTTATCCTGGAGGGATTCGATTACCTGAAATTTGACTTGCAACTCAGGACAAAATTGTACAATGACTGGAGGAAGAGGGTGCCCACACAAATTGTCTTGCATAGTTTGATACAGAAAATAATGCTCCCAGAATGTTCTCTGCTTCTTGAATTGGGAAACTCAAGTATTTCAAAATGTATTCCTTTGCTGCAATATACAAGGGAGATAATTATTCCAGGATTCTGTGAAGAAACTATAGACTTCTACTATGTGTCCTTCTTCAGAAGCCATGCAGGGCTAGAACTCTTTGAGAATTTAAAGAGTGTCAAACCATTGTTCACTTTATGTAGCAATCCTTATCTATGCTGGATGATCTGTAGTTCTTTAAAGTGGCAGTACGTAGGGAGAGAGATAGCAAAAGGTTTTGGTCAAACAGTAGCGTTTGTCTATACAGTATTATGTTGAGTGCATTTTCTGAATTAGATATCCCATTCCTCCTGATGTCCTCAGAGTCAAACACAGACACCTGTTTCCACATTCCCTCTACAGCCAACGTGCACAGTGTCTTTAATCGGGCCCTGTTCTGTTCAGATGGATTCCTGGCATTTGTTGATTTGAATGTATCCAACATTTCATTACAATATAATTGGAAACTTCTATATAATAAAGAACTATTTGGTTATGAAAAGAATTTATTATTTTTGATAATTGTAACAACAATAATGCAAAAATAAAATATGTCATTTTAAAAAATAGCATTGAAAATAACAAATGGACATTCCTCCCCCTCCCTTCTTCTCTCTGCCTAGCCCGAGCACACCCCCTTCCTTCTTTTGTTTGTTCTTTATATTGTTGAAAATGTTTCACTATGTAGTTCAGTCTGGCTTCAAAATTACTATGTAAACTATACATGTATTGACCTCATGGTTTTCTTTAACGTACTGAGTTCTTTGTTCTCAAGTACCCAGTGCTAGACACAGCTGCAATGGAGTTCTATCATGTACTTACTTATCCTTTTACCAGACATGTTCTATGAATGTATAGGCCTTCATCTCCTTGCACATGGACCTTACATTTGGGTCCTGTGAATTTCTCAAGACAGTAAAGAAAGAATTCAAATTTGCAACTTTAGAATATCTCAAGATGTAGTGCATGCCAAAAGTCTTCTGGAGGGAATATTCTACCAATAAATCACCTCACATTTCAGAGGCATTAAAATAATCTCCATGGACCAGTTTTTCTCTTGTTCATACACACTGACAGAATTATGATTTAACTGATGCTGTAAATGTCAGAAGCATCCATCCAAAATCTTCAGCCAAACCACATACTTGTGTTGGCCAGTTCTTAGTTATGTGCTTTGTTGTCTAGTCAGCAGCACTAAGATAATTGTCACTACACCTGTTTCCTCATGGAGCTAAGGATATCAGTTATTTGGCAATGACCATGTAGACATAAAGATATTGAGAATAACTGGATGTGGTCATTGTTTAGTTTACTTTTCTGTTGCTGTGATAAAACACAATGACCAAAAGCATCTCATAGTTTTACATATGTTGCTTAATGTATTAGTTTTTTTCTGGTGCCAGGCTTTCTGATGGCAAGACCCTACTGTCTGCCCTGAGATTTGCTGGGACTTGTGTCAGTAACTGGTATATTGGAGATGTTCATTAAGTTAAGAGAAATTGTTTCCTTCCAGAGGATCTGGGTTCATTTCCCAGCACTGAAAAAGCCACTGACAACTATCTGTTAATTTTATCTCCAGTGACTCCTGCCCTCTCTGGCCACCACAGGCATTTCCTGCATATGGTGCATGTTCATTTGTGTAAGCAAAATGTTCATATAATAAAAAGATATATTTTCAAAACAGAAAATGGTATTGGTATGGAATTTTAAATCAATTATATTTTTATTTTATTTTGGAAGAAAGATTTCCTATATTTACATGCTATGATATACTGCCAATATGGGGCACACTTGATCAACATGCAGCTCCAACAATTTGTCCTCTCATCTCCACATACACTCAATTATATACTCACACTAATATGTAATACAAAAAAATGTATTTGAGTAGCAGCTCACAGGTTACAAGTGCATACTGCCTTTTCAGAGGACCAGAATTCAGTTCTTCTCACAACATAAAGTGACCCACAAATTCCTGCAACTGCAGCTCCAGGGGATCTGATGCCCCCATTGCCAAAATCATACCTCATGGCACATATTCACCTGTTGACACACACACATAAATACAATTAAAAATGACCTTAAAATAAAAAATAGTGTGAAAATTATATGTTATGAATTTATGTGACTTAGTAAATGTGGGTAGGTGAATAAATATCAGGATTGGGTTAATTTCATTGCTTAATTTGAAACTATAAGGTCCAGATTATTGCTATTATATAAAACTTGTTATTAATTTAAGAATTTTTTCTGGGCCCTCTGTGTTGTTGTCTCACGCTGTCCCTCTGCGTCTCTAAGTAATAGACAGGAACATCTGTATTTTAAAATTTGTCACTAAGAGGGGAAATTCTGTCATCTGGTAGTGGTTAAAATCCAAACCAATAATGCCTCTCAATAGTCAAGACAACTTTCCAAGGATAAAATTGCACATCCTGAAACACTGATATTGCTATGGCTGGGAACACTTGTTAGTGGATGAAATGATTACATAGTTCCACCGAGGATGGACACTTAACTCCGTCATCAAATTACTTTCTAATACATGGCTCATGTGTTATGGCTCTGGGGTTTATATGGCCTAGATTTTCATTGAGTGGAACTTGCCATGTGTTTAATTTGACTTCTTAGAATATGAAGAAGGTGTTAATATTCAATCAATTGAATGTAGCCAAGCAACACAAAAGAAGTTCCATCAAGTTTGTAGGAACGGCTCCAGCTCCATGAACCAGTAAGTATCTCCCATTATATAAGCACACCTATGGTAGTAGCCTAAAGAGAAAAACTTAAGTTGATGTTAGCTAGAACTTGTTCTGCTTTATTCTAGATATTTTCCTTCTCTGATTTTAGAAGCAGAGTCTTGTGTAGCCCAGAATGCCCACTGACCTCAAACCAGCTATATAGTCAAGAAGCACCAGCAGGATCTAGAATGGCATAGCTGTGGTGGCTTGGATAACAAATACAGGGAAAAAGATGGAGCAGAGACTGAAGGAATGGCCAACCAATAACCAGCCCAATATGAGAACAATGCCATGGGAAAGTATCAATCCTTGACACTATTTATGATACTCTGTTATGGTTGTCTAGTTCAGGATACAGGAGTCTAGTCTGGCTGTCTTCTGAGAAGCTCCAGCTACTAGCTGACCCAGACAGATGCAAATATCCACAGCCAAATAGTGGTTGGAGCTTGGAGACTCTTATGGAAGACTAGTGGGAAGGATTGTGGGCCCAACGAGGATAGGAACTCCACAGGAAGACCAATAGAGTCAACTAACCTGGACCCTCAAACAGCAACCAAACTTCTCACATGGTCTGTACCTAGGCCTCCATGCACATATGTAGCAGATGTGCAGCTTGGTCTTCCTGTGAGTCCCAAACAACTGGAATGGGAGCTATCCCAAAAGCTGTTGCCTGTCCATGGGACACGTTCTTCTAGCTAGGCTGCTTGGTCTGGCCTCAGTGGGAAGGGATGCATCTAGTCTCAGAGAGACTTGATGTGTCAGAGTGAATTCCAGGGGGCTCCATCCTCTCAGAGAAGGCAAGCGGGATAGGGGGAGGATTATGGGAGGGGTGACAGGGTGGGAGCAGTGAGTGAGATTTAAAGTGAATAATTAAAATGAACTAACACATAAAAAAATTGTCCCTCATTTCCTGGTGTATTTGAAAATGTGTCCTCCAGTTGATGGGATGTTTGGGAAGGTTAAGAGATGTGAACTTTCTGGAGAAGAGTGTGGCTTGGGCCAGGCCTTAAACATTTATAGTCTCATCTGACTTTTAGTTCACTCTTTCTGTGTCATGCTTGCAGTTGAGGTGTGATCTTATCTTCCTGCTCCTGTCACCATGCCTGTGTGTTATCATGCCTCTCTCCATAATGGACTCATATCACTTTGGAACCATAAGCCAACATTAATTCTTCCATGCGTTGCTTTTGGTCATGGTGTTTTATCACAGCAACAGAAAAGTAAACTAAACAATGACCATATCCAGTTATTCTTAATATCTTCATGTCTACATGGTCATTGCCAAATAACTGATAACCTTAGCTCCATGAGGAAACAGGTGTAGTGACAATTATCTTAGTGCTGCTGACTAGACAACAAAGTACATAACTAAGAACTGGCCAACACAAGTATGTGGTTTGGCTGAAGATTTTGGATGGATGCTTCTGCCATTTACAGCATCAGTTAAAATATAATTCTGTCAGTGTGTATGAACAAGAGAAAAACTGGGCCATGAAGATCATTTTAATGCCTCTGAAATGTGAGGTGACTTATTGGTAGAATATTCCCTCCAGAAGACTTTTGGCATGCTCTACACCTTAAAATATTCTAAGGTTGCAAATTTGAATTCTTCCTTTACTGTCTTGAGAAATTCACAGGACCCAAATGTAAGGTCCATGTGCAAGGAGATGAAGGCCTATACATTCATAGAACATATCTGGTAAAAGGATAAGTAAGTACATGATAGAACTCCATTGCAGCTGAGTCTAGCACTGGGTACTTGAGAACAAAGAACTCAGTACATTAAAGAAAACCATGAGGTCAATACATGTATCGTTTACATAGTAATTTTGAAGCCAGCCTTAGCTATGTAGTGAAAAATTTTCAGCAATATAAAGAATAAACAAAAGAAGGAAGGGGGTGCGGGGGCTAGGGAGATAGAAGAAGGGAGGGGGAGGAATGTCCATTTGTTGTTTTCAATGTTATTTTTTAAAATGACATATTTTATTTTTGCATTATTGATGTTACAATTATCAAAAATAATAAATTCTTCTCATAACCAAATAGTTCTTTATTATATAGAAGCTTTCAATTATATGGTAATGAAATGGATAGACTGGTTTTGTTTTTTGAGGGGAAGAGTAACCAAAGAAAGAAGGAAAACCAAAAGAAAACAAAATGTTAAATAGAGACAGAAGGGAGCACCATCCATGTGCCTTGTGATCAGGAAAATAAAGGGGGACGTGCCAATATTCATTGCAGAACTGAGGGAAATATTTTTTTCTCACAAATGAATATTCCTGACTTATTTAATTTAGTAAAATACTCATTTTAAAACTTTAATATGTTTAAATTGAATGCTATTTTTAAAAAAGCAAATATATGAAAGTTTTCTTGGCTAGCTAGAGAAAACAATGTTAATATTACTACCTGCCTTACTAGTTTCAGTGGATCCTACATTTTCTTTTCTTGGTAATGGTCATGTGCATTAGGCCACCATCCCTGACCCCATTTAAAGGATGGTCTGTATATAACACTCATTGCTTTATTCAACTTTTCTTAATTAATGGACAACCCAACACTGACATCACTTTCACATTATGGGTATTAGATTAGAGGTTTTCTGAGACCCCAAAGAGTGAGCATGGGGTTGTCTGACTCTTTTACATGCTCTTCAAACATGTTTCCTCCAGTTTGCCTGCCTCATCTAGTCTAATATGAGGGTTTGTGCCTAGTCTTATTGCAACTTGTTATGCATGTTTGGTTGATATTCTTGGGAGGACTGCCCTTTTCTGAAGGTAAATGGAGGTGCAGTGGATGTGGGGGAGAGGAGAGGGAGGACAGGGAGGGTGGAGGGAGGGGAGACTACAGTTGGGATGTAATATTGTAAGAAAGAATCTCCTACTTGGCTCACTTTCCTCATGTGTCCCCTTTCTCCCCATACTCACTTACCTCTCCTTTCTTTGTGAGTTGTGGCTGAGAGATCTTCCCGATTGACCTGTAGAAAGAGGCTTACCACCATATCCCATGCCTTTCCTGGATAACGTGTGTTCAATTGCATTACTAGGTCTTCTTTGGAAGTGTTCTCAATCTTAGTCCAGGGGATAGTTTGAGTTTAAATTTCTCTGACTCTTTCCTGGGAAGCTCTTTAAATATCTGGAACTCTTCATCACTGAGTTTTTGCAGACACTGCAGCAAGCCATAACCAGATGTATCCATCATCTTGGGACAGTGATCTCAGACTCTAGAGGTTGATCAGTCTTCAAAACCAAGAAATAAGTGACATTTGAACAAGAGTGCTATGAGAATCCAGTCTCAACAACTTAAAAATAGTCAAAGTTATTGATATCATGTGTTCTTTCCTTCAGATATATGTGGATTCATCCTTCACCTTTTCACTATAATTTATATGAATCCATTGGTAAAAATCAATGGCCAGAAAGTAGTGGCACACACCTTTAATCCCAGCACTTGGAAATAGACAGAGGCAGGAGGATCTCTGAGTTTGAGACCAGCCTGGTCTAAACAGTGAGCTCCAGGACTGCCATGGTTACACAGAGAAACCTTGTGTATCTCTAAAAGCCAACTAAAACAAGACCAAAAACCCCTTTATAATAAGGGCACTGTCAGAGAGAATGATAAACAACTGAAAAAAAATCAATAAAGCAGTGAAGTTCATCAGTAGAGTCAAGGAAGTGAGGTTGACTTCTCTATAAAATATTAACACACTGTTTGAAACTGGATATTAAAATAACTTTGGTCTAGGTTGAATATTTTTAATTAAGAAAGTTTGTTTGAGGCATCTTTATATTTATGTATGCTTATGCATTGTTTGCAGGTAGTACACATGGAAGCCAAATGTGGACATCAGATCCCCTCGGACTAGAGTTAGAGTTGGTTGTGTGCCACCGTGTGGGTACCAGAAATAGACCCCAAAGGAGTGGCAACACAGAAGTTGAGAATTACTGCACTAGAGGTTATATTCAAACAGAGTAACAATATCTTCAAAAGGTTCACATGGAACTCAGAAAACTGATTAGGATGGCTCCTATTCAACACATAGTGAAGTTTCATGAATACACATGTAAAAAATGAAGTTGGTTAATTGAATTTACAACAGATCAACTCAAACTACAAGCAGACCAAGGTTGAGAATGCAATCATTTCCCCCTTCCCACATGGCAACTCTGCTCTGGTATACTGCCACATATAATCACACAATTCAGACTAATGCCACATCTGTTTGCATAACAGTTTTTAATCTTCTAAAACTGAAATCCTATCAGTTAAATAAGAAGCTCACATTTCCTGACAATTGCTATTCTACTTTCAGTCCTGAGGGCTTTCTTTCCACCCAATTGTCTTTGATTTGTCATTTGAGACAGAGTCTCACTTATGTAGCCTTGCCTGGCCTTGAACTTGATATATAGACAAGGCTTACTTTAAACTGAGATTCACTTGCCTAACTTCTAATCTTCATTTGGATTAAGAGTGTATGCCATCACACACAGTCATTTCATTTCATAAAATTGATAGACATTCTTGCATACATTGAGTTTTATGGCTACATTTTCATATAACCATACAATATACTTTAACCTACTCCTTCCAACGTTCCTTTACTTTCTGTCTCTCTCCGTTTCCCTACTGGTAGTCCCTTCCATTCCCCTAGACAATTTGCTTCTACTTTTCTGTCATATATTATATATTATAAAATATAATATAAAATTATTATATAACATAAAACATATATAATATACAATTTATATATATATATATATATATATATATATATATATATATATATATATATATATATATAAAATCTCATTGTCCAAATGTTAGAGAAAATGGGCCACATTGTCTTAATATGGTCTGACCCAATATGCTTAGTATCAATCACCAGTTGTATCCACTATCCTACAAATGAAACAATTTCATTAATTTTTGTTGCTGAATAAAATCTCCAGTATAAAAAGGATTTTCTACTTTCATTGAGGAATAAAAATCATATACATGAATAGGCAGCTTTGCAAACTTTCAGTACTTTTCTACACTGGGTAATGTTCAAACCACAGAATAACACCCATCTCCAAAAATATTTCTCTGTAGTGAAAACATCGAAAATCTTTCAAATATTTTTGAAACATATGCACATTATTGTCTATAATCAACGAACTATGAATTAGAACACCAGAAACTTTTACTATTTTAAAATTTTATTCTAACTTTTCTTTACATAAAATACTTTATGCATAGCAATATAATTTACATATTAAGTAATATTACAATAGATTGGCTTGATATAGTATTAAACAAAATTAAAAAGGCAAAATTTTCAGGTGGTAACCCCTCCCCGTAAATCAATTAAAAATTGTCACATTCTAAATGGATCAGTACAACCAATGTATTCAGTGGCTAGCCACATCTAACTCCTATTCCACTAATGGTCAGTTGCTTTAAAAAGAAAATAGCCTTCCCAATGACTACCTCAGAAGAATTCACATATCCACTGTGAGAAAAAAGTTAAACAAGAAAAAAATCCATGGGCTGGTGAAATGGCTTAGGGTTTAAGAACATTGGCTGTACTTCCAGAACACCCGGATTTGAATCTCAGCACCAACACAACATAGGGGTATATAGCTACCCCTAATTCCTGTTGCAGGGCACTTGATACCCTCCTCTGACCTCAACAGGGACCAAGTACTCACACAGCAAACAGACATTCATGCAAGGAAATAACATTCATACAAGAAAAGTAAATAAAGCTGTAAAACTGTGAAAACAGTTTGTCTGTGTCCATTCTACCCTGAATGTGCTTGATCTTGTCGATTTTGGAAGCTAAGCAAGGTCAGGTCTGGACAGTACTTGTACGAGTAACAACTTGGAAATATATTACCTATTAGGAAAAGGAGCTAGTTGTAAATTCATGAACATTACAAAGAAATACCATCTTGACTATGAGAAACAAAAGTTCCAACAAAGAGAAGAAATTTCATTCAGAACAGGTAAACATGTGGTCAGTAAACTCACACAGAGTTGTTTCACATCACTAATCACTACCTTCCAATGGACACCCCTCCTATCCATTGAGAAGGAAACTCTTAAATCATCAGAAAAACACGTCCAGACATCATTTTCTGAAATCAGAAACCACGGTCCCCTCTAAAAAGCTACAATTGAAAAGTTACTAAATGAAGACAAAAATCCTAGAAGCTACATGTATGTTTAGACAGGGTCTCCCTATGTAGTAGATCTGACTGTTCTGGATCTCACTAGATGTAGAGCAGGCTGGCCTCAAATTCCAAAGGTCCACTAGCCATGTTTCCCAAGTAGGTAAAAATCTAAGCATACATTTTAGTTTCGCTTAAAAGAAAAAACCTGAATTTACTTATATACAAGTCAATAAACACACACACACACACACACACACACACACACACAAGAGAACTTGAAGTCTGTTACACACAGCAAAATAACTGAAAGAGACTCTTTTCCATTTCTGTAGGTATAGTATTTAAATACAGTATACAAAATGTTTGAGCCTGTATCTTAATAGGTGTGCAATGAAGGCAGTGTAAAGGTAAAAGTGTGACTAGATTCTTTGGTTGAAATATAGCAAGCTCACTCCATCAAAACAGAAAGTGAGCCTCACCTTTGTCCTGCAATTTCACCACTCAGAATCTATTCCCAAGTAACAACTTCACACATGTTCAAAGAAGTGCCTGTATAAGTGAACATTAAAGTGGTTTGAAAATGTCTAAACTTAAATACCCACAAATATGATAATATTCAATTATGGCTCGATGAATTTGTGCAATATTAAATCTCCCATTAATTAGAACCGATATCCCAAGTTAACTTGGATATATATAACTTTACCAGCTAGACAGCAGGACCTTACACACCTGACAAAGACCAAGAGGGAGTCCTAAATGTGCTAGACCATCTTCTTTATGCATCTCACAACCTTTGGTTGTAGAATGAAGACTGTGTAAGTTCACATGTTGGATAGAACTTTTCACTGTAAACCAACATTCACAGTAGCACTGTTCTGTATAGCAAAGAGCTGGGAGTTGCTAGATATTTGTCACTGGATCAGTAATTGGCATAGGCTCTTCCAACACATGGGCATTATTTGGTCACCACAGGGAGGCAAATGATGGCATGTACTATAGCCCTGATAGACCTATAAAGGGGTGATTCCTAATGTCACACATTTGCAGAAATTATCTGCAGCTGGCAAAACCATGCTTCGGCTAGAGCATGAGGTAAATTATGTTCAGCTGTTGCAGACAGCTGGAAGTAGTTCCACATCCATACAATTGGGAATAAAATGAAAGCACATTCTTATAATATCACTTTGTTTTTTTAAAAACCCGGAATTCTAGAATTCTCAAAAATGCCACTACATCTGATCCTTCAGTATCCACCTCCAAAGTGCTGGGATCACAATTGGGATGATTAAAAGAAAAATTATTAGCTAAGATTCCTAAGACCAAGTTTTCAGATGAAGTTCTCAGCACAAAGGAGATTTATTGGCCCTAGAGGGTGACAGAGAGCAGTAAAAAGGGACAAACACAGGAGATAGAGAATGAGGGAGATGGGGAAGAGAAAAAAGAGACTGAGAAAAGAGGAAAGGGTTAAGGAGTATTTAGTCCATGGGTGGGGTGGACACATAGGCCAATGGTGGTTTAAAAGGTACAAGGGGAAAGCCCATGTTAGGAAGAGGTATTTTAATTTTAACTGGGAATATTAATTAGATAAGTCAAAGAAGGCTTTTGATTGCTGGATTCAATACTTTGATAACTGGTCCTTGGAATTTAGCCTCAAGAGGAAAGATTGGCCAAATAAGTGGATAGACTTAGGAGGCTAGCCTTAGGGATGTAATCTAGTGGTAGTTAGCGAGGCAGAGGAAATGGGGGAGAAGGGCAAGCCGTGCCAGAGCCATGCCAGTCACATTTGACCAGAGTTGTGTTACTGATATGATACAATTCTGAGGAAAGAACTCCCAACTCCATGCATGTCAGGCCAGCACCAACTAGACTATGTTTTCAGCCAGAATTTAAGAAAAATTAATGAGCTTTGATTTCTTTTGAATGTATTCTTTTCTTTCACCCAATTTACAGTTGGAAAACAGAGAAGTTTAGGGTTTTTTGGGGGGGGGGGTTGCTTAATTTATTTTGAGACAGGTTTTCACTGTGTAGCCCTAGCTGGCTTGAAACTCCCTATGTGGACCAGAATAGCCTCAAACTCACAGAGGTCTGCCTCTGCCTCTTGAGTACTGAGACTACAGCTGTGTCACCATGCCCGATCTATTACACTTTTATTTGGGAATGGGGGTATGCATATGCTACAGTGCACATGTGGAGGCCAGAAAAACTTCTGGGAATTTTGTCCCTCCTTCTAACAAGTGGGTGCCATAGATGCAATTCAAATAGCTGCCTTGGTAGCAAACACCTTTACCTGCTGAGCCATTTCATTGGCCCAAGGGAAACGTAGACATTTAAAGGAAAGAAATGTCAGTTACACAATCTCTACAAACTGGCATGCTTTACATTAGAATTCTTCTTTGCAATAACAAAACGAAAGACATTATCATTTCTGGAGCCCGTCAAAATAAATAAGAGAAACATTGAGAAATGATACATGGAAGGTACAATTAATTGTATGGAATTATATAAAATAAGAGTCAATACTGAATGAGGGGCAAAGGTTTAGTTATAGTTCTGTAGACCACCAGTAAAGCACTAAATGGAGGAAACAGACAGAGATAAAACACATTTCACTTGAGGAAATGAGTTCCTTACTCATTCTGGACCTGGTCCATTGGACTGGTACTTACTAAAGAACCACAGACAACTGTAAAAAACGAAGACTGAATAAAAAGCCATGCTAGCTTCTTGATTGGCTGTAGACTCTCTCCCTTTCATTGGCTGCAATGGTTCTATCATTAGCTGCAGGCATTTCAAAATGTTTCACCTGTACTATTAGATCTGGGGTACAAATGATCATGATCGGACTGCTGCCTGGAAACTCTGGTAAAGCTACTTATGTGATTATCATTATAATAATATTGTAGCAAGACTAATCCCATGCCTCTTATCAGATCAATATGGATTAAGGCTGGTCTTCAGTGGCAACAATAACAACAGAAAGCCCACATACACATGGAAGCTGAACAATGCTTTACACTATGATAACTTGGTCAAGGAAGAAATAAAGAAAGAAATTAAAGATTTCCTAGAATTTAATGAAAATGAAAGTACAACATACCCAAACTTATGGGACACAATGAAAGCAGTGTTAAGAGGAAAACTCGTAGCTTTGAGGGCCTTCGAAAAGAAACTGGAGAGAGCATACACTAACACCTTAACAGCACACCCAAATGTTCTAGAACAAAAGAAAGCTAATGCGCCCAAGAGGAGTAGAAGGCAGGAAACAATAGCAGCTTAACAGCACACCTGAATGATCTAGAACAAAAGGAAGCTAATGCACCCAAGAAGAAGAGAAGAAGGCAGGAAACAATCAAACTCAGGGCACAAATCTACCAAGTAGAAACAAAAAGAACTATACAAAGAATCAACAAAACCAAGAGTTGGTTCTTTGAGAAAATCAACAAGATAGATAAACCCTTAGCCAGACTAACCAGAGGGCACAGAGACAGGATCCAAATTAACAAAGTTAGAAATGAAAAGAGAGACATAACAACACATTCTGAGGAAATTCAAAAAATCACCAGATTCTACTACAAAAGCCTATACTCAACAAAACTGCAAAATCTGGATGAAATAGACAATTTTCTAGACAGATACTAAATACCAAGGTTAAGTCAGGATCAGATACATTATCTAAACAGTCCCATAATGCCTAAAGAATTCGAAGCAGTCATTAAAAGTCTCCAACCAATAAAAGCCCAGGACCAGAAGGGTTCATTGCTGAATTCTATCAGACCTTCAAAGAAAAACTAATACCAATACTCTTCAATCTATTCCACAAAATAGAAACAGAAGGAACAGTACCCAATTTATTCTATGAGGCCACAGTTACACTGATACCAAAGCCTCAGAAAGACCAACAAAGAAAGAAAACTTCAGAACAATTTTCCTTATGAATATCGATGCAAAAATACTCAATAAAATTCTCGCAAACTGAATCCAAGAACACATCAAATTATCATTCATCATGATCAGGTAGGCTTCATCCCAGGGATGCAAGGATGGTTCAATACCTGGAAATCCATCAATGTAATCCACTACATAAACAATCTCAAAGAAAAAAACCACATGGTCATTTCATTAGCTGCTGAAAAAGCATTTGACAATATTCAGCATTCCTTCATGATAAAAGTCTGGGAAAGATCAGGAATTCAAGGCCCATTTCTAAACATAGTAAAAGCAATATACAGCAAACCAGTAGCCAACATCAAACTAAATGGAGAGAAACTCAAAGCAATCCACTAAAATCAGAGACCAGACAAGGTTGGCCTTTCTCTCCCTACCTATTCAATATAGTAATGGAAGTTCTAGCTAGAGCTATTAGACAACAAAAGGAAGTCAAAGGGATACAAATTGGAAAGGAAGAAATCAAAATATCACTCTTTGCAGATGATAGGATCATATACTTAAGTGACCTGAAAAACTCCACCAGAGAACTGCTGCAGCTGATAAACAACTTCAGCAAAGTGACCGGATATAAAATTAACTCAAACAAGTCAGTAGCCTTTCTATACTCGAAGGATAAACAGACTGAGAAAGAAATTAGGGAAATGACACACTTCACAATTGTCACATGTTGGGAGCCGCCACCCCCCAGATGCTGAGATCTCTATAGGTCATGAGAAAATGAAGCCAAGAAGAACAGGAAAATATTATGACTACTCCAAAGCTGAATATGAAACCACAAAGATCAAGGATACTCTGTTGTCGTAAAAGAACAACTGAGTCACTGTGACTGAATATGAAACCACAAAGATCAAGGACACCCTGTT
>CM052717.1:48102796-48118320 GCA_028551405.1 Uromys caudimaculatus
CATTTTAGGTTTTTGGCTTCTTTGTCAAAATCAAGTGTCGATAAGTGTGTGGTTTTATTTCTGGGTCTACAATTCTACTCCATTGAGAAACCTGTCTGTTTCTGTATCAATACCATGCAGTTTTTATCATGATTGCTCTGTAGTATAGCTTGAGGTCAGGGATGATGATTCCCCTAGAAGTTCTTTTTTTTTTTTTTTTTGCATTAGTAATTATAATTTTTTTAATTAATCATTTCATTCATTTACATCTCAAATGATATTCCTCTTCCTGGTTACCCCTCCAGAAACCCCCTCATCCCACATCTGCCCTCCCCTCTGTCCCCTTTGCCTCTATGAGTATGTTCCCTCACTCACCCATCCACTCTCATCCCATGGCTCCAGCATCCCTCTATGTTGGGGAATCAAACATCCACTAGACCAAGGGCCTCCCCTCCCATTGATGTCAGACAAGGCCATCCTGTGCTACATATGTGTTTGGAGCCAGGAATCGCTCCCTGTACACTCCTTGGTTGGTGTTGGTGGTCTAGTTCCTGGGAACACTGGGTGGTCCAGCCAGTGGACATTGTTCTTCCTATGGGTTTGCAATCCCCCCTCTACTCCTCCAGTCCTTCTTCCAGCTCCTCCACTGGGGTTCCCGAGCTCAGTCTGAAGGTTGACTACAAGCATCCACATTTGTATACGTCAGTTGCTGGCAGAACTTCCCAAGGAAGAGCCACACCAGATTTCTTTCAGCAAGTGCCTCTTGGCAACAGCAACAGTGTCTGGGTTTGGTGTCTGCAAACAGATGGATTCCCCTGGTGGGGTGGGCCCTGGATCAGTCTCGGCTCCATTTTTTTGTCCCCGTCTTTCCTTTGGACAGGAACATTTCTGGGTTAAAAACTTTGAGATGGGTGGCTGTGCCTAGCTACTTGAGGTGGTCTCTACCGATTTTAGCTCCTCTTCACTGTGCTTCTCTGCTAAAGTCATCCCTGTAGGGTCCTGAGAGCCTTTTGCTTCCCTGATGCCTGAGACCTTCCAGTGGCTACTCCAGTTCCTCATCACCTACTGCTACATATTTTTATTCAATTTCCTGACCCTCTCCCATGCCCTCTGTAGCTGATACAACCCCCCTTATTTCCTCTTTCTCCTCTTTTCTGCCCAGGTGCTCCCTCCCTCCACCACCTCAATCATCCTGTTTCTACCTCAATGCAGGACTGAAGCATCCACACCCTGGTCATCCTTCCTCCTAAGTTCCCTATGGTCTGTGGGTTGTATCTTGTACCATGGGCGTTGAGAACTTTTGAGAAGTTCTTTTATTGTTAAGAATTGTTATCACTATCCAAGGTTTTTGTTTTTCCATATGAAATTGAGAGTTGCTCTTTCCATGTCTGTAAAGAATTGTGTTGGAATTTTGATGGGGATGGATTGAACCTGTAGATTGCTTTTGGTAGGATAGCCTTTTTTACTATATTAATTCTACCAATTCATGACCATGGTAGATCTCTTGCTTTTCTGAGTTGTTCTATGATTTCTTTCTTGAGAGACTTGAAGTTCTTGTCATACAAATCATCCACTTGTTTGGTTAGAGTTATCTGTAGAAATGTTATATTATTTGTGACTATTGAGACGGATGCTTCCGCATTTTTTTCTAAGCTCATTTATTATTTTTATAAAGATAGTGTACTGATTTGAGTTAATTTTATATCGAACCACTTTGCTAAAGTTCTATATCAGCTGTAGAATTTCTCTGGTATAATTTTTGGGATTGCCTATGTATACTCTCATATCATCTGAAAATAGTGATACCTTGATTTCTTCTTTGCCAATTTGTGTCCCCATGATCTCTTTTTGTTTTCTTATTGTTCTAGTTAGCACTTTGAGAACTATTTTGAGTAGATATGGGGAGAATGGGGATCCTTGTCTTGTCTCTGATTTTAGTGGAATTGCTTCATGTATCTCTCCATTTAATTTGATATTAGCTGTTGGTTTGCTGTATACTGCTTTTATTTTGTTTAGATATGGACTTTGAATTCCTGATCTCTCTAATACTTTTAATATGAAGGGGTGTTGTATTTTATCAAATACTTTTTCTGCATCTAAGGAGATGATTATGTGATATTTTTCTTTGAATTTGTTTATATATTGGATTACATTAATGGATTTTGGTATATTGAACCAATCTTGCATCCCTTGGATGAAGCCTACTTGATCATGGTGAATGATGGTTTTGATGTGTTCTTGGATTAGGTATACAAGAATTTTATTGAGTATTTTTGCATGGATATTCACAAGCGAGATTGGTCTTAACTTCTCTTTTTTGGTGGGTCCTTTAGTGGTTTAGATATCAGAGTAATTGTAGCTTCATAGAATGAATTAGGTAGTGTGCCATCCATTTCATTTTATGGAATAGTTTGAGTAATATTGGTATCAGGTATTCTTTGAAGGTCTGGAGGAATTCTGCACTAAATCCATCTGGCCCTGTGATTTTATTTTTGGTTGGTAGGTTTTTAATGACTTCTTCTATTTCGTTACGGAATATGGGCCTGTTTAGGTAGCTTACCTGCTCTTTATTTAAATTTGGTATGTGGTATCTGTCTAGAAAAACATCCATTTCATCTAGATTTTTCAGTTTTGTTGAGTATGGGCTTTCGAAGTATGTTCTGATGATTTTTTTTTTTTTTTTTTTTTACATTTCCTCCATTTCTGTTGTTATGTCTCCTTTTTCATTTCTGACTTTGTTAATCTGGATACTGCCTCTGGGCCCTTTTGTTAGTTTGGCTAGGGGATTATCCATCTTTTTGATTCTCTCAAAGTACCAGCTTTTGGTTTTGGCGATTCTTTGTATGGTTTTCTTTGTGTCAATTTGGTTGATTTTGCCTCTGAGTTTGACTATTTCCTGCTGTTTACTCTTCTTGGATGTGTTTTGCTTCTTTTTGTTCTAGAGCTCTCAGGTGTGCTGTTAAGGTGCTAGTGTAAGATCTCTCTACTTTCTTTACCAGAGCGCTTAAGTGCTATGAATTTTCCTCTTAACACTGCTTTCATTGTGACCCATAAATTTGGGTATGATATGTCAACATTTTCATCAAATTCTAGGTAGTCTTTAATTTCTTTCTTTATTTCTTCCCTGACCATGTTATCATTGAGTAGAGAGTTGTTCAGTTTCCACGCGTATGTGGGTTTTCTGTTGTTTTTGCTGTTATTGAAGACCACCCTTAGGCCATGGTGATCTCATAGAATGCATGGAATTATTTCAATCTTCTTATATCAGCTGGGGGTTATTTAATGACCAAGCATATGGTCAATTTTGGAGAAGGTACCATGAGGTGCTGAGAAGGTGTATTCTTTTGGTTTAGCATGAAATGTTCTGTAGATATCTATTGAATCCATTTGATTCATAACCTCAATTAGTTTCATTGTGTCTTTGTTTAGTTTCTGTTTCAGTGACTTGTCCACTGGTGAGAGTGAGCTGTTGAAGTCTCCCACTAGTATTGTTTGGGGTTCAATGTGTGTTTTGAGCTTTAGTAAAGTTTTGTTGGGTTTTTTTTGGGGGGTTGTTTTTTTTTTTTTTTTTTTTTTATGAATGTGGGTACCCTTGCATTTGGGGCATATATGTGCAGAATTGAGACTTTTTCTTGGTTGGTTTTCCTTTTGATGAATATGAAGTATCCTTTCTTATCATGCTTGATATCTTTTGTTTTAAAGTCTATGTTATTGGTTATTAGGATGGCAACTCCAGCTTCTTTACTCGGACCATTTGCTTGGAAGAACTTTTTTCATCCTTTTATTCTGAGATAGTGACTGTCTTTGTTATTGAGGTGTGTTTCTTGTATGCAGCAAAATGCTGGATTGTTTTGCATATCTAGTATGTTTGCTTATGTCTTTTTTTGGGTGAGTTGAGTCCATTAATGAGATATATTCAAGAAAAATGACTGTTGGTTCATGATCTGTTTGTTTTTGTAAATGGCTTTATGTGCTTGTGGTTCTCTCCTTTTGGGTTTGTTGTGAGATGCTTAAAATCTTGACTTTTCTTTGGTCTAGGTACCTTCCCTGGGCTGGCATTTTCCTTCTAGGATCCTCTGTAGGGCTGTATTGGTAGAGAGATACTGCTTGAATTTCTTTTTTTTCCTGGAATATTTTTGTTTCTCCATCTATGTTTGTTTCTGTTATTCTTGAAATCCAACTTTAATCCATGCTTCTCTGTTAAGATACAATGAATTATTTTAATTATCTTGTATCTATTGAGGCCTTCTTTGTAACAAAGTATATAGTCAATTTAGTAGAAAGTTCTGTGAGGTGATTAGAAGAAGTTATATTCTTTTGTTTTTTGAGTACAATATTTTATGAATATCTTTTGGACCCTTTTGATTCCCAATACCACTTAGTTTTCTCATCTCTACATTTAGTTTCTTACTCTATGACTTGTCTATTGGTGAGAATGGGGTTTGAAGTGTCCCAAGATTGATGTGTAGCTTTTGATGCTTTACTTAAGCTTTATTAGTATTTCTTTTACTCACCCTTGCATTTTACACAAATGCCCTTGCATTTGGGGCAGAGATACTCATAATTAAATGAAAGCTTGGTGGATTTTTTTGACAAGTATAAAATATCCTTGCCTAAGTCTTTGGGGTAAATTTGGTTGCTCATCTATTTTATTAGACATTAGAATATTTACTTCAGCTTGCTTCTCAGGTCTATATACGTAGAAAACCATTTTCCTTCCCTTTACTCTCAGATAATACTTATTTGTGTTGATGAGGTGTGGAGCAGTGATCTGTGACAGGCAATCTGGCACCCGGTTGAGCACAGGCGTAAAATTTGGGCGACCCAGTGGAACAATCCACAAGGGACATAAAACTTTATGCCAACGCTCCTGGGAGGCTTTTGGCTCCAGTCATTTACCACTCCTCCTCAGGTAGATGCTTGGCCACACAGCCCCAAGCGATCCCCATGTTAATAAGACACCTAGAGGCTTAGCCATGCCCCTTCCCAGTTACTATGTCTGTTTTGCCTCTCCCGGAAAGGCAGGGGTACAAGTCCATCCACACCACTCCACACAATGAAAATAAATGTCTTAGAATTATGGACTGTCTCTTCAGCTGGATCCGCCATAGGAAGCAAGGGATCCAGCCCTTGATTAAGGAGCCATGGCTAATCTCTCACCAAGGACTTTCCAGTGCTCCCAGAAGGTACCCATTCACCCAAGCCTAAGCAGCTAGCCCGGCTCCCCAAGCTGCCGAAACGGGTCTCGACAGGAACCCCAGTTGTGCTCAGCTAGCCCATCTGCGGCACCCTGTAGCAACTGCAGTGCCCTGGGTTAGAGAACACACAGAGATGGCTGCTCTGCATTCCCGGAGAATGGCCCCCTCCCCCATCCACGGGCAGAGCCCGCAAAGGCTTCCCACAGCCCCCATCTGTCTGTCGGACTGTGTGGATATTATTGATCAAAAGAAGCAAAGTCTAGAGAATAATTTACTAAAACTAGCAAATCAAAATAAGGCTGATGCTACAATATTAGAATTACAACATAAAGAGAAGCTAGCATTATGGAAGCACGGCTTAGAACAGAAGATATAGAAATTTATAGAGTAGCATGAACAACAGAAAGAGAAATTTAAGACTTGGCAATGTGGCCTAGAGGAAACACTAGAATTGAAGAGATAGGAAATTATAGGTCAGAATAAGAGACAGAAAGATAAAAATGAACATGGAAGACAGGAGCTGGAAAAAATGCTAGACCAAAGGCTACAGCAGCTCACAGATCAGAATGAGCAGCAGAGAAAAAATAATGAGGATTGGAAACAAGACTTGGAGAATAAACCTTTTAAAATTAATCAATCAATAAAATGGATAGCTGACTATCAGAATTGCAATATAAAGAAAAATTCAAATTGTGGAGGCAGAATCTTAAACAGAAACTACAGGAACTCAAAGAACAGGAAGAGGAACAAAAGACAGATATGAAGCATGGACACAGACCTTAGGGGAGGAATATAAAATTTCAATTAAGGAAAATATTCAGGTAGAGACAGAAGATAACATTAGAGAACCAACCAAAGGTTATTAGAAAACAAACTTTACTCTGTTTGGTTAATATACAACAAAGACCTCCAGATGATGATTATTCACAGGGTTATCAGGAATTTGAATGGCAACCTGTGGATGTGTTAGAACTGAAAAAGTTTAAGGAAAGTGTCAATAATTGTGGAATCCATTCACCATTTGTAAAACAAATCTTGACTTCTTGGGATATTAAAAATTGAACAATTCCTCAACTCTGGAAAGATATGACAAAACCAATACTAGACCTGCTACACATTTACAATGGTTTGCATGGTGGAGAGACAAGGGGAGGGAGCTAGCATGACAAAATAGAGCCAGGAGTAGAGAGACTTCCACAGTCCAACTGCTTGGTGAAGGTTGCTTTGCTGAGGTAGAAGTGCAGGCTGTATATTTATGAAGAAACTTTGACATTGTGTCAACTGTCAGCCTTTAAAGCCTGGGACAAAGTCGCAGAATCAGGGAAAAGACTTGAACCATTTACTTAAGTCATACAAAGTCAAAAAGAAACCTTCCCTGACATTTTACAAAGGCTAACCTCAGCTGTCGAAAGGAATATATGAGATTCAGCAGCAAGAAAGGCAATAATTGAGTCTTTAGCCTTTGAAAATGCAAGTGCTGAATGCAAGGAAGTAATCAGACTGATGAGGGCAAGGTCAGTATCAATAGAAGAGTGGATTAGATATACAGCTGATGTTGAATCTTGCTCTCCTGATATGACTGTAATAGTAGAAGCTGCCACTAGACACCTAGAGATGACCCAAGATTTCAAATGTTTTAATTGTGGTAAGCAGGGTCATCTTGGAAATGACTGCAGAAAAAACACACAGTAATACTAAAAGGGAGTCTATGCCTTCTGTAATATGTCAAAGATATTGAAAAGGCTGACATTTGACTAGATAATGTAGAGCAACAACAGACAAATGGGGCAACATCCTGCCAAAAAACTCTCAGTGGGGTTTCTTGAAGGCCACAATGCCAGGCAAGGAAAGTTCTCTTTCTCAGGGCACTTAAACATCACTGCTTCAAAAATAGATGTTTTGAGACCAGACAAGGATGAGGAAAGTTCTATAGACAATTCAAAAGGCCTCGAAGGGAACCAAAAATGAGTATTTTGGCAAACTTCCATAGAGGATCAAAGGCCAAAACTAAGAATACTAGTAAACAATATTGAGATAGAAGGAATGGATGACACTGGAGCAGATGTCACCATTATCTCTCCAAAGTCTTGCCCTGCAAGGTGGCCACTTCGGGAAGTAGACATTCAATTTCAAGGAGGTGGGACCTTATCCCAAATAAAGCAAAGCACCAGATGGCCAGGATAGGATCAGAAGGCCAGGTAGGAAAATGGAGGTCATATATGGCTGATATAGCCATTAGCTTATGGGGAAGAGATCTATTACAGGAGTGGAAAACCCAAATTAATATCCCCTCAGTTTCAGTATCTAGCCATGAAACCTATCAGGATCCTAGTAAAAGCTCTACATTAGTTAGGGAATGTTATCAAAGGCAGTTACAGACTGTCCAAGCTGTCCATAAACAAGATACAGCAGAGGCTGACAATTTTGCTCTAACCCAAGGAGTCATTGCTGCCAAGACACCAACAGACTTATGACTAAGGCGGTTGACTGACCAGACCATTCGGATTGATCAATGGTCTATGACAAAAGAAAAACTACAGCCATTAGAATAGCTAGTCCAGGAGCAGGTGGAGACTCAGCATATAGAGGAGTCTACCAGCCCTTGGAATTCTCTAGTATTTGTCATTTAAAAAAAATCTAGCAAATGGAGGATGTTGACAGATCTCAGAGCTATTAATAAGATTATTCAGCCAATGGGTTCCTTGCAGCCTGGGATCCATTGCCTTTCTTGCTGCCTAATGAATGGCCTATCATAGTGATTGATCTGAAAGATTGTTTTTTCACAATTCCTCTACATGAATGCAATAAGGAAAGGTTTGCTTTCTCAGTACCTACCTTCAATAGAGGTTGCCCAGTAAAAAGGTATCATTGGAAAAATCCTGACGCAAGGAATGTTAAATAGCCCCACCTTGTGTCAATATTTTGTACAACAGCCATTGGAGATGATTCACAAACAATTTCCCTAATCTAATATTTATCATTATATGGATGATATCTTCTTGACTGATTCAGATGTAAATATGATGGAAAGAATGTTTAATGAAGTAAAAAAAAAAAAAAAAACTTGGCTTGCTGGCGATTACAAATGGTCCCTGTAAAAATACAAACAAGGGATTCTATTAATTATCTAGGGTAAGTCTGCAAAGTGTTAGGCCACAAAAGGTACAAATCAGAAAAAAACAATTAAGCACCCTTAATGATTTTCAGAAGCTAATTGGAGATATCAACTGGCTGTGGCCGCAATTGACTTGGCCACTCAAAAGCTAAACAATTTATTTCAAACCTTACAAGGTGATAAAGATTTAAATAGCCCAAGAAAACTATCAGCTGAGACTGAGGAGTTAGCTTTGGTAGATAGGAAATTGCGGGATACACATCTAGATCGTATTGATCTAAAGATAGCCTGCATCTTAGTTATCGTTTCTTCTACTCATTCCCCTACAGGAATTCTTATGCTGAGGGAAGATTATATGTTAGAATGGATTTTTTTTTTTTTTTTTTTTTTTTTTTTTTTTTTTTTTTTTTTTTTTTTTTTTTTTTTTTTTTTTTTTTTTTTTTTGGATTTTCGAGACAAAGTTTCTCTGTGTAGCCCTGGCTGTCGTGGAACTCACTCCGTAGACCAGGTTGGCCTCCAACTCAGAAATCCGCCTGTCTCTGCCTCCCAAGTGCTGGGATTAAAGGCATGTGCCACCACTGCCCGGCATTAGAATGGATATTTTTAACACATAAACAGAGCAAGAAATTAAAAACCTACATTGAGAAGGTCTCTGAATTGATACTAAAAGGAAAAATGAGTCTTGGGCAGTTAGTTTGAATTGATCAAGCTGAAATTGTGGTACCTTTAATAATGCAGAAATTGCCTCATTTTGGGAACAAGATGAACATTGGGAAAGAGCATGCAGTAACTTCTTGGTAAAGATTAACAACAGATATGCTAAAAACAAGCAGCTTCAGTTCATAAAAGGAACTAATTGAATTCTCCGTCATATAATAAAGAGAACTCCAATATCTGGAGCCCTTATATTTTACACTGATGCCAGTAAATCAGGAAAGGCAAGATATAAATCACAAGGTGAAAGTAAGGTGGCTGAGAATCCCTATAAGTTAATTCAAAAATCTGAATAATATGCAATAATCATGGTGTTGTCAGATTTTCAATAGTCTGTTAATATAGTAACTGATGCTCAATATGCAGAAAGGGTTGTTTTGCACATAGACACTGCTGAACTTATTCAGAATGATTCTGAATTGACTTCACTATTTATTCAGCTACAACAAATGATCAGAAATAGGAGTCATTCACTATATATAACACACATACGATCCCAGGCAGGTCTGCCAGGTCCTCTGGTGCAAGGTAATAATGAAATTGACCAGCTATTGATAGGAGGTGTACTAGAGGCTTCAGAATTCCATAAAAAACACCATTTTAACAGCAAAGGTTTAAAGAAGGAATTCTCTATCACTTGGCAACAAGCAAAGGAAATTGTGAGGCAGTGTCCTACTTGCTCATTATATAACCAAACTCCACTGCCTACAGGAACTAACTCTAAGAGTATCCAAAAAAATGACATTTGGCAAATGGATGTCTTCCATTTTACAGAGTTTGTTAAACTGAAATATGTGAACCATACTTTAGACACATATTCAGGAATCCAATGGGCAACTGCATTAGCATCAGAAAAGGCTGATTCCATAATTACATTTTTGTTAGAAGTTATGGTCATTATGGGAATACCCACACACATTAAAACAGACAACAGTCTTGCATATATCTCTAATAAGATGAAGTGGTTTTTTGAATATTATAATATAAAACATGTTAAGGGCATATCACACAATTCTACAAGAGAAGTGATTATGAAGAGATCTAATCAAAATCCAAAGGAGATGCTTAATAGGCAAAAGGGATCAACAAGAACCCCCAAAGAAGGATTACATAGTGCTTTATTAACCCTGAGTATTTTAAATGCCAATGAACAAAACACCACAGGTTCTGAAAGACATTGGATTGTGGAAAGACCTATTGAACTAAACCAGCCTATTTATATTAAGGATATTCTGTCATCAGAATGGAAAATGGGAAATGTGTCACAGTGGGGGAGGGGTTATGTCTATGTTTCCACAGGAAAAGACAAGCTATGGATTTCTCCCAAGTTGATAAAAATCAGACATGACAAAGGGAGAACTCCTGAAGACCTTGGCAACAGAGAAGAAAAGGGAGACTAACACAATCAACAAAATAGGTGATGTATATGTGGAGATGTTTATGTCTCTGTATATGGAGACGGCTCTGGAACCATCTGAGACTAAAATGTCTATACACACCCAGTAACACATATTGGGTACAAATTTCTCATGACTTGTTGTTACTTATCATCCTTTACAAGGGAAAATATACAAAGTTATATTGCAGTTTGATTATGTGATCAAACTAACCTGAAGAAAGGCAATCATCTTTCTTTATTGATCTTCATTAACCAATCTGTGCACCTGCATGGTCCATGTGATTGTTTTTACGGAACTATATGTTGCTTTTAAGTTTTGTATACTACAGGATAAAAGAAGAAAAAGACAGCCCTAAAAAGATTCACACTCCAGGATGCTGAGATTCTGGGACCTTCTATTCCAGCTTTGTGCTTAACTACCTCAACTACATTGAAGCTGCTTCTTTTAAAGACTTGCTTCCAGAACTTTTCCAGAAGAGCTGTCTTGCCTATCCAGCCTTTCAGACTGCCATAGTCAAGATTTTATCTAAGCAATGAACTTTCTCAGCACATAGTGACTGAATGGCAAATGATGCCAGCTAGCTCTCCTTTGACAATGCCAACATTCGTATTTCCCTTTGGACCAACAGAAGGGAATTCTTCACTCCAATTCAGCTGGAAGCAGATAAAGAAGATCATTGTCCCAGTTCCTTAGGTTGGGGAGGATAGTTCTGATTATTTTATGAATTATAGATATGTTGTCATTTAAGGGATACTTTACAAATGTAGCTTTGGACAGGGAAGTAACCGGAAAGCTTAAACTTGTGGATTTCTATCGTTCCTTTCCTCTTCTCTATCCTTCTTTCTTAGGTAAAAGGGAGAGGGATGAGGAAGAAAGGGGGGATATGGTAATATCATAGAAATTATAGAAATAGACAAATAGGGATAGGTGAGCAAATTTACTCTTAAGCAAAACATTACATAACTATACCTTACATTGGTACAGAATTTATTTGATACAAATTTAAAGTTTTCATTGGTATGAATCCTTATTGATATAAAATTGGATTTAATATTGTTACTCTTACATAAGCATTGTGCCTATATAACACATTTAAGAATACAAGGCTTAAGCCAGGCAATGGTGGCACATGCTACTAATCCCAGCACTTGAGAGGCAGACTGAGATGGTGGATTTCTGAGTTCGATGTCAGCCTGGTCTACAGAGTGACTTCCAGGACAGCCAGGGCTACACAGAAAAATCCTGTCTCAAAAACCAAAAAAAAAAAAAAAAAAAGAATACAAGACTTAGACACAATCCTTCTTTACTTTTTTTTTTTTGATACTTTATTTACATTTCCAATGTTTCCCCCTTTCTAGGTCTCCTCTCTGGAGACCCCCTGTCCATTCCCCCTCCCCCATCTCTATGAGGGAATTCCACCTCCCACCTACTGCCCGCCCACTCCCATATTCCCATTTGAAATTCCCCTTTACTGGGGCCTCTCCTCCCCCTGATGTCCAACAAGGCCCTCATTGTCCACATATGTGGTCCGAACCATGGGTCCCTCCATGTGTATTCTTTGGTTGGTGGTCCAGCCTCCAGGAAGACCGGGAGTGGGGGGTCAGGCCAGTTGACACTGTTGCTCCCTCCATAGGGCTGCAGACTCCCTAAGCTATTTCAGTCCCTTCTCCAACTCCTCCATCTGGGACCTCACTCTCAGTCCAGTGGTTACTGTAAAGTGAAACTTGGGTATTCCAAACGATATGGCTAATATCCACTTATCAGTGAGTACATACCATGTTTGTTCTTTTGTGACTGAGTTACCTCGCTCAGGATGATATTTTCAAGTTTGATCCATTTGCCTGCAAATTTCATTAAATCATTGTTTTTAATAGCTGAGTAGTACTCCATTGTGTAAATGTACCACATTTTCTGTATCCATTCCTCTGATGAGGGACATCTGGGTTGTTTCCAGCTCCTGGCTATTATAAATATATCTGCTATGAACATAGTTGAGCATGTGTCTTTATTACATGTTGGAGCATCGTCTGGGTTTATGCCCAGGAGTAGTATAGCTGGGTCCTCAGCGAGTATTTTGTCCATTTTTCTGAGGGTCCGCCAAACTGATTTCCAGAGTGGTTGTACCAGCTTGCAATCCCACGAACAATGGAGGAGTGTTCCTCTTTCTCCACATCCTAGCCAGCATCTGCTGTCACCTGAGTTTTTTATCTTAGCCATTCTGACTGGTGTGAGGTGGAATCTCAGACTTGTTTTGATTTGCATTTCCCTGATGACTAAGGATGTTGAGCATTTCTTTAAGTGCTTCTCAGCCCTGTGAATTTACTCAGTTGAGAATTCTCTGTTTAGCTCTGTTCCCCATTTTTTGATGGGGTTATTTGGTTTTCTGGAGTCTAACTTCTGGAGTTCTTTGGGTATGTTGGATATTAGCCCTCTATTGGATTTAGGATTGGTGAAAATCTTTTCCCAGTCTGTTGGTTGCTGTTTTGTTCTATTGACAGTGTCCTTTGCCTTACAGAAGCTTTGCAATTTCATGAGGTCCCATTTGTTGATTCTAGATCTTAGAGCATAAGCCATTGGTCTTCTGTTCAGGAACATTTCCCCTGTACCCATGTTTTCGAGGTTTTTCCCCACTTTCTCTTCTATTAGATTCATTTTCTCTTCTATTAGATTAGTTTCCACAGATGGAAACTGAAAGGTCGACACAGTCCTTCTTAACTGCTATTATAAAGTTTTAGATGATTAAGCAATTCAAGTTAAAGGCCTGATAGCAAACTCATGGTCCTGAGTTAATTAAAAAGGTGTTTCTGAGATATTTCAATTAGAAATGGCCAAGAGTAGTCAAGGCTTAACAGTTCAGAAATGCTTTGGATAAATAGATAGTCTTCAAAGGCATCAGAAGTCCACAAAAAATGATGTTTATGGACATCTTTTTATTAAAGATCATTTGACTGGAGACCTGTCTGCTCCTGACATCACCCCTTCCTTGGATTCAAAGAAGAAATTGAGCGTCAATGAAGTTGCTCCAGTTGTGGCTAGAAAACCACTAGGCAAAAATTGCCTTATTTCATCTACAGACAAATACTGTCCAGAAAAAGGACACACTATGCTGAATAGTCAACTGATAATCTCTGCCAAGACAGGGTAATCAACCCTTCAAAATTCTGCATTACAAAAGTCTGTCAGATGATCCTAGGCCAGAAGGCTGAAGACCAGTGCTCTAACATTTTCAAATATAAGGAACTGTCCAGGTTATCAGAAGTCTCTATAAATTGCCTAAGTTTTGGAAGCTATATTTTGTGCTTCTCATATTTTTCAGGTAATATTAGTCATTCTTGGTTTTCTGATGGTGTTGAATGCTGGTAGTCTCATTGCCAACCCAAGCTGATTAGCAATGAGAAAAATAATCTAGATTTGATAGGATGGTTTTCAGATGGCATAAAATCTAAAGCCAGTACGTAAGTCAGGTGTAGAATTATAAGTCTTTTAATTAGGACAGACAACAAAGTTCTATCTTAATGACATAAATGATGGACTGGGTGTTAGGTCTATCTTATTCTTTTGAAATTATAAAATGGTAAGAGTTGTGCTTTATATTTGAGAGAGAGGCTTTGGTTTTTTATTAGAACAGAAAAGGGGAAGGGTTGCAGATAGCCCTGGGACTGTTTGTATTTTGATGCTAATTCTACTCTCCAGGGAGGGACTGCAAACAAGGTAGGAGTCAGTACTCAAGTGTTTGTGAATCTTCTCCCCACCTTAATTTGTAAAGTAAAGGCTAGAGCTGGTGATTGGGTGATTGTGTAAGAGAGCAGAAGGTGGAGCTGAAAGTGTGGGAGAGAAGGAGGAGGGGAAGAGGAGAGGATGACAGAGGAGATAGTGGAAGAATGTATAGCAGAGGCACATGGCCTAGAGAAACTGCAATTTATAAGGCATCACTTAGATGGGGAAGAGTGTAGTGTAGTGGTAGATCTGCACAATCTAGGCCTGCAGCTTGATTCATATTAATTGAGTTGTGTTTTCTTTGCTCGGGCTTATTTGGGTTGTAAATTTTCTGCAACATATGCCCATGAGTGGTGTAGCTGGGCCTTCTGATAGAACCATTTCCAATATCCTATGGCTGTTCCAGACTGATTTCCAGGGTCTTTGTACCAGTTTGCAATCAGTCTAGCAATGGATGAGTGTTCCTCTTTCTCCAAGTCCTCACCAATATGTACTGTCAATTGAATTTTTTTTTTATCTTAACCATTCAAAGTCCTTAGACATTAGGGAAATGAAACCAAAAAGACTCTGATATTCCACCTTACTTCCACCTTACTCCAACTTGATGTATTTTAAATATAAATTTAATTTATATCCAATAGCATCCTGATTACTTTCTAATGAAAGATATAATTGGAGTGGATCCAGATGAAAAGTTATGTTGAGAGAACCTGGGAGATTTTTAGGGAGACAAATCCATATTCAGGTTATATTACATAAGAAAATGTATATTCAATTAATGGAACAAAAGAAAACCAGTGTCCCAATGCTGATTCTTTGTACAATCAATTTTTAAAAATCAGGTAATTTCAGTTATGTGTATGCGTGTATAATGAGTGTGTTGTTATGTGAACACAGGAGTGTAGGTGGTTTCTGAATCAAGAATTGGAACACCTGATTCCTTGGGACTATTCTTCCAAGTATGTAAATTCAGAAATCAGAGGCTACCTACTGCAAGCAGGTCCTCTGCAAAAGCAACACACGATAAAATTACTAAGATTTCTGTCAATGCTCTACAATATTCTTTGTGATAATTCAAATATTTCACTCTATCTGTTATGTTCTACTCCTCTAACACTTAAGATGAGTAATGATTCAATTATCTTCCCTCTTGCAAAGGGGAAGATATTGGCATATAATCTGCAATATTCATTCACTCTCCTACACACTTTCTGTGTTTTCTCTTAGCAATCAACTAATATTAAAACACACATTCACACAGATACCAAAATAATGTATCAGAGTTCATGTTAACTGTTATTCTGGATCAGAATAGAAAAGAACACTTTCGATGTACAGTAATATCCAAGAGCAGGGCCTTGAAAAATCAGTGAGTCAGTAGATGATAATATGAGACAATGT
>CM052717.1:48118820-48146366 GCA_028551405.1 Uromys caudimaculatus
TCACAGGTTTGTCCACACTCCTGGGAGACTAGCTTTCTCCTGGCGCTATTTGGCTATGGAGTCCTGTGGCACAGACTGAGGTCCCCAGCCACAGATGAAAACCGGAAGCAAAATGAAATAATTTTATTGTTGAGGGTTACCATGTCATGAAAAACTGTATTAGAGTGTTACAACATTAGGAAGGCTGAGGACAACTGAACCATATTTAAGTTATTTTTCTTTTAAAAATTATTCATTTTATCATTATGTGAGTACATGTGTGTGTGTGGTTGTGTGTGTGTGTGTGTGTGGCATGTGCAGAAGCTCTTGGAGGTTGAGAGGGTAGTTATCAGATCCCTGGGAACTGTAGTTACAGATGATATTGAGCTGCCAGTTGAGTGCTGGAGAATTGGATCTGCCCTGGGTCCTCTATAGGATCAGTATGTTTTCTTAATCCCTGAGTCATCTATCCAGTTTTTTAATTATTTTTTCAAAAACTAGAAAAATTATTACTAGCTTAGTTGAGCTTTCTTAATAGAAATAATTGACTTAATCCCACACTAATATTCGGTTTCAATCTGACTGATATATTTAATGCGTGGTAGATTTCTTCCTTAATGTAATTGAATCCCTCATTAATTTTCTTTTTCCATTAATTAATTAATTAATTAATTAATTAATTAGCTTTTCTTCCCTTCCTCCTTTCCTCCCTGTCCCACGCTTACAAACACCCACCCTTAATTTTGTGTACAAAATTGAAGTTACCTGTCCTTGCTACCAGAGAGCACTAGATCCACAGGAGCCAGAATAAGAAGTCTTGTGTGTTGGTGCTGTAGGAAGGGATGCCTCAAATGCTCTGAATTGCTGAGCTGTTGATATACCCCACCTATTTCGAGTTCTGTCTATAAAACACACTCATACTGTGTGTCCCATTTAATTATGGATTTAAAGCTCAGGCATGTATACACATCTCTTCTGCTGATCTCCTCCAGTACTACTAAACACATCATCATGGATGTTTGAAAGAGACATTAAAATGATGGGTTATGGACTGAAGAGTTGACTAAGTGCTTAAATCCCAGGCTTGATTCTCAGCAACTACATGGAGGATCACCTCGTACTCAAGCGCCAGTATGTGTCACGCACAGACCTACACATAGGCAAAACACTCATACATATAAGATTAAAATAAATGTAAAATATTTTAAATCACGATTTATTAGTAATACCTTTCTTGCAATTCAATTTTGCAAACTAGGTACAGAGAGCCCTGCTCTAGACTATCACGAATCAAACTTTTTATAAAAGATTTATTTGTACTGAGTTCTGTAATGTGAAGCACTAGGCAACTCCAAAGCATAGTATTCTAGCTTTTATTCCATTTTGTAAAATAAAACACTGGCCAAAATCAACAAGGGGAAAGAAGGGTTTTAGTTGGCTTATAGGTCCATCAGAGGAAACTGAGGCAGAAACTGAAGTAGAAATCTTGGAGGAATTATGCTTATTGCCTTGATCCCTAGGGCTTGCTCACACTACTTTTTTCATTTAATCCAGAGATACTTCCCCAAGGTTGGCACCACATTGTATGGATGGGGGTCTTTCAGAACCCATAATACTAATCAAGAGACTGCCACAACAGATTGGTCTACAGGCCAATGTGATAGAGCCATTTTCTTCATTGAGATTTGTTAGACCCAGATGACTCAAACTGTTATCCAGATGTCAAAATATGTACATATAGATTTTATTTCTAAGCAAGTAACTAACACGCAGAGTTCTTAAAAGATTTATAGATTTTCAATTTATAGCCAAGCAGTGGGGATACATACCTATAATCACACCATTCAGGGGGCAGAAGAAAAGTGATCTTTGAACTCAAGACAAGCCTGTTTTACAGAGAAAGTTCTAAAACAGCAAGGACAACACAACCATTATCTGAGTGGGGAGCAAGGGGATCAATCACAATCCTCTGACCAGGGAAGGAGACCCGGATCTAGATTTGACATCTCCTCCTTATAGATTTTGTCAAAGGCTTCACCTTATGCCACATTAAAGAGATTCCTTCAGTCACCAGAAATGGCTGTCAATACAGAAGAGAATGCAGCCAGAAAATGAGCAAAACTTGTACTTTCACAGCCGAGACTGTCACTGTGTCATCAATCCAGTTTGGATTTTCTCCCAAGACTGAAATGAGTCCTCCTACAATTTTCTGCCTCATACCAACTGTCAAAACTATTTTGAATACAAAAGGAAGTAGACTTGTGATGATATACAGTTGGTACATGTGAGTGTCAAAAAAGCTAGGTGGGAAATCCTGGTCTTGAAACTTTCATGGAAAAACTGAGGAAGTTTCTGCTTATACCTGAACCTCAGGCCTCCTCTGGTCCTCAATGTTGAAAAAATGGCAACCGAGTGACAGAACAGCACATTACAAGTTGCCACTGCAAGTTTTCCTGTGTCTATAAACTACTTTTCCAAATAAGATTGCATTACATTCAGTGGAACTATTACACAATACATGATTAGAAAAATCTCCACGAGGAAAATAGGTGTATTCTTTTTTCCATGTGGGTTTTCTGTAATATATTTCCAATAAAACACATATGGTCTACCACCACAAACACCTCCCAATTTTATCTTTTGGGTCGTACATTAACCATCAATTCCTATTACCCTTGTTCCTACACGTCAGCAACATATTCTCCCATTCTACAATTGTTTTTATGAATGCTATATAAATGTGAACAGATTTATGGTTTTGATATTTGTTACTCAACATAAAGCCACAGGAGTCCATCCACGATGTTGCATATGTAAATAGATTCTTTCTATTCTTCATGAATAAAATTGTATCTGTCACATTTTAAACCCACAATAACCATCTGAACTTGGAAGTCTTATTATTGTGACTCTGTCCCTAGTTTCTTACAGATTTGGTTAATGTCACTGAGACAATACAACAACATATGGCACATTGGGATTCCTATGGATGCATCATGCAATTCTTAAATATTCTTTTAATTGTTACATAATAGATTTATTTTTTGAGAATCATACTGTGTAGCACTGGTGGCCTGAAATTCCCTATATAGACTAAGCTAGGTTCTAACTCACATAGCCTTTGCCTTCTGAATGCTGAAATTAAAGACTGTTGCCACTGCACCCATTTGTTCCATAGTTGTTTTAAATATGTCAGTCTTTGTCTGATCACAGTACACAACTAACACTTCCCCACCCATTAATTCAAACTGAAACCTTAAAACAAAGTGTAACAAAATACAATCAGCACAGAGGCAGAATAAATAGAAGAAAATGAATGAGTCAAGTAGAAAACTAGAAACATCAGTTTTTAAATTTAACAATGAAAATAAAGATCTCATGAGAATTCAAAGAAATGAAACCTCTGTAGCTTTATTGATATTCAAGTGTGTTTTAAAATATTTTTCAGGCAATGTCAAAGTATCTTAGATCCTTGGGCAAAATCATGTGGTACATTTTCTAGATTAATGACTGAGGTGGGATGGCCCAGCTGACTTGGTATTGCCACTCCTTGCACCTCTTGCACAAGAAAGAAGCCTGCACAGTCAATGGGGAGCAAGTCAGCTTTCAGCACCCCTCTGTGCTTCATCTTCAACTTGTGTGTCAGGTTTTCTGCCATGAGTTCCATAGAAGCTCGACTACAACTGCAATGTGAAGTAAGCCCTTTCCTTGCAAGGTGGCTTTTGGTTATGGTGTTTTATTACAGAAACACTAAGTCATACACTTTCCTTAATATCAGTACCACAGTAAATTATCTTTAGGGCAAATCTATCTGGATGTGTAAGAGAAAACTGTTACAGAGTGAGTTTTCATAATCAATATTTCAAGAGATAAAATCAGACCAAAGATGTAAAATAAAAGAGGATGGCATTCTCTATCTTTGATATCCATCTAGGATGAGTGTTTACCTCTTTTCTTGCATTAATTTAGGTCTGCCCACTGACAATTATGTGTCAATACCAAATAAGTTATTAGCCACATCCTTATGGAGACAAAATGTGTTGAAACCCTTCAAGTACAAACAAGATTGATTTTTGGTTAGACAGCCCTATTGATAGAGAGAAATAATGAAAAATATGGGACTTTATAAGCTCATTTGAGTAACTCACTGACATTCTAATTTTGAATTTTAGGTGAATATTTATTTTAGGACATGGCATTAAGAGGTAAGAGAGGGTCTATGTAGGTGAGATTAGCCTGGATCTTACAGACTATATGGCAATTCTTTGTCCTCCATTTTCCTAGTTATGGCATTATGTAGTGGGCCACTATGATGTGACCATAAAGAAGGTTTCAATCAAGTTTTAGATAGAGTATTGGTGACTGTTAGTAATTATATCTTCTGGGTTTGTAATTTTGACTATGGTTTTCTTCACCAAAATATTCTGAAGAAGGATGCATAAACTCTCTAAAATTCAAAATTAAAGCAGAAATAATGAAAAATCTACAGTCAGAACTTCTCTGATATCTTTCAACCACAATCATGAGTTCACATATGAAATGTGGAACAAATTACAAATAAAGTCTAGAAGATAAACACATACATAGGTGCCGTAAGCATCAGGATGGTGTGGATACACTGGTCTCAGGGTGACCTTTGTGGTTCTGATTTGGGGTATGGATGTGGTACAATCTTTGGCAGTGCCTAGGCAGGAGATTCACCATGGTGCAGATTATGATGCTGATGAACACTGGGTGGCTGGAGAACTGTAAGAAGCTAGTAGCTATACTAAAATCAGAGTTGTAACAACCTCATTTGATTTTACAGAGAGTATCATTTCCTGTGGTCCCTGGACCAGTGCCTTTCACTGGAAAATAGACGTTATTTAAAATCACAAACAACTGAAAAGTGTGACAAAAATAACCCATAGTTTTGGAAGCTCTTTCTCTGAGATTATTCTATTCCATTTACCAAGTTCCAAATGAGAAACTCTTAATCATTTACAAACAGCCTGCTCCCTAAAAGCTAGTATTAAAATGGCTAAGACATACAAGGGGAATTTTCTGAACCACAACAGTTTGCAATTGGGATTGTGAGAATCTGCAGACCAGCTGTGTAGGGATAGAGAAAATTTGGTGCTTAAAATGGAAAAATGAGACTCTAGGACACAATAACAAGAGGATATAACATAGTGGATGTCAGGCAATTCTAGTCTTCTAGAATCTCCAGGGAATAAACTGCAACATATCTTAAAATATGTATTTGAATATATACATATAATCATATATTTATATATATATATACACATAATCATATATATATATATATATAAATCCATCAAAGTATAATAGGTGTCATAGTGTTTTACAGCTGTAAACGGACACCATGAACAAGGCAACTCATAAAGGGCAACATTTAATTGGCGCTGGCTTACACATTCTGAGGTTTAGTCCATTATCATCAAGGTGGGAGCATGGCAGTGTCCAGGCAGGCATGGTGCTAGAGGAACATCTTCATCTGAAGACCACCAGGAGAACTGGCTCCCAGATGGTTAGGAGAAGGGTGTCACTGGCCACCCCCACAGTGAAATGCTTCCTTCAACAAGGTCACATCTCCTAATAGTGCCACTACTTGGGCCAAGCATATTCAAAACATTGCAATAGGAAATTGATCCAAAGCAGCAGACTGGCGTGTCCACAGCATATCACAGGAATAGGCACAGTTTACTATTCTCTGCCCTCAAAAATTATGGAAGTTTGTACAATAGAAGGCAAATACATGAGTTTAAAAGAAAACTGTCTTAGTCTTTTGTTACAGTTGCCCCTTAGGTATTAAAGCTAAATAGGGGCCAATATTAAACGTTCACTTCTTTAAGTTCAAAACCAGTTGAAAATCTTGTCCTAAGAGATCAGTTGTTCTTTCAGGAAGCTCTAGTTTTTTACCTATTCTTCTACAGGTAAATACATCTATGTGAGAATTTATCAAAGATCTTGTTGGATCATGATGTTACTTGTGAGAATGGAAGGAAACTCTCCTAAATCTTGAGTGTCATCTGTATAGACAGGACCCTGTTTAAAGTCCTCTTAGTTAGGTCCCCAAGAACTCCATGAATAAGAGAACAGATGATTTCCAAAGCTACTTGATATTCTATAGGATGTTCCATATTCCTTCAGGACTTACTTGACCTTGGAGGACTAACCATCTTAATTCCTCTTTCCACAGTAGTAAAGGGTTGTAAGTTTTTGAAAAACCAGGAGAATACTTACATCTCTCTTTCTCTCTCTTTTAAAGGAATCAAGTTAATTTTATATGCATGAATGTTTGCTTGAAAGCATGTATTTGTACTTGCATGGCTGGTACCCGCAGTAGTAAAGGGCATTGAATCCCCTGGAACTGGAACCAGAGATGGCACTGAGTCATCATGTAGGTCCTCTGTGCTGAACCTGCTCATCAGAAGAAGCAAGCACCCGGAACCTCACAGCAATATCTCCAGCCATCTCCTGGCATTAAGAGAGTTGTGGCAAAAGCAAAAAGTTGATTGATTGACTGATTGACTGATTGATTGATTGATTGAGTGAGTGAGTGAGTGATTGATAGCTTGGTTGGACAAACATTTTTTTCCATTATAGAAGAAATTTTGGAACTTACAAAGAGCAGAATAATAGTTCCAGAGAACTCCATTGATTTAAATGTATTGAACTTTGACTTTAGAATGTTAAGATCACAGATGCCATATCAACATCTCATCTTTCACAGTCAGTTTATAAGTTACTCAGACCCTCATAATGTGGTAAGGCTTGCCAGCTCTCTGTCTCATGCTGGGGAAACATTAAGCCAAATTTATCTTTATGCACAAATTCTTCTTTGTTCAAAATATTTCCATTCTTATCTTTTAAGCATATTTTTTCTATGTACTGTTTACCTCTTATTTCCTTCATTTACATGATGAAACAGCAAATTAATAAATCAATTTAAGAGGAAAGTTTTAAAATTTATTAATTTATTTATTCACTTTGCATAACAATATCAGTCCCCCCTCTCCTACAAGTACCCCCCTAACAGCTCATTTTCCAATCCCCTGTACCCTCATCCTTTGAAAATGGGAAACCATTCCTCCCTAGTGTCCCACACACACACACCTGCCACAGCACATCACTCACTGCAGGACAAGGACAAGGCAAATCCTCTCTCACTGAGGACAAACAATATAGCCCAGTTAAGGAATGGAATCCACAGGCAGTCAACAAATTCAGGGACAGCCCCTGCTCCAGTTGTCAGTGATCACTCATGAACACCAAGCTGCATATCTGCTACAAATGCCTAAGTGGCCTAGATCCAGTCCACGCCTGCTCTTCAGTTGATGGTTCAAGTCTCTGGGAGCCTCCAAGGAACCAGGTTATTGGATTCCATTAGTCTTCCTGTGGAGTCCATATCATCTTCATGTTTCTCAATCCTTTCTGAAACTCTTCTACAAAACTTCCTAAGCTCCTTCTAATGATTGGCTATGGGTCTGTCTCTACATCTGTTCCTATCATCTCCAATGTTGAGCCTCTTAGAGGACAATTATGCTAGGTTCCTGTCTGCAAGCTTAACAAAATGTCATTAATAAAGTCAGGGATTGGTTCTTGTCCATGGTATGGTCTTAATTTGGGGCAGTCTTTGGTTGGACATTTCCTCCTTCACAGCTCTATCTTTGTCCATGCATATCTTATAGGCAGGACACATTTTAGATTGATGGTTTTGTGAGTGGGTTGTAGGTATATTTTTTTCAACCTACTTTAATAAGTGTTCAACCTTCCCTGTAGCCCACCACCCACTAGAGGTAGTGGAAAAAAAAGGTTAATAGGATATGGGGAAAGTGGACATGTTTATAAAGAGTTCTTTGGCTATTCTAATCTTCATCATTCTCAGTTAAGTCTCCTAGCAAGCAACAAATAAAAGTCAGCAGCTGCAGTCCAGTCCCCTAGGCAGATACCACACATGAATCAGCAGCTGCAGTCCAGTCCACTCAGAAGACACAATACACAAGTTAGAAAGGTCAGTCCAATCTAGAAGAAACCATGAGGCTTGCCAGTTGGCCTGAGTTCGAGGACGTGGCAAGAAGCAGCAGAAACATCATGAGAAGTGCTTTGACAAGATTCTCTCGATGATGTCACCACAAGATCAACAATGAAATATAAGGTGAGCCAATGCATTCATGTTATCAGTGAAGAACAGAATAGCAAGGGAGAATATAGCTGGAGCAAAGGGAACCCAATCATCCAGCTCCAACTATCTGTGGCATCATATTTATATTCCTTCTAAACACCGCTCATCCTTTCACGCCTGATCGCAAATCATTTCACCTGTGTCGGCTTCAACAAAATATTCTTTCACATGTCTGCTTTAGCAAAATATTTTTTCACCTGTGTCTCCTTCTGGAAAACTTGTCTGCTTTAGCAAAACATCCTTTCACCTGTGTACCCCAGCAAAACATTCTTTGACATAACCAGAAAGAAAGGAGAAGTTTCCACTTCAGTGGGTTGTCATCCTTATCCCTCTACTGGGAGTTCTACCTTGTTCCTGCAGTGGCCACTTCAGTATCCATATCCCCCACTGCTAGGAGTTTGAGCTAGAATCACCCTCATAGACACCCCTGGACATCCCAGAATCTCAAATCTCTGGCTCGTCCTAGAGATACCTATTTTGTCCTGTTGACAGTGTCCTTTGGCTTGCAGAAACTTTTAAGTCATAGGTTCAATTTATTAGTTAGTATCCTAGCCAATGGTATTCTGCTCAGGATGTTGTCTTCTGTACCAATGAGTTCAACATTTTGCACTTTCTGTTCAATTAGATTCACTGTATATGGTTTACTTTGAGGTCTTTAATCCACTTGCACTTGAGTTCTGTGCAGGGTGATGAATAAGGATCTGTTTGCATTCTTCTTCACAGACATCCTGTTAGGCCATCAATTTGTTGAAGATGTTTTACCTTTCCCATTGTATGGTTTTGGCTTCTTTGTGAAAAAAAAAATCATGTGTCCAATAGTATATGGTTTTATTTATGGGTCTTTGATTCATGGATCAAACTGTCTGTTTCTATACCAATATCATGCAGTTTTTATTACTATTTCTCTGTAGTATAATTTGACATCAAGGAAGGTGATTCCTCCAGAATATCTTTTATTGTACAAGATTTGTCTTAGCTATCATGGGTTTTTTGGTTTTGCATATGAAGGTGAGTATTGTTCTTTTAAACTCTGTAAAGAATTGTGTTGGAATTTTGATGGGGATTGCATTGAAGTGATAGATTGCTTTTGGTTAAACAGCCATTTTCACTAAATCAATTTTACCAGTTCATGAGCATGAGAGATCTTTCTGTCATCTTCAATTTCTTTCTTCAGAGATTTGAACTTCTTGTCATACAGATCTTTCACTTGTTTGGTTAAAGTTACAAGATATTTTACATTATTTGTAGAAATTGTAAAGGGTGTTGTTTCCCTAATTTCTTTCTCAATTCATTTATTGTTAGTATAAAGGAGGGCTACAGATTTTTCTTTAATTAATTTGTATCCAGTCATTTTTCTGAAGGTGCTTATCAGTTGTAGGAGTCCTCTGGTAAATTTTTTTGGCTCCCTTAAATATACTATCATATTATTTCTGAATAGTAATACCTTGAAATAATCCTTTCCAAATTGTATCCCCTTGATCTCTTTTACTTGTTTTATTAGTCTAGCTAATACTTCTACTACTATATTGAAGAGATAGGGAGAGAGTTGACAACCCTGTCTTGTTCCTGATTTTAATGGAATAGATCTATTTTTCTGTCCATTTAATTTGATGTTGCTGTATATTGCTGTTGTTAGGTTTAGATATATATGTTGTATCTCTGATCTCTCCAAGACTTTAAAATGAAAGGGTGTCAGATTTTATCAAAGGGATTTTCAGCATCTAGTGGATGGTCATGTAGATTTTTTTTCAAGTTTGTTTATGTTGTGGATTATGTTAATGGATTTTTGCAGAGTGAACCATACCTGCATTCACAGGGTGAAGCCTACTTGATCATGATGGATGGTGTCTTTAGTATGTTCTTGGATTCACTTTGTGAAGAATAATATTATTGAGTATTTTTACAACACTGTTCATAATGGAAATTGGTCTGAATTCTCACTTTGTTGAGTCTTTGTGTGGGTTAGGTACCTGGTGACGGCCTCATAGAATTAGTTTGGGAATGTTCCTTTTGCTTATGTTTTGTACCATAGTTTGAAGAATATTAGAATTATCTCTTCTTTGAAAATTTGAAAGAACTCTGTGCTAAAACCCTTTTCCTCTGTGTTATTTTGTTTGGGAGACTTTTAATGACTGCTTCTATGTTATTGGGGGTTAAAGGAATATTTAGAAAATTTATACAATCCTGATTTAACTTTAGTAAATAATATCTGTCTACAAAATCAAACATTTTATTTATGTTTTATAATTTTGTGGAATACAGGCTTTGGAAGTAACATCTAATGATTCTTTGAATATTCTCAGTATCAGTTTTTATGTGTACCATTTCACTACTTTTTTTCTTTTATCATTTTTGGGATACTGACTTTATTTACATTTCTAATATTTTCCCTTTGGAAACTCCCTATCTCATTTTCCCTCCCAATGCCTCTATGAGGTGCTCCCCCACCTACCCACCCACTCTTGTCCTCCCGGCCTGGCATTCCCCTACACCGGGGTTTCAAACACCCTCAGGTCCAAGGGTGTCTCCTCTCACTGATGTCCAACAAGGCCCTCCTTGCCACATATGTGGCCAGCACCATGGGTCCCTCCATATGTTTTCTTTGGTTGGTGGCCCAGTCTCTAGGAACACAAGGAGGTCTGTCCAGTTGACATAGTTGCTCCCTCCATGGGGTTGCAAATCCCCTCAGATCCTTCAGTCACTTCTCCAACTCCTCCATCCGGGACCCCATGCTCAGTCCAATGGTTGGCTGTGAGCATCTGCCTATGTATTTGTCAGGCTCTGTCTGAGCCTCTCAGAAGACAGCTTATCATGCTTCCATCAGCAAGTACGTTCCAGCATTCAAAGTAGCATCTGGATTTGATGGCTGTATACGGGATGTGTCTCGAGGTGGGGCAGTCTCAGGTTAGCCTTTCCTTGAGTCTCTACTCCACATTGTGTCTCACTATTTCCTACTGAGAGTATTTTGTTCACCCTTCTGAGAAACAGTGTACCATCCACATTTTGGACTTCCTTCTTAGGCTTCATATGGTCTCTGAATTGAATCTCAAGTATTCCAAACTTTTGGACTAAGGTCCACTTATCAGTGAGTAATACAATATTGGTTCTTTTGTGACTGAGGTATCTTACTCAGGATAATATTTCCAAGTTCCATCCATTTGCCTTCAAATTTCAGGAAGTCATTGTTTTTATTAGCTGAGTAGAATTCCATTGTGTAAATATACCGCATTTTCTGTACCCATTCCTCTGTTGAGGGACATCGGAGTTGTTTCCAGCTTCTGGCTATTATACATATGGCTTCTGTGAACATAGTGGAGCATGTGTCCTTATTATATATTGTAGTTTCTTCTGGGTGTACCCCCAGTAGTGGTATAACTGGGTCCTTAGGTAGTACTGTGTCCAATTTTCTGAGGATCCGCCAAATTGATTTCCAAACTGGTTGTACCAGCTTACAATCCCACCAGCAATAGAGGATTATTCCTCTTTCTCCACATCCTTGACAGCATCTGCTGTCACCTGAGTTTTTGATCTTAGCCATTCTAACTGATGTGAGATGGAATCTCAGGGTTGTTTGGATTTGAATTTCTCTGATGACTAAGGATGTTGAATATTTCTTTAGGTACTTCTCAGCCCTTCAAGTTTTTTCAGTTGATAATTCTCTGTTTAGCCTTGTTCCCCATCTTTAATAGGGTCATTTTGTTCTCTGGTGTCTAACTTCTTGAGTTCTTTGTATGTATTGGATATTAGCCCTCTATCAGATGTAGGATTGGTAAATATCTTTTCTCAGTCTGTTGATTGCCATTTTGTCCTATTGAGAGTGTCCTTTGCCTTACAGAAGCTTTGCAACTTTATGAGGTTCCATTTGTCGATTCTTGATCTTAGAGCATAAGCCATTGGTGTTCTGTGAAGGAACTTTTCCCCTGTGCCCATGTGATTGAGACTGTTCCCCACTTTCTCTTCATTTAGATTCAGTGTATCTGGTTTTATGTAGAGGTCCTTGATCCACTTGGACTTCACTGTACAGGGAGATAGGAATGGATCAATTTGCCTTCTTCTACATGTTGACTGACAGTTGAACCAGCACCATTTGTTGAAAATGATGTCTTTTTTCCACTGCATGTTTTAGCACCTTTGTCAAAGATCAAGTGGCTATAGGTATGTGGGTTTATTTCTGGGTCTTCAGTTCAATGTCATTGTACCAAAACCGTGCAGTTTTTATCACTATTGCTCTGTAGAACAGCTTGAGTTCAAAAATGCTGATTCCTCCAGAAGTTCTTTTATTGTTGAGAATAGTTTTGCCTATCCTGGGTATTTAGTTATTCTAAAAGAATTTGAGAATTGCTCTTTCTAAGTCTATGAAGACAGGATATAATCAAACTCAGGGCTGAAAACAGCCAAGTAGAAACAAAATGAACTATACAAAGAATCAACAAAACCAGGAGCTAGTTCTTTGAGAAAATCCACTAGAGAGATAAATCATTTGCCAGACTAAATGGAGAGCACAGAGACAATATCCAAATTAACAAAATCAAAAATGAAAAGGTAAATATAACAACAGCAACTGAGAAATTAAAAAAATCATCCGATCCTACTTAAATGCCTGTACTCAACAAAATTGGAACATTTGGATGAAATGGACAATTTTCTAGACAGATAACAAATACCGCAGTATTTGCTATCAGGATCAGATAAATCATCTAAGCACTCCCATAACCTGTAAAGAAATAGAAGCAGTCATTAAAAGTCTCCCAAACAAAACAAAAAATAAAGCCCAGGAACAGATGAGTTTAGTACAGAATTCTATCAGCCCTTCAAAGAAGACCTAATACCAATACTCTTCAAACTATTCCACAAAATAGAAACAGAAGGAACACTACCCAATTCATTCTATAAAGCAATCGTGACACTGATACCAAAACCTCACAAAGATTCAATAAAGAAAGAAAACTTCAGACAAATTTCCCTTATGAATGTAGATGGAAAAATACTCAATAAAATTCTAGCAAATGCAATCCAAGAACACATCAAAAAGATCATTCATCGTTATCAAGTAGGCTTCATCCCAAGGAGGCAGGGAGGGTTCAAAACCCAGAAATCCATTAATGTAATCCACTACATAAACAAACTCAAGAAAATGAAAACATGGTTATTTCATTAGACGTTGAAAATGCATTTGAAAAAATTCAGCATCACTTCATGATAAAAGTCTTGGAAATATCAGGAATTCAAGGCTCATACCTAAACACAGTAAAAGCAATATACAGCAAACCAGTAGCCAACATCAAAGTAAATGCAGAGAAACTCGAAGCAATCCCACTAAAATCAGGGACTAGACAAGGCTGCCTTCTCTTTCCCAATCAATTCAATATAGTACTTGAATTTCTAGCTAGAGCAATTAGACAACAAAAGGAGGTCAAAGGGATACAAATTGGAAAGGAAGAAATCAAAATATCACTATTTGCAGATGATATGATCATATACTTAAGTGATCCAAAAAACTCCACCAGAGAACACCTACAGCTGATAAACAACTTTAGCAAAGTGGCCGGATATAAAATTAACTCAAACAAATCAGTAGCCTTCCTATATTCGAAGGATTAAACAGGCTGAGAAAGAAATTGGGAAAATGACACTCCTCACAATAATCACAAACAATATAATGTATCTTGGTGTGACTCTAACCAAACAAATGAAAGATCTGTATGACAAGAACTTCACGTCTCTGAAGAAAGAAATCTAAGACCTCAGAAGATGGAAAGATCTCCCATTCTCAGGCTGATTAATATAGTAAAAATGGTCATCTGGCCAAAATATATCTACAGATTCAATGCAATCCGCATCAAAATTCCATCTCATTTCTTCATAGAGATAGACAGAGCAATTCTCAAATTCTCTTCTTAATCTGATAATTGCATACTGTCTCTCTGCCTTAATGGTAGGTTGGCTATGGGTTTGTCCCTCTTGTTGATTTTATCACAGGACCTACTCTTGATTTTGTGGATTCTTTTTATTGTTCTCTTTGTTTCTAATTGATTGATTTCATCTGTGTTTAATTATTTTCTGCCATCTATGCCTCTTGGACATCTTTGCTACTTTTTTTCTAGAGCTTTCAGATATATTTTTAAATTGTCACTATGAAAACTGTGCAATTTCTAAAAACTTAACATCACACCTGAAAACCTAGAATAGAAACAATATCCAAATTAACAAAATCAGAAATGAAAAGGGAGACATGATAATAGAAACTAAAGATTTCTTAAAATAATTGTTATGTCTTATTTTAAAAGCCTGTAATCCACAAAACTGGAACATCTCAACAAAATACAGATACCACATACCTAAGTTAAATCAAGATCAAGAAAACTATCTAAACCGTCCCATATCACCTAAGGAAATAGAAGAAGTCTAAGAATCTCCTAACAGTCTTTGTTCCTGCAGAGACTGAAGGAATGGCTAATGAGTGACCAGCCCATTTTGAGATCCATCTCATGGGTCGGCACCAATTCTTCACACTAGTATTGATATTATGTTGTGCTTGCAGACAAGAGTCTAGCATAGCAGCCCTCTGAGAGTCTCTAATCAGCAACTGACTGAGACTGATGCAGATAACCACAGAAAAACATTGAACAGAGATTATGAGCCCTGTTGAAGAATTAGAGGAAGGATTGAAGTCACCCAAGGAGATGGCTACCTCACAGGAAGATCAACACTATCAAAAAACCTAGACACCTCTGAGCTCCCAGAGACTGAGCCACAAACCAAAGAGGATACATGAGCTGGCCTGAGGCCCACCAACACATATGTAGAAGAGAGCTACCTTGCTTTGCCTCAGTGGGATAGGGTAAGCCTAATCCTGTAGATACTTGTATCATGGTGAGGGGATTCCCAGAGGGTGCCACAACCACTCAAGAGGAGAAGGGAAGGGGAAATGAGGGAAGGGACTATGTGAAGTGGGGCCCGAGAGGAGCATAGCATTTGGGATATAAAATGAATAATAAATAAATAAATAAATAAATAAATAAATAAATAAATAAATAAATAAATGAAAAAACTTTGCCTTTGGGCCATTTATTTTCAGAATTGAGGCATCCTCTTGGAAGATATTTTCTTCAATTAGTATTAAATGTTCTTCTCTATCTTTTTAAATTAATTTTGGTTGAATGTCTGTTTTCTTAGATATCAGGAAGGCTACTCCACCTTAATTCTTCAATCCATTTGCTTGGAAAGCCTTTTTACAACCCTTTACTCTGAGATATTTTCTTTGTCATGTTTCTTGTATGGAGCATAACGATGGATTCTGTTTGCACACCTACTGTGTCTTTTTATTTGAGAATAGAGTCCATTGACATATAAAAATATTAATGACCAATAATTGTTACTTCCTCTAATATTGTTGCTGTTGTTGTTGCTGGTGGTGGTGGTGGTGGTGGTGGTGGTGGTGGTGGTGGTGGTGGTGGTGGTGGTGGTGTGTGTGTGTGTGTATGCATGCATGCCTGTGTCTGTGTGTCTGTGTGTGAGTGTGTATTTGTGTGTGTGTGTGTGCATGTGTGTGTATGTGTGTTTGTGTGTGTGTGTATTGTGATTATCTTCTTCTGGATTTGATATTTGATGATGTGGATTTATTTATGTCCTCTTTATTCGTGGGAGTAGTTACCCCTCTTGCATTGGAGTTTTCCTTCTTGTATCTTATGTATGGCTGGACTAATAGAAATTTGGTTTTGTCTATGGTTGCTTTCTCTGTCTAAGGTTATTGAAAGTTTTGGTGTGTATAAAGTCTGTGATGGCTTCTGTGATCTGTTAGATACTGTAAGACATCTCCCCAGGCCCTTTTGGCTTTTATAGTCTTTGTTGAAAAGATTGGTGTAATTCTAATAGGTCTGCCTTTACTTGTTACTTAGTTTTCCTCTTGCTCCTTTTAATATTCTTTCTTTGTTCTGTACATTTACTGTTTTGATTATTATGTGGCATGTAGATTTCCCTTTTCAGTCCACGCTATTTGATATTCTGTGTGCTTCTTGTACATGTATAGGTATAACTTTCTTTAGGTGAGGGAAGTTTCTTTTATGATTTTGTTAAGGATCTTCTCTGAGCTTTTGTGTTCCAAGTCTTCTATGTCTTCTATTACTGTTAGTCTTAGGCTGTTCTTTCATAATGTCCCAATTTACCTGGATGTTTTCTGTTAGAAACTTTTTAGTATTAGGTTTTCTCTGAATAACATATCAATCTTTTTTATGGTAAATTCTACTCATCAGAGTCTCCCTTCCATCTCTTCTTTTCTGTTGGTGATGCTTGTGTCTGTAGTTCCTGTTCTCTTTTGTACGTTTTCCATCTCCAAATCTGCATCAAGAGATTTCAATGCCAAGATTATGCTTTCTTTATTTCTTCTCTTTACATTTTCATGTCTTGAAGAGTTTTATTTATTTATTTCACCTATTTGATTTTATTTTCTTGTACTTATATTTATTCATTTTTTCTTTAAGAGGCTCTGCCTGCTTGATTATATTTTCCTGTCTTTCTTTAAGGTATTTATACATTTCATCTTTAAAGTCCACTATCATCTTCATAAGATTAGACTTAAGGCCATTTTTGTGCAATTCAGATGTGCTAGGATATTCATGTGTTGCTGCCGTAGGATAGCTGGATTCTGGTGGTGCCATATTGTACTTGATTTTGTTGGTTGTGTTTTTAGGTTGGCCTTTACCAATCTGATTGTACTTAGTGCTGGCAAGTCTGGTAGTCTCTGATGGGAGTAGGCCATTGGGGCTGTAGGTAGAGCTGGCAGTCCCTGTTGTCAAATTGACTCCAGGGATGTAGCTAGAGCTGGTGGTCCCTGATTGTTGCAGGCTTCTATTTGTCCTGGGAAGCAGCAGACCTCCAAGAATGTAGGTGAATTGTGGGCCCAGGCCTGAAGTAAATAATGGACAGCATAGAGCTTGCTGCTGTTGGTTTTGCCCAGAGGAGCCACAGACAGAGAATTGGTGGTAGGGGTCTCATCTAGTGGCTGTTAATGGCTGCAGGTTTTGAGGCTTCTGATTAGATGTGTGGAATCAGAAGAAGGAGCAGAAAGGGATCTGGATAGAACTCACTGCTAATAAGTTTTCTGGAGACCCAGCAGGCAGGGGGTTCATAACAAACTTTAATACTAACTGTACACATAGCTTAATGTAATAAATTAATAATACCTGAACACGTAGAATGAAATGATGAAGCTTTGACTGTTCCCCAGCAGATTCCATAAAAAACACAAGTCAGTCAACATGGGTTTCTGTCTTGTACAGTCTAGAAAATGTTCTCATTTCCTAATAGAGTAAAATAACCATTCTACCAAAAGCCATATATAGATTCAAGAAATCCTAATTAAATTCACAACAAATATCTTCACAGATCTTTAAAGGAAAATTTTCATAGTCATATAGAAATAAGTAACAAACAAAGAAAAATCTAAACCAAATCAAAAACCACCAACAAAACAAACAAAAAGAGCAAAGCATAATAGCTAAAACTATTGTGAAAAATAGAAAAAATGAAGATATAAGCATAAACAATTTCAAGTAGAAACCTCTTCAGAGGAATAATATTAAAAACAGCATGGTATTGACACAAACACAGACATATAAATCAACAGAATTGAGTTGAAGCTCCATACCTAAATCCACATACTTATGGAAATCTAATTTTATTTTTGGTTTTATTCGAGACAGGGTTTCTCTGTGTAACCTTGGCTGTCCTGGAACTCACTTTGTAGACCAAGCTGGCCTTGAACTCAGAAATCTGCCTGTCTCTGCCTCCCAAGTGCTGAGATTAAAGGCGTGTGCCACCACTGCCCAACGGAAATCTAATTTTTGATCAAACAAAACAAACAAACAAGAAAAGAGAAAAAACAGGAACACACTGGGCAAAAGACAGAATCTTCAACAAATGATGCTGGTAAAATTTCATGGTTGCATGCGGAAGAATGCAAATAGATTCATTCTTGGCAATCTGCTCAAAATTAACTTCAAACTGATCAAAGGCTTCAACCTCAAACCAAATACACTTAACTCAAAAGAAGAGAAAGGTGGTGGTTGGGAATACCCTTCAACTCATTGCCAGAGAAGAAAAAATTTCTGAAAAGAACACCTTTACCATAGACACTAATATCAACAATTAATAAATAAAACACCATGAAATTGAAAAGCTTATGCATTGCAACAGATATTTTTATTTGGATAAAGAGGCAGCCTAAAGAATGGGAAAAATTTTTAGCAATACCACCTGTGATAGAGGATTAATAACCAAAATATAAAAAGAACTCTAGAAATTAGAAATTAAAAGAGAAAATAATAAAAATTTTAATACATGGTGCAAGTATAAACAGAGAATACTCAATAGTGGAAACTCAACTGACTGAAACAAAACACTTAGAGAAATGTTCAGTGTTCTTAGCCTCCCTAAAAACACAAATCAAAACTACGTTTTTGATTTTATCTTATACATCCCAAAATGCTAAAGATCAATAATACAGTGACAGCTCATAGTGGCAAGGATGTGCAGCAAGAAGACTACTCCACTGCTGGTGGAAGTGCATGCTTGGACAACTACTTTTGAAATAAATAGGGTGTTTTCTCAGAAAATTTGAACTTAATCTACCTTAAGAACCAGCTATAACACTTTTGTTATATATCTGAAGGATGTTTCATCCTACCACAGAGTCATTGCTGCTCTACTCATAATAGTGAAAAATTGGAAACAACTTACATGAGTCTCAACAGAAAAACAGATTTTAAAAAATGTCCTACATTTATACAATGGAGTGTTACTCACCTATTAAAATAAGGAGACCAAGAGATTTTCTGTCACATGATTGAATTAGCAAAATCATCACTGATAAGCAGACATTAGCCCAAAAGTTCAGAATGCCCAAGTTTCACTTTACAGAATCCGCTGGACTGAGAGTAAGGTCCCAGATGGAGGAGTTGGAGAAAGGTCTGAAGGAGCTGAGGGAGTTTGCAGCCCCAAGGATGGAGCAACAGCGTGAATGGATCTGACTCCCCCATCATCCTGGAGTTAGGACCACCAACCAAAGAATACACATCTATGGACTCGTGGTTCGGAGCACATATGTGGCAGAGGATGGCCTCGTTGTCCATCAGGGAGAGAGGAGAGGCCCTTGGGCCTGAGGGTGTCAGAAGCCCCAGTAAAGGGGAATGTCAAGGTGGGAATATGGGAATGGGTGGGCGGGTGGTGGGAGGTAGAATTCCCTCATAGAGGCGAGGAGGGGGAAGGGATAGGGGGTTTCCAAAGAGGAGGTATTTGAAATGTAAACAAAGTATCAAAAAATAAAAATAAAAAAAAGAAAAAAGAAAAAAAAAGAAAAATCATCCTGAGTAAGATAACACAGACCCAGAAAGTTAAATATGGTATAAACCTTCATATGAGATTTTAAATAAATGGTAACCAAACTGTATTCCATAAACACAGACAGGTTAAGTATAGATAAAATTACTAGTGGAGATGCATCAACCTCTTAGGGACAGGTGTTAGAATTTTGTGTGTTGAGTGGAGCCTGGGGAAGGATAGGGATAAGATTAGGAGGGACAGGTAAGAACCAAGAAGGGAGATGGGTTTGAGGAAGGGAATGAGGAGAGACACAGCTAGAATTATAGGGCATTTAATAGGCAGGATGCAAACTTAGTTTAGTTGAATCTTTCCATAATATATGCATGTGATCTTAACGAACTCTTTAAATAATGAGGGAAAATGACCCACCCCCAAAAAAGCTTCCAGTATTGAACTGGTTTTCAACCAGTTAAGTTGTTGGCAGAACAGATTCCCTAGATGTCCCCAAATGTCCTAAGCTGTTGTCAAGACAATAGGTTGCTCTCCCCAAACTGACAGCAAAGCCCCATTGCTGAAGTTACACACGCAGAACTCATTGAACAGAAAGAAGTCAAGCTGTGTCTACACAGAAACTTCAGCTGCATGTTGTAGTGTCTGTGAAAAAAGTATTTTGTAGGCTACAAAAGTAAGAAGAAAGCATAAATCCAACCAGAAAACGTTTCATCTATTTACCTCCAAAATATGCTAAGGAAATGATGAGTCAAGCCTTTTTAGAGCAACCAGCTGATGTCTGATTTGCCTGAAGACTTAATCCATAAGTTGAAACTCAGACATGGCACTGCTTAGTCAACCAAGAACAGAGTGTAGAAAGACCAGGGTACTAGAGTAAAACAAAATATGACAGATATAAAACAAGCAAGCAAATATACAAACAAATAAAAAAGGACTTCTAATGATATTATGCTATACTCATAGATCAGAGACTTGTTCAAGCAGCATCAGAGGTGCTTCCTCCTGCTGCAGATGAGAGCAAATACAGAGATCCACAGTCAGAAAACACACAGAGACAGAGACCTTAGACAAAGTCCTAAATGAAATGTCTCCATTAAAAATCTCCCATCATAACTCAGGTAACCACACAGACTGAAGGAACAGGGCATACCAGGTGCCAAAGACCCTCTATAAAAAACCTGAACAAATCTCAAGTGTACTCACAGACAATAAAGGAGAAACTGCAGTACTGCCATAGATCCTCTGCATATATATTACAACTTTTAGTTTAGTACCTTTATAAGAGACCTGAATTTGGTAAACCAATGAGTCTTTGATTATTGTACCTTACCTTGCAGCTCCATTTTTTTTTCTAGTTTATCTTGTCCAAGTTTGAGGTCATACCTTTTGTTTTATCTTATTATATTGTACTTCATTATGTTCTGTAGTTATCTCTTAGAAAACTCTTGTTTTCTATTGAGAGGCAGAAGGGAGTGGGTACAGGTGGGAGATGAGGTATAGAAATATTAGAAGGACAGCAGGAGAAAACTATTCAGATAATAGTGTGTGAGAAAAATGTGTGCTTAATGAAAGGGCACAAAGTTAAAAGTAATAGCAAACAATATCCAAGAATACATCAAAAATCATTTAGTTTGAATTGTTTTTTCTACAAGGTAAAAAGTATGAATAACAATTTCTGCCCTATTTGGAAAGGAGTAATGCCTATTTTCCAAGGCTTTTGGGGAGACTGTTGCTACAAGGTGAAGAAAAGTCACGTGGAGGGTTGTTTTTTGTTTTGTTTTGTTTTGTTTTGTTTTGTTTTGTTTTGTTTTGTTTTGTTTGAGCAATTGCAAGCAAAGTCTCTGGGAATTATAACTGAAGAAGTTGTACAGGCAAGAGGAGATGCAATGGGATCAGAGTCATCTGCACTACAAGTTTATAGCCTGGCATGGACTCAGTTGTCCTTGAAGTTAGAATATAGTACCCATAAGATAAATGTGTACCAGTCAGGCAAACAAGAATTCCTTACAGGATGAACAGATTGGAGGCCACAAGAAGGGCAGCCTTATTAACAGTTTGTTTACTTGCTTCTTTGTACATCATCTGGGCCAAAAATACAAACAAACAGACAAACTCCGGTAGCTATATGTTGAACAGTACAATGGACCAAAAACAATGTGATCAGCACATGCAAGCTGCTAATTTCACCAGCTAAGAAATCTATATGGTTATTTTGGTTAATTTTAGAAAAGACAAGGCACTACATGCTTAATTTTCTTTACTGATCTCTTAGGGTGAAATGTAAATAAATATTTGAACAATGTGAAACATTAAATTTTGCATATTTATTTTTTAATATATTCACTTTCTATCACCTCCCAGTGGCCCTTCCAATAATCTCTTCATCCATTCCCCCTTTCTCTTCTGGGAGAGTGGAGGTGCCCCTTGGGCATATCCTAAATGTGGCACATCAATCTCTGCAGGGCTACATGCTTATTCTCCCATTGAGATCAGACAAGGTATCCCAGTTAAGGGAATAGATTCCACAGAGAGGTAACAACATAAAGATGGCCCCCACCCCAGTTGCTCAGGGTCCAAAGGAAGACGAAGCTGCACAATGCTACATATGTGAAGGGGCCTAGGTCCACCCTGTATATAATGTTTGGCTGAAGGTTCAGTCTCTGAACTACACCAAGGGTCCTAGTTAGTTGTGGGGCTCTGATCTGTGACAGGCAGTCTGGCATCAGGTTCAGCACAGGCATAAAATGTGGGTGACTCCGTGGCATAATCCACAATGGACCGGAAAACTTTTTGCCAATGCTCCCGGGAGGCTTTGGCTCCAGTCAAGGTCATGTACCACCCCTCCTAGGGGTGAGGTGTGGCCACACAGCCCCAAGCCATTCCCATGTTAATGAGACACCAAGAGGCTTAGCCACACCCCTTCCCAGTTACTATATCTGTCTCACCTCTCCCAGAAAAGCTGGACTACAATTCCATCCAGGCCACTCCACAGGATGAAAATAATAATCTTTGAATTATGGACTGTCCCTTCATTTGGGTCCCCCATGGGAAGTGAGGGATCCAGCCCTCGATTAAGGAGCCAGGTCTAATCTCTCACCGAGGGCTTCCCAGTGCTCCCAGACAGTACCTACTCACCCAAGTCTAAGTAGCTAGCCAGGTGCCCCGAGCCCCTGAACCCTGTTCTCGGCAGGAACCCAAGCTGTACTCTGGCTAGCCCGTCTGCAGCACCCTGAGGTGAAAGCGGTGCCCCAAACTAGAGAACCCATGGAGAAGGCTGCCATGCATTCCCCAAGAATGGTCCTCTCCCCCATCCACAGGCAGGGCCCAAAATGGTTTCCCACAGCCCCCAACTGCCTGTTGGACTGTGTGAGAAGACTCTTGGCCACATCCCGAATGTCTGCTGTCCCACCCAGAGCCTCAGTGCCCTGGGACAGACACATGGGGCTTCATCCCACTGTGCCAGGCATGTTCCCACAGTTAGTTGACATTGTTGGTCTTCCTGTGGAATTCCTCTCTCTTCTGGGCCTGCAATCCTTCCAGCAACTCTTCCAGTATAGTCCCTAAGCTCCACTCAGTGTTTGGCTGTGGGTCTCTGGATCTGTCTGAGTCAACTGATGAGTGAAGACTCTCAAAGGACAGCCATGCTAGGCTTTTGTCTGCAAGTATAACACAGTATCATTAATACTGTCAAGGACTGATGCTTGCCCATTGGAAGGGTGTCTAGTTGGACCTGTTAATTTTTGGCCATTTTCTCTGCCTCTCCTCCATCCCATGTCCCTGCATTATTTTTAGGTAGGATAAATTTGGGGTTGAAAGTTCTGTGGGTGAGTTGATATTCCTAACTCACCACTGGAATTCCTGCTGTGAGTCTTGGGTAAGGTCACCCCCATTAATTCTTGGGAAATTACCATATCCCAGGTCTGAACATATCCTCCAAATGCCCATCACCCACTGTACCGGTTGGTTTTGTGTCAACTTGATACAAGCTGGATTATCACAGAGAAAGTAGTTTCAGTTGAGAAAATGCCTCCATAAGATCCAGCTGTAAGGAATTTTTCTCAATTAGTGATCAATGTGGGAGGGCCCCTTGTGGGTGGTGCCATCTGTGGGCTGGTAGACTTGGGTCTATAAGAAAGTCAGTTGAGCAAGCCAGGAGAAGCAAGCCAGTAATAAACATCCCTCCATGGCTTCTGCATCAGTTCCTGCTGCCTGACCTGGTTGAGTTCCAGTCCTGACTTCCTCTGGTGATGAATAGCAGTGTAAAGTATAAGCTGAATAAACCCTTTCCTCCACAACTTGCTTCTTGGTCATGATGTTTATGCAGGAATAGAAACCCTAGGACACCCACCAACCCTACCAGTTGCAGATTTCGATTCATTTTCATGGCCATTTGGCCATCTCCTCTGTCTCTCACAACAATTGATCCTGAAGGCCCCATGACTACTACAATATATACTTCCCCATACCTTCTCCCACAGAGTTCCCTCCATTTGATTCCTAAAAGTATTTTATTCCCTTTTCTAAGTGAGATTCAAGCATCCTTGCTTTGGCCTTCCTTCTTGTTTAGCTTCTTTGGGTCTCTAGAATGTAGCATGAGTATCTTGCATCATATGGCTAATACCCACTTATAAATGAGTACATACCACTCATGTCCTTTTGGGTCTTGGTTACCTCATTCAGAATGATAATCTCAAGTACCATCCATTTGCTTGCAAAATGCATGATGTCTTTGTTTTTAATAGTTAAAGAGTATTCCTTTGTGTAATGTACTACATTTTCTTTATTCCTTCTTCAGTAGGTTGATTCCAGTGTCTGGCTATTTATGAATAAAGCTGCTATAAACAAAGTTGAGTAAATATACTTGTGGCTCAGAGGGGCATCTTTTGGGTATATTCCCAGGATTGGTATAGCTGTTTCTTGAAATAGAACTATTCCAAGTTTTCTGAGAAACCACCAAACTGATTTGAATGAATGTATTTTGTTGTTATTTTGATATTAGAGTATCCAGGTATTTCTGAAGCGGGATAGCTTTGCTCTGAAGGTGCCAAGTTGTGCAGTTCTTGTTCTTTGTGTTCTTACACAGGTCTTTAGTTATCTGGTTGTCCCTACATGTTCCTTGTGTAGCAGGGATTGGGAAGGTAGGACTAATCTGATGTTCCCAATGCAGAAGGCCTCCTGTAGGCAGCATTGGACTGGTTGTTGCTTTATCAGGCCTCAGTGTTGCTTGTTCCATGGACCTTGTTTTACTTTGTTTCAGGGCGTGGGGGTGTGGATGATCCTTGTTGAACAATCCTGAAGGAGGCCTGTAGAGCAGTCAGCCAAAAATGCAGTTCTAGGGACAGCCCTTCAGCTGCCTCTGGGAAGCTTGGAATTCCCCCTGGAGATGGGAAGGTGAGATAGGGGGAGGCATGACATCCCATTGATCTTTGTTTGGTGGACCAAATGGAGGACAGCAGAGTAGTTACCAGAAAAAGGAGCTCCAGAAAGAGTCTGAAACTGGCACAGGCTTCACTTGACCTATATATTTTGTGAAAGATATGAATAAAAAATTCTGCCTTAAATGGCAGCCAAGAATTTCTGACAGGACGAAGACCACAGAAAGGCCAGACTTATTGACATTTGGTTTACTAGCTTCTTTTTTTTTTTTCTTTTTTTTTTTTTTTTTGATACTTTACTTACATTTCCAATGTTTCCCCTTTTCTAGGTCTCCTCTTTGGAAACCCCATATCCCTTCCTCCTCCCCACTTCTATGAGGGAATTCCACCTCCCACCCACCTGCACACCCATTCCCATATTTCCACCTTTACTGGGGCTTCTAACACCCTCAGGCTCAAGGGCCTCTCCTCTCCCTGATGGCCAACGAGGCCATCCTCTGCCACATATGTGGACCAAACTATGGGTCCCTTGATGTGTATTCTTTGGTTGGTGGTCCAAACTCCAGGACGACCTGGGGTGGGAGCAGGTCCATTGACACTGTTGCTCCCTCCATCATGCTGCAAATTTGCTCAGCTCCTTAAGTCCTTTCTCCAACTCCTCCACCTGGGACCTTACTCTTAGCCCAGCAGTTACTATAAAGTGAAAATTGGGCATTCTGAACTTTTGGGCTAATAGCCACTTATCAGTGAGTACATACCATTTTCGTTCTTTTGGGACTGAGTTACCTCGCTCAAGATGATATTTTCAAGTTCCATCCATACGCCTGCAAATTTCATTAAGTCATTATTTTTAATAGCTGAGAAGTACTCCATTGGGTAAATGTACCACATTTCTGTATCCATTCCTCGGATGAGGGACATCTAGGTTGTTCCCAGCTTCTGGCTATTATAAATATGGCTGCTATGAACATAGTGGAGCATGTGTCTTTATTACACATTGGCGAATCTTCTGGGTATGCCCAGGAGAGGTATAGCTGGATCCTCAGGTAGTATTATGTCCATTTTTCTGAGGATCCACCAAGCTGACTTCCAGATTGGTTGTACCAGCTTGCAATCCCACCAACAGTGGAGGAGTTTTCCTCTTTCTCCACATCCTCGCCAGCATCTGCTGTCACTTGAGTTTTTGATCTTAGCCACTCTGACTGGTGTGAGGTGGAATCTCAGGCTTGTTTTGATTTGCATTTCCCTGATGACTAAGGATGTTGAGCATTTCTTTAGGTTCTTCTCAGCCCTGCGAATTTCCTCAGTTGAGAATTCTCTGTTTAGCTCTGTTCCCCATTTTTAATAGGGTTATTTGGTTCTCTGGAGTCTAACTTCTTGAGTTCTTTGAATATATTGGATATTAGCCCTCTATCAGACATAGGATTGGTTAAGAACTTTTCTCAATCTGTTGGTTGCCGTTTTGTCCTATTGACAGTGTCCTTTGCCTTACAGAAGCTTTGCAATTTCATGAGGTCCCATTTGTCAATTCTTGATCTTAGAGCATAAGCCACTGGTGTTCTGTTCAGGAAATTTTCCCCTGTATCCAGGTGTTCAAGAGATTTCCCCACTTTCTCTTCTATTACATTCAGTGTATCTGGTTTTGTGTGGAGGTCCTTGATCCACTTGGACTTGAGTTTTGTGCAGAGAGATAGGAATGGATCAATTTGCATGCTTCTACATGTAGAATGCCAGTTGACCCAGCACCATTTGTTGAAAATGCTGTCTTTTTTTCCCCTTAGTGGTTATAGCTCCTTTGTCGAAAATCAAGTGATCCTATGTGTATGGGTTCATTTCTGGGTCCTCAATTCTATTCCATTGATTTACCTGCCTGTTACTCTACCAATATCATGCAGTTTTTATCACTGCTACTCTGTAGTACAGCTTGAGGTCAGGGATGCTGATTCCCCCAGAAGTTCTTTTGTTGTTAAGAATAGGTGGAATTCCCTCATAGACTCAGGGAGGGAGAGGGGATAGGGGGTTTCCAAAGAGGAGACCTAGAAAAGGGGAAATATTGGAAATGTAAATAAAGTATCAAAAATAAAAATGAATAAATAAAGAAAGAAAGAATAGCTTTTGCTATCCTGAGTTTTTTGTTGTTCCAAATGAATTTGAGAATTACTGTCTATGAAGAATTGAGTTGGAATTTTGATGGGGATTGCATTGAATCTGTAAATTGCTTTTGGCAGGATGGCCATTTTTACTATATTAATCCTTCCAATCCATGAGCATGGCAGATCATTCCACCACCTGAGGTCTTTTTCGATTTCTTTCTTCAGAGACTTGAAGTTCTTATCATACAGATCTTTCACTTGCTTGGTTAGAGTCACACCAAGATACTTTATATTGTTTGTGACTATTGTGAAGGGTGTCATTTCCAGAATTTCTTTCTCAGCCTTTTTATCCTTCGAGTATAGGAAGGCTACTGATTTGTTTGAGTTAATTTTATATCCGGCCACTTTGCTGAAGTTGTTTATCAGCTGCAGCAGTTCTCTGGTGGAGGTTTTCGGGTCACTTAAGTATATGATCCTATCATCTGCAAAGAGTGATATTTTGAATTCTTCCTTTCCAATTTGTATCCCTTTGTCCTCTTTTTGTTGTCTAATTGCTCTAGCTAGAACTTCAATTACTATA
>CM052717.1:48146866-48172932 GCA_028551405.1 Uromys caudimaculatus
TATTGAGTATTTTTGCATTGATATTCATAAGGGAAATTGGTCTGAAGTTTTTTTTCTTTGTTGGGTCTTTGTGAGGTTTTGGTATCAGTGTAATTGTGGCCTCATAGAAGGAATTGGGTAGTGTTCCTTCTGTTTCTATTTTGTGGAATAGATTGAAGAGTATTAGTATTAGGTCTTCTTTGAAGGTCTGATAGAATTCTGCAGTGAACCCATCTGGGCCTGGGCTTTTTTTGCTTGGGAGACTTTTAATGACTGCTTCAATTTCTTTAGGCATTATGGGACTGTTTACATGGTTTCTCTGACCCTGATTTAACTTTGGTATTTGATACCTGTCTAGAAAAATGACCATTTCTTCCAGATTTTGCAGTTTTGTTGAGTATAGCCTTTTGTAGTAGGATCTGATGATTTTTTTTAAGTTCCTCAGAATGTGCTGTTATGTCTCCCTTTTTATTTCTTATTTTGTTAATTTGGATACTGTCTCTGTGCCCTCTGGTTAGTCTGGCTAAGGGTTTATCTATCTTGTTGATTTTCTCAAAGAACCAAGTCCTGGTTTTGTTGATTCTTTGTATACTTCTTTTTCTTTCTACTTGGTTGATTTCAGCCCTGCGTTTGAATATTTCCTGCCTTCTACTCCTCTTGGGTGCATTAGCTTCTTTTTGTTCTAGTGTTTTCAGGTGTGCTGTTAACCTGCTAGTGTAATCTCTCTCCAGTTTGTTTTTGGAGGCACTCAAAGCTATGAGTTTTCCTCTTAACACTGCTTTCAAAGTGTCCCATAAGTTTGGGTATGTTGTACTTTCATTTTCATTAAATTGTAGGATGTCTTTAATTTTTTTCTTTATTTCTTCCTTGACCAAGTTGTCATTGAGTAGAGCATTATTCAGGTTCCATGTATATGTGGGGTTTCTGTTGTTATTGTTGCCATTGAAGACCATCCTTAAACCATAGTGATCTGACAGGAGGCATGGGCTTATTTCAATCTTCTTGTAACTGTGGAGATTTGTTTTATGACCAATTATATGGTCAATTTTGGAGAAAGTACCATGAGGTGCTGAGAAGAAGGTATATTCCTTTGATTTAGGATGAAATGTTCTATAGATATCTATTAAATCCATTTGGTTCATAACATTTGTTAGTTTCACTGTGTCTCTGTTTACTTTGTGATTCCAAGATCTGTCCATTGATGATAATGGGCTGGTGAAGTCTCCTACTCTTATTGTGTGAGGTGCAATGTGTGCTTTGAGCTTTGGTAAGGTTCCTTATATGAATGTGGGTGCTCTTGCATTTGAGGCATAGATGTTTATTATTGAGAGTTCTTCTTGGTAGATTTTCCCTTTGATGAGTATGAAGTGTCCTTCCTTATCTTTTTTGATGACTTTTGGGTGAAAGTCAATTTTATCTGTTATTAGAATGGCTACTCCATCCTGTTTCTTGGGACCATTTGCCTGCAAAATTGTTTTCCAGCCCTTTACTCTGAGGTAGTGTTTAACTTTATCGCAGAGGTGTGTTTCCTGAATGCAACAAAATGCTGGATCCTCTTTATGGATCCAGTCTGTTAGTCTATGTTTTTTTTATTGGATAATTGAGGCCATTTATGTTAAGAGATATTAAGGAATAGTGATTGTTGGTTCCAATTATTTTTGATGTTACTTTTAGGTTTGTGTATCTATCTTCTTTTCTGTTGGTTAGAAGATTACTTTCTTGGGTTTTCTATAGTGTAGTTTTCCTCCTTGAGTTGACGTTTACCATTTATTATCCTTTGTAGGGTAGGGTTTGTGGAAACATATTGTATAAATTTGGTTTTGTCATAGAATATTTTGTTTTGACCATCTATGTTAACTGAGAGTTTTGCTTGGTAGAGCAGCCAGGGCTGGCAGTTGGGTTCTCTTAGGGCCTGTATGAGTTCTCCCCAAGATCTTCTAGCTTTCATAGTCTCTGGTGAAAAGTCTGGTTTAATTCTGATAGATCTGCCTTTATATGTTACTTGGCCTTTTTCCCTTACTGCTTTTAATATTCTTTCCTTGTTTTGTGTATTTGGTGTTTTCACCATAATGTGAGGGGATGAATTTCTTTTCTGGTCCAATCTGTTTGGAGTTCTGTAAGCTTCTTGTATATTTATGTTCATCTCTTTATTTAAGTTAGGGAAGTTTTCTTCTATGATTTTGTTGAAGACATTTACTGGTCTTTTAAGTTGGCAATCTTCACTCTCTTCTATACCTATTATCCTTAGGTTCTGTCTTCTCATTGTGTCCTGCATTCCATGGATGTTTTGGGTTAGGAGCTTTTTGCATTCTGTATGTTCTTTTACTGTTGTGTCGATGTTGTCTATGGTATCTTCTGCTCCTAAGATTCTCTCTTCTATCTCTTGTATTCTGTTGGTTATGCTTGTATCTAAGGTTCCTGATCTCTTTCCTAGGTTTTCCAACTCCAGGGTTCTCTCTTTTTGTGATTCCTTTATTGATTCTATTTCTATTTTTAGCTGCTGGATAGTTTTGAGCCTTTCCTTTGTCTGTTTGATTGTGTTTTCCTGTAATTCTTTAATGGATTTCTGTGTTTCCTTTTTAAGGGCTTCTAGTTCTTTACCTCTGTTCTCTTGTATTTCTTTAAGGGTGTTATTCATTTCTTTCTTAAAGTCTTCTATCATCATCATGAGAAATGATTTTATGAATCTGAGTCTTGCTTTTCTGGTGTGTTGGGGTATCCAGGGCTTGCTGTGGTGGGAGAACTGGGTTCTGATGATTCCAAGTACCCTTGGTTTGTGTTCCTTCGGTTCTTGCCCTTGCCTTTTGCCATCTTGTTAACTCTGATGTTAGCTGATCTTACTCTATCTGGCTATGGCTTGTCTCTCCTGCAGGCCTCTGTATCAATACTCCTTGAAGACCAGCTCTCTCTGAGAGGTGTTTGGATTTGGAGTGCTATGGCACAGGGTCAGCTCTGGGGTGCAGACAGAAAGCAGAAGGATCTTGTCCACAGCTGTCCCTTAGTTCCTATGTCCTGATGGCTCTGCAAGGGTCCCTCTTGATCCAGTGAGTTTGAACAGAAGTGATGGTTTTGCCTATGCTCGAAGGTGTGTCAGCACTCCTGGGATACCTGCTCTCTCCTGGAGCCCTGTGGCCCAGGGTGAGGTCTCCATGTCCCGGTGATCAGTGGTGCTTGTCTTATCCCCACTCACAGCTTTTCTACCCTCCTGGGAGGGCGACTTTCTCCTAGCACTACTTGGCTATGTAACTCCAGTTTCCCAGGCACAGGTCTCCGCCACAGATAGAAACCTGAAGGTTCCTGTCCCTTACTTTTCCTCCTCGGTCTCTGTGTCCTGAGGGCCTGGGAGAGTAATTTTCTCACCGTGCTGCTTGGCTGTGGGAATCTGGTGGCCCAGGCAGAGGTCTCCTGCCTCAGATGGGCCAGAGGGTTCCTATGCCTGCCTACCTCAGACCCTGTGACCCGCAGGTTCGGGGCAGTTCCTGGTGAGCAGTGGTGCTCCTCTTGGCCCTACTCCTGGATTTTCCAAGCTCCTAGGAAGGTAGCTTTCACCCGGGGCTAATTGGCTATGGAGCCCTGTGGCCCAAGCTGAGGTCCCCAGCCACAGATCGAGACTGGAAGTTTCCTGCCCTTCAGTCTCTGTGGCCCACAGTTTCCGGGCAGAGTCCAGTGAGGAGTGGTGTTCATTTTGTCCCCACTCACGACTTTCCCCGCTCCTGGGAGAGTAACTTTCTCCTGGTGCTGCTTGGCTATGGAACCCTGGTGGCTCGGGCAGAGGTCTCCTGCCACAGATTGGAAGCAGAGGGTTCCTATGCCTGCCTACCTCAGTCCTTGTGTCTTACTAGCTTCTTTACATATCATCTTGGGAAATGTAAAACTCTAATAGGTATAAGTTGAAGAGGACAACGACAAGGCACTATATTCTTAACTTTATTGATGTCTTAGGGTGAGAAGTAAGTAAACAATTAACTAATGTGAAACATACTTTACGTATTTATAATAAACGTAGAAGATTTTTTTTCTTAACCCAGTCAAACTGAATCTAGACACAATGGAGTACTGATTCGTAAGAAAAACGGGTGCAAAAGATGGAAAACACAGAGAAATGAGGTGATTGATGTTCATCAGCCACCAACTGAAATTATGTAAAAGAGCAATGTGGCTTCTTAAGATAGAAGAAAGAGTATAGAAAGCCAGAAAGGTGGACACCAGGACCAGGATGTTCTGTGTGGCTTTGGATTCAGGGGAGGTTCTTCTGGAATCCTTTGTGCTGTGGATGTGATTTACCCTCCTCTTGTGTCTGTAAAGAATGAAAATCATGTAGCCACTTGACCAGGCAATGATCACAGAACAGAAGACTTCAGGACATATCACCAATACTAAATAAAGTGAGTCACTAATGTTATCACTCCCTATAAGGAAACAGAATCCAAAATCTCCTGTTCTGGTCATATTTTTGCTATTTATTTTAATAAACCTGTACACAAAGAAAGTGTAGTTGATCCATATATGCAAGACCCATAGGAAAGCAATGGAACAGCTCATGTACTTGGAAGCTCTGACCTTGAGATCCTTCCAACAGGATTTCCTGGGACTGATGGTCATGGTTTGGAAGACACTCAAGAGGCAGGTGGTGCTAATGGAGACACTTCTACCAAATCCTTGAATGAACAATACCAGCTCACATACAAATTTATTCAGGAACTCTTTCAATCCCCAAACAGACAATGTTCGGGGCACTCCTGAAGAGAGAATGATCAAGGCATTGGCTGTCATTAGGTGCATGAGAATTAAATCTGTGGTCTTTAATCTGTATTCTCTGTAGTAAAGGACAAGAGAGTAGAATATAAAAGAGGAATTTCCAAAAATTCCAGCTGTAGTTTGTGATAAGAGAATGATCCTGATTATCATATTCCAGAAGTCCATTTTGTCATTTAGCACAAATTCTATTGTATGTGGGCAAAGTATTTCTCTGGTCAAAAGAATAATGGCAAACACTTGTAACCTGAGTTGAAAGAAAATACCTTTTATCCACAGTAGTCCTGAAAGGATGCAAGGGATTATATTTTATACTCATGAGTATATTTGGACATTTATCAAAATTTCCTTTAGAATATGGGCACAATATTTCTCTGGTCAAATGAAAAAATTAGAATTGATTGTATCCACAATAAATAAGGATATATTTAATCCACAGAGGTATTGATAGGATGTAACAAAAGTTCATGAAACCACAGGATTTCTAGTCCAGGGTAGACCACATAAAATTGATCTCATCCCCAAAATTATGCAGGCGTGGTTATTTTCAAAGTTTCTTACTGTGGGAATTATCAAGACATCAGAATGCACATATTGATGGAAGGAGAGCCACCAAGTTTCATAGAAAATTCAGTACTCACAGTGGTGGGATATTGGCCTGTGAGAAACAAGGAAAAGTGACAGACTGTATAAACAAAGATAATGTGAGATTTTTAGAATATACTGATATTAGTTATGTTGTAAAAGAAGTCAACTTCAGTAAAAACTACATATCTTAAATGAAGCAATTCTTTTTATCCAATAAAACTTTTTTTGGGTTATTTGGGAATTTTAAACAATTCACCCTAATCCCACATACTTCCACATCTTTCACACATACATACACACACACACACACACACACACATACACACACACACACATACACAACCAAACTTAACTCTGGACTGTTAGCGAGACAGGGACATTTGATGTAATGAAATCTCATGGAATGCAAAACAGAATAAAAATAGGCAAATATGCCAGCAGAAATTTCAAATAGAAGGTTGCTATCTATTGAATGATACCTGCTGGGTAAATGTTCAGTGTCTCTATAGAAAATTTGTCTGAGATAATCATACACTACTCAGAAGCCTGGTTTGAATGTTATAGGAAAGAAGTCAGTACAATTCATCAGTGCAGATCAAATGGAGGAAACACTCAAGACACCACTTCCATTCCTGTGAGAGAAGGCATCTGCAAACCATTTTTAAATTGGGTGATATCCCTTGCAGAAGCAGTCAATAGATGGTTTGAATCATCATCAGGCTGAACCAAGCGTCACCAGAGCATGAACTGTTTCCCCTCACATTCTTTAACCATGCAGGGATAGTCAGCTGAACAATCAACCACTGGGGCAGAATTGGCAGTAAATCCTGGGTTCTGAAGTAGTTTAAACAGAGTTGGAAGATCAGTTGAGACCTGAGAAATGGCCAGATACAAGCTGGCTACCTTTTCCCATTCAGTGACACTATAGAATACCCAAGAAAATGGGTGCAAGGGAAAATAGAAACTACTTGGAGCTCCTAATTTAGAAGTGTATGTTTAGGTTGTAGATTTCTTAAAATTGAAAGGACACATAAGAGTATGGTATGAAGTGCGAAACAATGCATGCGTCTTGAAAGGAAAAGAAGAAATAATGGACATTATATAATATAAGAAACAACAATGGCAGAAAAATAGTGGTCGGGGTGAGATTGGATCATTGAAAACAATAAGTATAATATCTCTATGCCAGCATGACGGATCCACAGGTATCACGTGGTACGATTCTAAAATTGTCCATAAATTGCAAGAAAAGCTTTTAGAAATTGTTTCATTTCTGACAATTGAAAAGAGGAAAGCATACACAAAATCTAAAGAGTGAGAAAGGTCATCTTTGGACAAAGAAAAGTCTATTTTAATACATTCAAAGTCAAAAGACAATGGTGAACACAATGTTCTAAGATTGACAGGCCATCCCAAACATTATCACCTACAATGGTGAAACATGACATTCTGGATCATAGCCAGTTTACAAATCAGCATAGTTCCAATGGTTAATTCTCAAAGTCAGAATCATAAAGAATTATATAACAAGTAGTAATAGAAAAGATCTGCCTTGAATATGACAGGACAATACAAAATATACCCCACATTGGTTATTTTCCTTCCTGGAGTTACTATCAACAGTTTTCCTAGCTTTAAATAATATTAGGTCATTTCAAAACAGAATTCTATGTACAAGTGCTGGGAAAGATAAAAGAACACTCCAAAAATCATACGGATTAAGTGCCAAAATGTACAATAGTTGTTGCTATAGGACTCCATTAATAAAAGGCATACGGAAGTAAAATGTGGTCGAATGCCTTAAATGTTACCAAAAAGTCTGTTTATTTAATAAATCATCAACAGTCTGTTTGACAAACATATAGTAATTTTCCCTTTGACCACAATGTTCCACATTGTACAAATCTCCTGAGATGGAGGATTATGATTTTTGTGTTATTAGTAGAAAAATATATGTGATGAAGCAAGAAGGAAAGAAGAATGAAAGAAAGAAATGGAGAGAGGAAGAGAGAGAGAGAGAGAGGAAGGGAAGGAATTTTCAGATGAATGGAGCTGGTGTATGTCTGTGAACCTTATGGGATCCTAGTTTGAGACAATTAAGACTAAGAAACCTCATCCAATATGTGTGAACACTCATGCTGACTTAGATGTGTGTTCACTGAAATGTTACAACCATATCTCAAATCTGTTTTTATTCGACTTTTGTTGCTCTTTCTCACAGTCACACAATCATGCAAGTAGGAATTATGATATCCTTTAGGATACACACTTTCAAAGATAGAACAAATAAGAGTGCAGTGTCCTACATAAGAGCTTTCAGCTACACAAGCCTTTGTCCTAAGACTCTCCTGGCAAATCTCAAGTTCTTACTTTTGATTATGCCTAGCCATGGTCAAACAAGACTGAGGTTTCTATGAGTAGTCTGCTCTCATAGGACAAGAAAACCTTGGTGGTTGGAACATTTCCCAGCCCCAATTAACCTTGTAACATAATTGAATAAAATGGCTGAAGTGATGTAGCTGGTGTTCACACCATTCCAAGAAGGCTAACACCCTCTACAATTTGGAAAAGTCTTAGCCTCTTCTTGAGCTTTTCTCTCTGCTGCAGCACCTAGGACCAACATCAACCAATACCTGGGACACAACATCATATACCAGAATGAAGAGGAATCCAGACTCACTGGGACTCAAATGAAAGAAATTGTATTTACATGATAGTAAGTGCATCTCCAGGATTTTAGTAGAGGTCATGGGAAATTTACTACCAAATGTGGGTATTTTCTCATCTCACAAACAGGAGTACATGCAGTTAATTCACTGTTTATTGAAAGTAGGTGGAGTAAAGTTTAAAGAATGACAGATTATTGAGCTCTTTGCATTAATTAAAAAGCATTGTCTATGGTTTAAATCAGCTATACATGGAAACAAGTGCTAAGAGTCTTAAGACAAGCACAGCCAAAAAGAGAGTAAATACTCACAAAATTTTTTGTCTTTAGGTATTTTAATTTCAAATGCCATTATGGAAGGAATGGTCAGAACAGTGCATATCTAATGTAAACCAGGATAATTTGTTAGTAAGTAAGGCGTTTATGTTAAAAACAAAAACCAAAAAACTAAAAGTGAGACAGGTGAGAATGACGGAGAGGAATTTCTTCCCCCTCCTTCAGAGGAGATAGACCTAGAAAAGGAAAGCCTTAAATTTAGTTTACAACTTTAAATGTTAATTAAACATGGGGAAGACCTCTTGAGATGAAATGCTACTTTCAAAAACCAGAGGAAGGGTATGAAAATTAAAAACATTACTTCCCAAATGATGACGATGGTATAAAGTATTTAAGAAATATCTTCCCAAAAGAAGAGGAACTGTATGAAAAACAACATTTTTAGAAAGAAAAGAAAAAAAAAAGAGTTGGTTACAAAACATTTAAAAAGTTAAATAAAAGAAAGCCCTTATCTTTAAAAGGAGAAGTGACTTGGGGTTGGAAAGATGATTTAGAGGCTAAGAGGTCCACAGGTCCTGAATTCAATTCCCAGCATACACAAAGTGGCTCTCAACCATCTGTAAACGGCTATAATGCCCTCTTCTGGTATATCTGAAGAGAACAACAGTGTACTCACATACATAAAATAAATAATTAAATCTAGATCTTCCCCACCACCTTCTAACAACATAGAGGAATTATTGCCTAGGTCTAAAAATGCACCTCCTCGGGTGTTTTCTGTTACAATACAGTGAATTCCAGTATTCTCAAGGCTATGTTCATATTTAATGGAAACCTACAAATACAATAGATTTAAGTTGATTAAAAGAAGCAATGGTAGCCTATGAAATGCTTTTGCCCAACATGAGATGTACAATAGACAACTGGACTATGTGGAATAGAATTATACCACAAGAGTGGGAGAACTTAATGACAACTATATTAGAAGAGGGACAGCTATATTAGAAGAGCGTCTTCAATTATAATCACTTACATGAGAGAAATCAGAATCCAGGGAACAACATAATCTGGATGAGGAAATAAATATAACATAGGACCATTTGTTAAGTAAGGGTCAGTTTGCCGACTGGCATAAGCACATTCAACATGATGATGCCATTATAGCACAGTGTTGTTTAGTGACTTTAAGGGATTGGGAAAGAATTGAGGAACCAGAATAATGGACTACATCTTTTCCTAAACTTACTGAAGATCATGGTGAGGTTTACACTAACCTTTTCTGAAGATGAACTTCGGCAGAGCAAAGAGCAATAGCAGATCCAAATGTAAGAAACGTGTTACTTGAATCTTTGAATTTTGAAAGTGTAAATAAAGAATGTCAAAAAGTGATAAGACCGTTAAAAGCTCAAGTTGTTTCACTAGGTAAATGGATAAAAGCCACCACTAAATTGATTCTGCTGTATATAATGAAAGTTTAACTGGACAAGCTTTGAGTAAATGTTTAATCTTTCAGAAAACATGATGCCTCAACTGTGTGAATCTTGGACATTTGTAGAAAAAAAAAACATAGACAATTGATAACTAGAGGAAAAGCTTCATTTAAAAATAATCAAAGTAGAGCACCAGGAATTTGTAACAGATATGGAAAAGCCACTCACACATTGGGCTAATGAATGCCAATCAGTAGGTAGAACCCAAGGCTTTTTTTTTTTTTTTTTTTTTTTTTTTTTTTTTTTTTTTTTTTTACTTTCTGGAAACCAGATAAAGGGCTTAGATTTGGGTCTAAGAACAAACATCCCAATCGCACAATATTTTGTCAGTAAACAAAAACAAGTCAATCACAGGAAGAAAAACTCAGTATTGGAGATTTAACGGATGCTACTTCAAGTAATGCTGCTCTTGACTTGGCATTGGGTAAATATCATACACTGTCTCCACAAATTCCTTGCTATAAAATAGCCACTAGTTTGTGTGGTCCTACTCCTACAGAAACAATAGGGATAATTTTGTGAAGAAGTAAATTCACAGTGCAAGGGTTCATTCGACATCCAGGATTAATAGATAAACATTATCAAGGTTAAATTAAAATCGTGCCTTCTGTTAGAAAAAAATAACAATTAGAGACAGTTGATAGTATTGCTCAATTACTATTACTCTTTTATCATAAAGGTAAAGCAGCTCCAATAAATAGGACAGGAGGACTTGGAAATACTGGAAGGAAAGTATTTTGGCAAACTGTTATTAATGATGAAAGGGCAAAATTAAGGTTCATGGTAAAGGATAAATTATACTGAAATTGAAGGTTTAGTGGACACTGTGGCTGATGTGTCTATAATTTCTTAAGAGTCATAGAATCAAAATGGTTCTTTGCAAGAAGACTCCACTCAGTTTGTAGGCACTGGAATACTATCTCATTTGAAATGGAGTATTGATTGGATTAAATGTATGAGCCCATAAGACTCAGTATTGAAGTTAGAACTGTATGTGATTGACATAGCCATAAACCTATATGGAATCTATTTATTAGAATAATGGTGAACTCAATTTCAGAAACAGCTCAAAGGATATTTAAAATAGGTTATATTCCCAGAAAATGTACTGGAAAAATAATCAAGGTAAATAACAGGCTATACAAGTTGTCCATATCAGGGCAAAGCAATAATTGGCTTTGGAAATTTAGAACAGAAGCCACTGCTGATAATCTACCAACAAACCTGCTTTAAGATTGGGTAACACCTGAGCAATTAGTGCAAGAACATTTGGATGCAAAATGTATTGAGGAGTCTATTACTCCTCAGATTCCCCCTGAATTTGTAATAAAAAAAATCTCAAAAATGGAGAATTAAACAAAATTAAGAGTGGTAAACAAAGAAATCAACTTTGGATTTCTCTTGAATACTCTTGACTTTCTTTATCTTATTCTATACTACCCAGAAATTGGACTATTATAGTTACTGACTTAAAAGACTGGGTTTTTTCTTCCCTTACAAAAACAAGATAGAAAAAAAATCTGCTTTCACTGGTCCCATGTATGATAATGGTAAACCTGTAAAGAGATACCAGAGAAATGTTCTGACTTAGAGGATGTTAAATAATCCAAAGTTATGTCAGTATTTTATGTAACAACCACTAAAAATAATTTCCATACAATTTCTTCAACCCATTTTTTGCCATTATGTGAATAGTATATTATTGGCTTGTTCTGATTAAGATACCTTATAAAAACTGTCTAATGAAACATGAAAGATTTTACGTTACTCTAGATTATAAATTGTACCTACACACACACACACACACACAGAGAGAGAGAGAGAGAGAGAGAGAGAGAGAGAGAGAGAGAGAGAGAGAGAGATGGAATATTCTATAACGTATTTAGGACTTAAACTGAGTTAACGAAATATTCAATTTCAAAAAGTTCAGATTCAACAAGGTAAATCAAAAATTTGATGATTTAAAAAAAAAAACGGGACATATTGACAAGTTAACTTACTATTGGACTAACTACTCAAGAGTTACTTAATGCTTCAAAACTTGAAAGGGGATTCTAATTTAAACACTTTGTAAAAATTAACCGCTGAAGCAAAAAAAAAAAAAAAAAATTTGGTTCAGGTAGAACAGAGATTACAGGATATCTATGTGGACTTATTAGATCCCAAAAATGATGATATTTCAGTTATATACCATCTACACATTCTCCTGTGGAAATGATTTTGCAAAGAAAACATATCTTTTTTTTTTTTTTTGAAACTTTATTTACATTTCCAATATTCCCCCTTTCTAGGTCTCCTTTTTAGGAACAACCTATCCCCTCCCCCTCCCCCACCTCTATGAGGGAATTCCACCTCCCACCCACCCGACCACCCACTTCCATATTCCCACCTTGGCATTCCCTTACACTGGGGCCTCTCCTCCCCATGATGGCCAACAAGGCCCTCCTCTGCTACATATGTGGTCCAAACCATGGTTCCCTCCATATGTATTCTTTGGTTGGTGGTCCAACCTCCATGAGGACCAGGGGGGTCAGGCCAGTTGACACTGTTCCTCCCTCCATGGGGCTGCAGACTCCCTCAGCTCCTTCAGTCCCTTCTCCAACTCCTCCATCTGAGAACTCACTCTCAGTCCATCTGTTACTGTAAAGAGAAACTTGGGTATTCCAAACATTTGGGCTAATATTCACTTATCAGTGAGTACATACCATGTTTATTCTTTTGTGACTGAGTTGCCTCACTCAGGATGATATTTTCAAGTTCCATCTATTTGCCTGCAAATTTCATTAAGTCATTGTTTTTAATAGCTGAGGAGTACTCCATTGTGTAAATGTATCACAATTTTTGTATCCATTACTCTGATGAGGGACATCTGGGTTGTTTCCAGCTTCTGGCTATTATAAATATGGCTGCTATGAACATAGTGGAGCTTGAGTCCTTATACATGTTGAATCATCTCCTAGATATATGCCCAGGAGTGGTATAGCTGGATCCTCAGGTAGTATTATGTCCATTTTTCTGAGGGACCACCAAACTGATTTACAGAGTGGTTGTACCAGCTTGCAATCCCAACAATAAGGGAGGAGTGTTCCTCTTTCTCCACGTCCTTGCCAGCAACTGCTGTCACCTGAGTTTTTTATCTTAGCCCTTCTGACTGGTGTGAGGTGGAATCTCAGACTTGTTTTGATTTGCATTTCCCTGATGACTAAGGATGTTGAGCATTTCTTTAGGTGCTTCTCAACCCTGCAAATTTCCTCAGTTGAGAATTCTATGTTTAGCTTTGTACACCATTTTTTGATGGGGTTATTTAGTTTTCTGGAGTCTAACTTCTTAAGTTCTTTGTATATGTTGTATATTAGCCCTCTCTGGACGTAGGATTGGTAAAGATCTTTTCCCAGTCTGTTGGTTGCCATTTTGTCCTATAGACAGTGTCCTTTGCCTTACAGAAGCTTTGCAATTTCATGAGGTCCCATTTGTCAATACTTCATCTTAGAGCATAAGTCATTGATGTTCTGATCAGTAACTTTCCCCCTGTACACTGGTGTTCAAGGCTTTTCCCCACTTTCTCTTCTATTAGATTCAGTGTATCTGCTTTTATGTGGAGGTCTTTGATCCACTTAGACTTGAGCTTTGTACAGGGAGATAGGAATGGATCAATTCCCATTCTTCTGCATGTAGACCACAAGTTGAACCAGCATCATTTGTTGAAAATGCTCTTTTATCCACTGGATGATTTTAGCTCCTTTGTCGAAAATCAAGTGATCATAGGTGTGTGGCTTCATTTCTGGGGCTTCAATTCTATTCCACTGATCTACCTGCATGTTGCTGTACCAATGTCATGCAGTTTTTATCACTCCTGCTCTGTAGTACAGCTTGAGGTCAGGAATGCTGATTCCCCCAGACATTCTTTTTTTGTTGAGAATAGCTTTTGCTATCCTGGGGTTTTTGTTGTTCAAAATAAATTTGAGAACTGCTCTTTCTAAGTCTTTGAAGAATTGTGTTGGAATTTTGATGGGGATTGCATTGAATCTGTAGATTGCTTTTGGCAGGATGGACATTTTTACTACATTAATCCTGCCAATCCATGAGCACAGGAGAGATTTCCATCTTCTGAGGTCTTCTTCAATTTCTTTATTCAGAGACTTGAAGTTTTTGTCATACAGATCCTTTCACTTGTTTGGTTAGAGTCACACCAAGATACTTTATACTGTTTGTGACTATTGTGAAAGGTGTCATTTCCCTAATTTCTTTCTCAGCCTGTTTATCCTTCAAATATAGGAATGCTACTGATTTGTTTGATTTAATTTTATATCCGGCCACTTTGCTGAAGTTGTTTATCAGCTGCAGCAGTTCTCTGGTGGAGGTTTTTGGGTAACTTAATTATACGATCCTATCATCTGCAAAGAGCGATATTTTGATTTTTTTCCTTTCCAATTTGTATCCCTTTGACCTCCTTTTGTTGTCTAATTGCTCTACCTAGAACTTCAATTGCTATATTGAATAGATAGAGAGAGAGAGGGCAGCCTTGCCTAGTCACTGATTTTAGTGGGATTGCTTTGAGTTTCTCTCCATTTATTTTGATGTTGGCTACCAGTTTGCTGTATATTGATTTTACTATGTTTAGGTATGGGTTTTGAATTCCTGATCTTTCCAAGAATTTTATCATGAAGGGATGTTAAATTTTGTCAAATGCTTTTTCAGCATCTAAGGAAATGACCATGTGGTTTCTTTCTTTGAGATTGTTTATATACTGAATTACATTGATGAATTTCTAGGTATTGAACCATCCCTGGGATGAAGCCTACCTTGTCATGATGAATGATCATTTTGAAGTGTTCCTGGATTCAGTTTGCAAGAATTTTATTGAGTATTTTTCCATCGATATTCATGAGGGAAATTGGTCTGAAGTTTTCTTTCTTTGTTGGGTCTTTGTGAGGTTTTGGTATCAGTGTAATTATGGCCTCATAGAAGGAATTGGATAGTGTACCTTCTGTTTCTATTTTGTAGAATAGATTGAAGAGTATTGATATTAGTTCTTCTTTGAAGGTCTGATAGAATTTGCAGTGAACCCATCTGGTCCTGGCCTTTTTTAAGTTGGGAGACTTTTAATGATTGCTTTGACTTCCTTAGCATTATGGGACTGTTTAGATGGTTTATCTGATCCTGACTTAACGTTGGTATTTGGTATCTGCCTCGAAAATTGTCCATTTCATCCAGATTTTGCAGTTTTGTTGAGTATAGGCATTTGTAGTAGGATATGATGATTTTTTGAATTTCCTCAGGATCTGTTGTTTTGTCTCCCTTTTCATTTCTAATTTTGTTAATTTGGATCCTGGCTCTTTGCCCTCTGGTTAGTCTGGCTAAGGGTTATCTATCTTGTTCATTTTCTAAAAAAACCAACTCTTGGTTATCTTGATTCTTTCTATAGTACTTTTTGTTTCTACTTGGTTGATTTCAGCCCTGAGTTTGATTATTTCCTGCCTTCTACTCCTCTTGGGTTTATTAGATTCTATTTGTTCTAGAGCATTTAGGTGTGCTATTAAGTTGGTAGTGTAGGCTCCCTTCAGTTTCTTTTTGGAAGCCCTCAACACTATGAGTTTTCCTATTAACACTGCTTTCATTGTGTCCCATAAGTTTGGGTATGTTGTACTTTCATTTTCATTAAATTCTAGGAAGTCTTTAATTTCTTTCTTTATTTCTTCCTTGACCAAGCTATCATAGAGTAGAGCATTGTTCAGCTTCCATGTGTATGTGGGCTTTCTGTTGTTAATGTTGTTATTGAAGACCAGCCTTGATCCATAGTGAGTTGATAGGAGGCATGAGATTATTTCAATCATCTTGTATCTGTTGAGGTTTGTTTTGTGACCGATTATATGGTCAATTTTGGAGAAGGTATCATGAGGTGTTGAGAAGAAGGTGTATCCTTTTGATTTAGGATGAAATGTTCTATAGATATCTGTTAAATCCATTTGGTTCATAACATCTGTTAGTTTCACTGTGTCTCTGTTTAGTTTGTGTTTCCAATACCTGTCCATTGATGATAATGGGGTGGTGAAGTCTCCTCCTCTTATTGTGTGAGGTGCAATGTGTGCTTTGAGCTTTGGTAAGGTTCCTTTTATGAATGTGGGTGCTCTTGCATTTGAGGCATAGATGTTTATTATTGAGAGTTCTTCTTGGTAGATTTTTCCTTTGATGAGTATGAAGTGTCCTTCCTTATCTTTTTTGATGACTTTTGGGTGAAAGTCAATTTTATCCGATATTAGAATGGCTACTCCAGCCTGTTTCTTGGGACCATTTGCCTGGAAAATTGTTTTCCAGCCCTTTGCACTGAGGTAGCATTTGTCTTTATCACGGAGATGTGTTTCTTGAATGCAGCAAAATGCTGGATCCTCTTTATGGATCCAGTCTGTCAGTCTATGTCTTTTTATTGGGGAATTGAGTCCATTGATGTTAAGAGATATTAAGGAATAGTGATTGTTGGTTCCTGTTATTTTCAATGTATTTTTACTTTTATGTGGCTATCTTCTTTTGCGTTTGTTGAAAGATTACTTTCTTGCTTTTTCTAGGGTGTAGTTTCCCTCTTTGAGTTGATGTTTACCATCCATTATTCTTTGTAGGGCTGGGTTTGTGGAAACAAATTGTGTAAATTTGGTTTTGTCATGCAATATTTTGGGTTCACCATCTATGTTATTTGAGAGTTCTGCTGGGTATAGCAGCCTGGGCTGGCAGTTGTGTTCTCTTAGGGTCCGTATGAGTTCTGCCCAGGGTCTTTTAGCTTTCATAGTCTCTGGTGAGAAGTCAGGTGTAATTCTGATTGGTCTGCCTTTATATGTTACTTGGCTTTTTTCCCTTACTGCCTTTAATATTCTTTCTTTGTTTTGCTTATTTGGTGTTTTCACTATAATGTGACGGGACGAATTTCTTTTCTGGTCCAATCTGTTTGGAGTTCTGTAACCTTCTTGTATATTTATGTTCATCTCTTTCTTTAGGTTAGGGAAGTTTTCTTCTATAATTTTGTTGAAGATATTTACTGGTCCTTGAAGTTGGGAATCATTACTGTCCTCTATACCTATTATCCTTAGGTTCTGTCTTCTCATTGTGTCCTGGATTTCATGGATGTTTTGGGTTAGAAGCTTTTTGCATTTTGCATTTTCTTTTACTGTTGTGTCAATGTTATCTATGGTATCTTCTGCTCCTGAGATTCTCTCTTCTATCTCTTGTATTCTGTTGGTGATGCTTACATCAATGGTTCCTGACCTCTTTCCTAGGTTTTCTAACTCTAGGGTTGTCTCCCTTTGTGATTTCTTTGTTTATATTTCTATTTTTAACTCCTGGCTAATTTTGTGCATTTCCTTTGTCTGGTTGATTGTATTTTATTGTAATTCTGCCTGTTTGATTATGTTTTCCTGTAATTCTTTAATGGATTTTTGTGTTTCCTCTTTAAAGGCTTCTAGCTGTTTATCTCTGTTCTCTTTTATTTCTTTAAGGGTGTTATTCATTTCTTTCTTCACGTCTTCTATCGTCAGCATGAGAAATGATTTTAAATCTGAGTCTTTCTTTTCTGGTGTGTTGGGGTATCCAGGGCTTGCTGTGGTGGGAGAGCTGGGTTCTGATGATTCCAGGTAGCCTTGGTTTCTGTTCCTTACGTTCTTACCTTTGCCTTTTGCCATCTTGTTAACTCTGATGTTAGCTGTCTTACTCTGTCTGTTTCTGGCTTGCCCTTCCTGCAGGCCTCTGTGTCAATACTCCTTGAAGACCAGCTCTCTCTGAGAGGTGTTTGGGTTTGGGGAGCTTTGGCACAGGGTCAGCTCTTGGGTGCAGACAGAAATCAGAAGGATCTTGTCCCCAGCTATCCCTTGGTTCCTATGCCCTGATGGCTCTGCAATGGTCCCTCTTGATCCAGGGAGTTTGAACAGAAGTGGTGGTTTTGCCTGTGCTCAAAGGTGTGTCAGCACTCCTGGGATACCAACTCTCCCTTGGAGCCCTGTGGCCCAGGCTGAGGTCCCCAGGCAGAGACCACTGATGGCCCAGGAAATGGTCTCCACCCACAGGTGAAAACTGTAAGGTTCAGAGGTTTCCTGCCCCCCGAGTTCTCCTCAGGCCCTGCTTCCCACCAGTTCCGGTTGGGTCTCGGTGAGCAGTGTTGCTCCCCTTAACCCCACTCACAGCTTTTCAACGCTCCTGAGAGGGTAGCTTTCTCCTGGTGCTCATTGACAATGGACTCCTAGTGGCCCAGGCAGAGCAAGAATACATATCTTACAGTGTGTTTTAACCACATAATCAGACTAAAATCATTAAAAAGCTATATAGAAAAGGTTCCTAAATTAATTACTAAAGCCAGAACAAGACTTCTTCATTTAACAGGAATTGATCCAGCAGAGATTGTTGTTCCATACACAAAGGTCAAATTACACAGCAGTGGATGATTGATGATCATTGGCAGAGAGCTTGCAGTAATTACTTGGTAGAAATTACGTATAATATTCTTAAAGCAAATCACTCGAAATTATAAATAGAACAGAATAGAGTCTCCTACAAATAGTAAAAACAAAATAATCACAGGTCTTTGGGACTTTAACATTTTACACTTAATCAAATATATTAGGAATGGCAGGTTATAAATCAGGAGACATAAGTAATGTAGCTTGAAGTCCCTTTTTCCACTATTCAAAAATAAAAAATTGTATGTAATTCTTGAGGTATTATTAAACCTTCCTGAAGGTCTTAATATAATTACTAATTCTCATTATGCAGGAGTTGTTTTACATATAGAAACTGCTAAACTTGTTCCTGATAAGCCAGAATTAACCTTAATATGTGTTCAGTTACAGAAGACAATTAGAAACAGAAATTACCCACTGTTTATAATCCATTCATTCTCATACTGGATTGCCAGGACAACTGACAAAGCTAATGATGAAATAGATCTGTCAATAGGAAATGTGTAAAAAACGTCAGATAGCACGAAACACATTGCAAGTAATCACAGGAGGGGGAGGGAGAGATGTGGGTGGGAAAGGCCACAGGGAGTGGAAGAGGGGAATATGATCAGGTATTGAGTGGGGAGAATTGGACTGAAGCCCTAAGGGTCAGGAGAAAGAATGGAAATAGGCAACCTTGGGAAGTAAGTGCTGGCAGGACCCTCTAGAATGTACATGAGACCCAGGAGGTGAGAGATTCTCAGAACTCAAAGGAAGGAACCTTAGATGAAATGTCCTACAGTGGGGAGAAGGATCTTGTAGCACCCATCTCCAGTAGAAATAGAGAGCATCAAGTGAGGGTTTCACAGTTGAAAAGTGACCTATAATTGTTCCTGTCTGAAAGAACTGGAGGAACAAAAATAGAGAGCAGCTTGAGAAAGAGGAGGTCCAGAGACAGGCTCAAATTGGGATCCAGCTCAAGGAGAGGCCCCAAGACCTAACACTATTACTGAGGTTATGATGTGCCCACAAAAAGGAGCCTATCATGACTGCCCTCTGCAAGACCCAACAAGCAGCTGAAAGATCAGATGCAGACATTTACACTCAACCAATAGTCAGAAACTGGTGACCCCTGTGATTTAATTAGGAAAAAGCTGGAAGAAGGTGAGGAAGAGGGAAACCCTGTAGGAGGATCACATTCTTAACTATCCTGGACCCCCGATATCTCTCAGACACTGGGCCTCCAACCAGGCAGAATAAACCAGCTGATATGAGGCCCTAACACATATACAGCAGAGGAATGCCTGGTTTGGACTCAGTCAGACAATATGAACTTGACCCTCAAGAGACTGGAGGCCCCGTGGAGTGGGGAGGTCTGGTGGAGTGGGAGGTGAGGGGTAGGGACATCCTCGTGGAGATGAGGGGAGGAGGTAAGGGATGTGGGACACTCAGAGAGTGGACAGGGAGGGGAATAAAATCTGGACTATAAAAAAACAATTAAAAAAAGAATAGATTCTCACTGACATAGGAACAAGATAAAAAATTATAAAATATTTTCCTGTATATCATAAAATCCCCTTATCTACAAGCAGTAATCCTAAAGGTGAACAAATAAATGAACTGGCAAATGGATATATTTCATTTAACAGATTTAGAAAAGCTAAAATATATACATGATACTACAGATACTAATTTAGTTTTTCAATTGACAAGCTGCCTTAAACTCTAAGGGCAGATTCTATAATTACACATTTCTTAGAAACAATGGTTATTATGATGATACCTTCACATATTAATATGGATAGTGCACTTGTTTATCTTTCTAATGAAGTGAAACAACTTTTTACACCCTATAACATATTACAGGTATTCCTCATAATCCTACCAGGAAAAACAGTTGTGGAAAGAACTAATTGTACATTAAAAGAGATGCTTTTAAATCAAAAAGGAGGAAAGATGAGCACACCAGACATAGATTGAACAGTGCCTTATTAACTTTAATTTTTACATGTTAATTAAATAAGAACAACAGGTGTTGAAAGACACTGGATTATAGGGAAAAAAGGCAGGGTTAAACCAGCCTCTGTGTTATGAAGATGTCTTAAAATCAGAATGGATTGCATGACCAGACACATATAAGAAATGGCAAGGTGGGGCATGCTCAAATACTGGGAATCTCAGTGATCTGAAACAGCAAGAGAGGAGTTGTCCCCTCTCTACCCTCTGTGTCTGATCTGGAATACATAATCATGATCCTAAACTGTGAGGACCATAAGCAGTCATTCACATAATGCAGCACATAGAATGTCTCTTCATGCTAAGCAAGCCTCTCAGTGGCCTTAGCCTTCGGCCAATGACCTTCCCTTCCTGGATATTCTCACACTCTCCCCTGAAACTATGTAATCCCTGGTTCATCCCAAATAGAGATATGTGTTCATAATCAATAAAGAAACAAGAACAAGCTAAGATAGCCTGAGAAAACTGCTTCATAGAGATTGCCATGGGGAAGGCCTTTGTCCAAAAGAGCCACAAAACTAAGACTGCCGAAGAAGTCCTTCTTTCTTCTCGCAGCACTAGGCACTTCCTCACAACTGGACTGGATCCTGTTTGTCTCTGATCTTACTCTTCCCTTACTGTCTGGCAGTCTCAATGCCAGAGGATACGGACCAACCTTTTCTGATTTCCTCTCCAGGAAGTATACTAGCAGCATCCAGGTACCCCAAGCTGAGATCAGGAACCACAGCATTTATCAAAGACGCCACTTTCCCCTTCCAATATCATAAGCACTGGTGCTCTGGTGACCTGAAGGTAAACACAGGTTTTGACTGTGCCTTCTCCTCTCTGAACTTGTGTATTGTCGGTATCCAGATACTGAGGCAGCACACAAGCCCCACAACTGGTGCTTAACGTGGGGCATGGCCCGCTGATGCATAGACACAAAGACCTAAATCTTCCCACTCTGAAGGCTGCCTGTCTTTTATTTTCACTATTATTTGTGTTCAGAGATATTCCTTGGATTCAGGTATGATAAAGGGATATCTGATGCCATTAGGCCAGAGCGACTCTGTAATGTTGGTAGAAGCTCTATCTGAAACCCCATATCCCACCTGGGAATTAGAAAAGACCCACTGTAATAATTTCACAAAGTCCAAACCTCTTCCCCTCAAGCACCACTGACAGTATGCCACCAGGTACCTATTCCTGTCTCCTCTTCCCTTTCTACTTTATCAGGGATGAAAGAGACCGAAGATAGCACCCCTTCTGCTGCCACCTGCCAGTTTCTGACAGCGCACAACCAAGGGGAAGCACAACACACAGAACAGGGATGATCCACACTGGAGGCAGAGAGACTTGCCCAGCACAGACATATAGCCTGCTGCTGGTGGCAACAGTGGCAGCATCAGAGCAGGCTGCTCCCAATCCCCCAGGCCAGGCATGAATGTAACCTTGCTGCTCACTATTGGAAGAACAATGCTGTATATTCAAAACCTAAAATTTCATGCTTCTTTATCTCATTTTTTAATATGCTTGTTCTTCCCTCATAACAGGAATACTGAAAAGCATGTTCATGTTTTCAACCCAAAATTGTTTAAAATTTTTTTCAATTTGTTTAAAAGTTCTTTTAAGCTTCAGAAAATCATCTTAGACCTATGGACCAAAGGTGAAACTGGATACATTAATAGCCATTATTTATCTTCAATTAATAAAATAATATTATTACTTAAGTCAGTTTATTTTTCACAGACAAGCTGTAACTGTCTATCCCAGATATTAATTAACATGGGGTTTTCTTTCTCGGGTACCCCAATAAGATGAAATATATGATTCCCATTCCCTTTTAACTGATTTCCTCAAGGAAACACAGTTGATTTATCCCTTGAAGGATTGTAGCTCCAGAACAAGTCCCCTTTAATACAAGTCTCCTTTGCCTTCCTCCAAGGGCTATCGCAATGGGCCAGCAATGTGCCACCAATCATCCTGTTACAGGTTTAATGTGTGCATTAATCCATCTCTTCCTTTTGTTCAAATAAAATAAATAACCCCCTGTGCATGCAACACTCTACCACAGTTCGGAACCACAGTAGTCATCATTCCACAGGTTTATCTCTATGTGGAAAGGAAAACATTTTTGCCACTGCAAGCCAGAGAGAGACTGACCCACCATCTATTTTGGGTGTGTTGGGATCACATTCACATTTGTTCGGACACACAAGTTGTCTGCAGAATTTTTTAGACAAGTAGATGATGACATCCTCAGATGACAGCCTCAGATTCCTTTAGTTACAGATTGCTTTTCTTGCTAGAGCCTACTGACAGCTACATACATGGGTGGACATATATAGTAGACTAATGGCTAAACCTTCAAAAAGAACTCTGTATAAAATTTTCTCCTGAGATTTCAATCCACAGAACAATTAAGTTGTTTCAATAGTCCCTCTTTATCCTCACTCCCCACCCCTCATTACCACTTTGGTGTATCTAAGATTTTAACTGCAAATAACATAGAAGACAGTTACCATGAAAACTCCTCTCCCTCATAATCCAAAATGACATTGTACGGCATGTGGATTGTGCTACCAGGCAGGCATAACAACTGGTGAAGTAAGGCATGTTCAACCTCCAAGAATCTCAGATTTCTGAGCCAGCAGAGGTGGAGCTGCCTCCTCCCTGCCCTCTGGGCCTTCTCTGGAATACATAATTATGGCCCTCAACTACGAGGACCATGGACAGTCATTTACATAATACAACACCTAGAATGCCTCTCCATGCTAATGAATCATCTCAGTAACTTTAGCCTTAAGTCAGTTAACTTCCTTTTTAGGATATTCTCAAACTTTTACCCAAAATTAGATAACTTCTGGTTCACTCCAAATAAAGATGTGTCCATAAACACTCCAAGTAAAGAAACAAGAACAAGCTAAGATGGTCTCAGAGAGATGCTTCATTAGAGATTGCGACAGGGCAGGTATTTTTCCAAAAAACTAAGATTCCCAAAGAAGGCCTTCTCTCTTTTCCAATCCCTCCAACACTCAGTACTTGCTCATAATTTGACTGTATCCTGTTCATCTGGGGCCCTGCTCGCCTGTTATAGTCTAGAATGAAGCTGTGCTCTCATAACTTGAAAGGAGAAAAGGTATTCCCTGTTCCTGACTTTCTCTCCATCTTGTACACAAATGATGCCCAGATACCCTGAAAGGAGACTGAGATTCATGGCATTTGTCCCAGATCCTGTTTTCCCTTCTGAGTCTGGCTAGTAGCAGCACTCTGACAGCTCAAAGATATATATGGGCTGTGGATTCCACCTCCTCCTTTAATAGCTTGTGTATTGGTGTCCTCCAGACACTGTCACAGAAGAAAGACAGAACCTGTGACACAGAGAAAGCAGGGAAGGTATCATGAGGGGATCCAGGCTATATCTTTGTTCCTACAAAAGATAGAAACCTGTGTATTCGTTTAAAACTAATTAAAATTCAACACAAGAAAGAGGTATCTTCTAGAAGCCTTTGATGCCAGCATGGATAACATGGCTTTAAGAAATAAAAATCAAAAGGATTTTGAAGAAGACATCTGATTCTGTTACATAAGGATAGCTTAAGAAATTTGCTAATGAAGGAGAAACAATAGTTCAACTGTCTGAGAAGCGTATGAACATTTCAATGTTGGCTCTTGCCATAATGCCTATGCTAACTATATGGGTAATTAGGATGTCATATTTATCAGGCTTATATTCCTAATCATTCAATTAATGTAGCTGTAAGATGGGGGGACATGAATATTTATGTAGTGATAAATTAATCTTTTTGGCTACCTGGAACTTTTAACCATCGTAGACCAACTCAATCTGGAGAGGAAGGTAAAGAAACTGTAAATTTTACTGTGGGAATAAAAGAAGTTCTACATGTATGGGTAATGGAATTCATTAAGTATAACTTCTAAAATTTAGTTATCTAGAATTGATCATAGTTGTACCAAGAATTCTTATAGAAAAATCTTCAATGCTTTCTGCACTTTGATTGAGGGATGGATGATTAATAGCAGTAGTTCCATAAATTTATCATCTCGAGAAATATGGATTACTTCTAAGAAGTCTGATTTGATACATTGGCAGCAATGTGTTGTTGACAGTCCTTGGGTGCTTGTTAATGTCTTCCAAGAAAAGTCATTGATTGGATGCCTAGAGGACTATATTCTTACTCAGAATTGAAATGACAATTGTCAAATTCAAATAAAAATGTGGACATTGTTTCTGCTTCTACAGACTTTATTGAATGGAATGGAGTTGGATCAGCAAGCATTCTATTACAATTTGGTAATTCTATTCAAACTAACATGTGAAAATTGACAAGTGCTTTTCACCCACCTGAATCAGGAACTAGGAAGTTAAACTTTAATAATGGCAGATTTAAATTGTCCTTTAATTTAGATCAATGTCACACACACATTTATGGTTTCTGTGCCATTATGTTATTTGTTGCTGAAAAGACACATGAATTGACACCCTAATAACCATAGCATCATTTGTACATGCTTTACTCTTCATAGCTATGGCAATGCTAGTATGTCTCAGGATGTTACTTTTGAAATTTCATCTATTCTCAAAGGAAGACCAGCAGTCTGAATAACAGGGATTTTGTTGAGACAATGGCAACACTCACCTGTGTTGAATCTTGCACTGGAATTTGCTGGAAGAATATTAACAACTTGATGGATGGTAGGATTGATAATTGCTGTGGTCCTGGGAATCATGTATTACTTCTATTGCTATCAGATCTGGAGATGCTATTCATAAATAAAATCAAACTGATTAATTTTTTAAAGATATGCATATGCGTTTTCATGAACTTTCTACTCAACAAACTTAATATAAATAGGGAAATACTAGATGAAAATACCAGAATTGAGAGAAGGTGTACTAATCATTTGAGATCAGTTAGAATTACTGAGAAAAAAATCAAATTTAAATGTGATTGGAATATTAATTTGCATTGTATTATGTTTTTAAGATTTAATGACAGCAAATATGATTGCCAAAATGTTAAAATGCATTTGTTAGATCATCCTAATTCTTTTTAAAAGATTTATGACTTGCAGAAATGAATTATACATACATGTTCAAAGAACCTGCTGAAAATAACAGAAATGGTTGTTGAAAAATGTTTTGCAGATGTTGGAGCTTCATTTAATCCTTGAGTCATGTTGATAAGATTCTGGCTCTTGTGATTTTAATAATTCTGTTTGTGGTAATATCTTTCCTGGTTTTGAAATGTATGCTGATCTATTTGCATAAAACCATTAGACAACTACATAGACAAAGGGTCACATTTGCTGCAAAACTCTACAATCTCCAACATAAATTTTATCCATACCAATCTACTTAAAATCAAAAGGGAGATGATGTAGTTTTATGAGTAATAAAGCCTTGATGTTTGGTTTTAAGTGAAATGTATAACAGAGACTCTGTGTCTGGCCTTAAGTGAGATGTATAGCAGAGACTTTGTGTGTGGCTTTGAGAGAAATGTTTTAGCAATGCATTTACTATGTGTTGGGAGCCGCCACCCCCCAGATGCTGAGATCTCTATAGGTCATGAGAAAATGAAGCCAAGAAGAACTAGAAAATATTATGACTACTCCAAAGCTGAATATGAAACCACATAGATCAAGGATACTCTGTTGTCATAAAAGTACAACTGAGTCATTGTGACTGAATATGAAACCACAAAGATCAAGGATACCCTGTTGTCGTAAAAGTACAACTGAGTCACTGTGATTGAATATGAAACCACAAAGATCAAGGACACCCTGTTGTCGTAGAAGAACATCTGAGTCACTGTGACTGTGGACTGAGCCCACCCCCTCTCCATTACCTCATACCCCCTGTTTCTCCCCACCTCTGAG
>CM052717.1:48173432-48220815 GCA_028551405.1 Uromys caudimaculatus
AGGTTGTTTCCAGCTTCTGGCTATTATAAATATGGCTGCTATGAACATGGTGGAGCATGTGTCTTTATTACATGTTGGAGCATCTTCTGGGTATATGCCCAGGAGAGGTATAGCTGGGTCCTCAGGTAGTATTATGTCCATTTTTGAAAAAATAATTTAAAAGCTGGATAGATGACTCAGGTATTAAGAATACATACTGATCCTATAGAGGACCCAGAACAGGTCCAATTCTTCAGCACCCACCTGGCAGCTCAATATCACCTGTAACGACAGTTCCCAGGGTTCTGATACCTGCCCTCTCAACCTCCAAGAACTTCTGCACACACATGCCACACACACACACACACACACATACACATGTACTCACATAACCATAAAATGAATAATTTTTAAAAGAAAATTAATTTAAATATGATTCAGTTATCCTCAGCCTTACTAATACTGTAACACTCTAATACAGTTTTTCATGACATGGTAACCCTCAACAATAAAATTATTTCACTCTGCTTCCGGTTTTCATCTGTGGCTGGGGACCTCAGTCTGTGCCACAGGACTCCATAGCCAAATAGGGCAAGGAGAGAGCTAGCCTCCCAGGAGTGTGGACAAACCTTGAGTGGAGGTAAGACAAGCTCCACTGCTCAGCAGGACCCACCAGGAACCCTCAGGATACAGTGACTGAGGAGCAGACTGGGACTGGAGCCTTCTAGTTTCCATCTGTGGCTGGGGAACTCAGTCTGTGCCACATGGCTCCATACCCAAATAGTGCAGGGAAAGAGCTAGCCTCCCAGGAGTGTGGACAAGTCTGTGATCAGGGGGTAAGGCCAGCACCTCTGCTCAGAAGGACCCAACCAGAACCCTCAGGACAAAGAGACTGAGGAGTGGCCTTCTGGTTTCCTTCTGTGGCTGGGGAGCTGATCCTGTGACACAGGGCTACAGACCCAAATAATGCCAGGAGAGAGCTGGTCTCCAAGGAATGCCAACAGACTTTTGAGCACAGGAAGACCACCACTTCTGTTCAAATTCCTTGACCAAGAGGGACCCTCAAAGAGCCATCAGGACACAGGAACTAAAGAACAGATGGGGACAGATGTTCCACCACAGCTCTCCAAACTCAAATTCCTCTCAGAGAGAGCTGGTTTCCAAGGAGTACTTATGCAAAGGCTTGCAGGAGGGACAAGCCACAGTCAGATAGAACAAGACCAGCTAACACTAGAGATAACCAGATGGTGAAAGGCAAGGGCAAGAACATAAGGAACAGAAACCAAGGCAACTTGGAATCATCAGAGCCCAGTCCTCCCACCACAGTGAGCCTTGGATACCCCAACACATCAGAAAAGCAAGACTCAGATTTAAAATCACAACTCATGATGATGATAGATTTTAAGAAGAAAATTGATAACTCCCTTAAAGAAATATAAGAGAACACAGTTAAACAGGTAGAAGCCCTTAAAGAGGAAATACAGGAAAACACAATCAAACAGGTGAAGGAAATGAACAAAACCATCCAGGATCTAAAAATGGAAATATAAACAATAAAGAAATCAGAAGAGGAGACAATCCTGGAGATAGACGCCCTAGGAAAGAGATCAGGAGTCATAAATGCAAGCATCAACAACAGAAAACAAGAGATAGAAGAGAGAATCTCAGGTGTAGAAGATACCATAGAAAACATTGACACAGCAGTCAAAGAAAATGCAAAATGCAAAAAGCTCCTAACCCAAAACATTCAGGAAATCCAGGACACAATGAGAAGACCAAACCTAAGGAAAATAGGTATAGAAGAGAGTGAAGATTCCCAACTTAAAGGGACAGTAAATATCTTCAACAAAATTATAGACGAAAACTTCCCTAACCTAAAGAAAGAGATGAACATAAACATTCAAGAAGCCTACAGAACTCCAATAGATTGTACCAGAACAGAAATTCCTCCTGTCACACAATAGTCAAAACACCAAATGCACAAAACAAGGACAGAATACTAAAAGCAATAAGGGAAAAAGGTCAAGTAACATATAAAGGCAGACCTAACAGAATTATACCAGATTTCTCACCAGAGACTATAAAAGCTAGAAGATCCTGGGCAGATCTCGTACAGACCATAAGAGAACACAAATGCTATCCCAGGCTGCTATACCCAGCAAAACTATCAATTACCATAGACGGTGAAACCAAGATATTCTAGGACAAAATCAAATTTACACGTATTTGTCCAAAATACTTATTCCAAAATTGACCATGTAATCAGTCACAAAACAAATCTCAACAGATATAAGAAAATTGAAATAATCCCTTGCCTCCTATCAGATCACTATAGATTAAGGCTGGTCTTCAATGGCAACAAAAACAACAGAAATACAACAAGCACATCGAAGCTGAACAACACTCTACTCAAAGATAGCTTGGTCAACGAAGAAATAAAGAAATTAACGACTTCCTAGAATTAAATGAAAATGAAAGTACAACATACCCAAAGTAATGGGACACAATGAAAGCAGTGTTAAGAGGAAAATTCATAGCTCTGTGTACCTCCAAATAGAAACTGGAGAGAACATATCCTAGCAGCTTAATAGCACACCTGAAAGCTCTAGAACAAAAAGATGCTAATACAACAAAGAGGAGTAGAAAGCAGGAAACAATGAAGCTCAAGGCTGAAATCAACCAAGTAGAAACAAATAAACAAATATAAAACTCTACAAAGAATAAACAAAACCAGGAGTTGGTTCTTTGAGAAAATCAACAAGATAGACAAAATCTTAGCCAGACTAATAAGAGGGCACAGAGACAGTATCCAAATTAACAAAATCAGAAATGAAAAGGGAGATATAAGAACAGAAACTGAGGAATTTCAAAAAATTATCAGATCCTACTACAAAAGTCTATACTCAACAATATTGTAAAATCTGGATGAAATGGACAATTTTCTTGACAGATACCAAATACCAAAGTTAATTCAGGATCCGGTAAACCATCTAAACAGTTCCACAACTGCTAAAGGAATAGAAGCAGTCATTAAGAGTCTCCCAACCAAAAAAAGCCCATGACCAGATAGGTTCAGTGCAGAATTCTATCAGACCTTCAAAGAAGACCTATTGACAATACTGTTCAAAATATTCCACAAAATAGAAACAAAAGGAAGACTACCCAATTCATTCTATGAGGCCACAGTTACACTGATACCAAAACTTCACAAAGACCCAACAAAGAAAGAAAACTTCAGACCAATTTCCCTTATGAATATTGATGGAAAAATACTCAATAAAATTTTCACAAACCAAATCCAAGAACACATCAAAATGTTCATTCATCACGATCAAGTAGGCTTCACCCCTGGGATGCAGGGAGTGTTCAAAACTGGAAATCCATCAATGTAACCCACTACATAACCAAACAAAAGAAAAAAAACACATGGTCATTAAATTAGATGCTGAAAAAGCATTTGACAAAATTACATATTCCTTCATGATAAAAGTCTTGGAAAGATCAGGAATGCAAGGTCCATACCTAAACACAGTAAAAGCAATATACACCAAACCAGTAGCCAACATCAAACTAAATGGAGAGAAACTTGAAGCAATCCCACTAAAATCTGGAACTAGACAAGGCTGCCCTCTTTCTCCTAATTTATTCAATATAGTTCTTGATATTCTAGCTAGAGTAATTAAACAACCAATAGGAGGTCAAAGGGATACAAATTGGAAAGGAAGAAATCAAAATATCAGTATTTGCAGATGATATGATTGTATATTTAAATAACCTGAAAAACTCCACCAGAGAACCCCTACAGCTGATAAACAACTTCATTAAAGTGGCCAGATATAAAATTAACTCAAACAAATAAGTAACCTTCTTATATTCAAAGGATAAACAGGCTGAGAAAGAAATTAGGGAAATGACACCCTTCACAATTGTCACAAACAATATAAAGTATCTTGATGTGACTCTAACCAAACAAGTGCAAGATTTATATGACAAGAACACCAAGTCTCTGAAGGAAGAAATCGAAGAAGACCTCAGAAGACGGAAAGATCTCCCATGCTCATAGATTGGCAGGATTAATATAGTAAAAATGGCCATCTTGCAAAAATCTATCTACAGATTCAATGCAGTCCCCATCAAAATTCCATCTCAATTCTTCATAGACTTAGAAAGAGCAATTCTCAAAATCATTCGGAATAAAAAAAAAAAAAACCCAGGATAACAAAAACTATTCTCAACAATAAAAGAACTTCTGGGGGAATCAGCATTCCTGACCTCAAACTGTACTACAGAGCAGCAGTGATAAAAAACAAACAAAACTGCATGGTATTTGTACAGTGACAGGCAGGTAGAGCAGTGGAATAAAATTCAAAATCCAGAAATGAACCCACACATCTATAGTCACTGGATCTTTGACAAAGGAGCTAAAACTAACCATTGGAAAAAAGACAGCATTTTCAACAAATGGTGCTGGTTCAACTGGTGGTCAACATGTAGAAGAATGCAAATTGATCCATTCTTATCTCCCTGTACAACACTCAAATCCAAGTGGACCAAGGTCCTCCACATAAAACCAGATGCACTGAATCTAATAGAAGAGAAAGTGGGGAAAAGTCTCAATCCCATTGGCACAGGGGGAAAGTTCCTGAACAGAACACCAATGGCTTATGCTCTATGATCAAGAATTGACAAATGGGACCTCATAAAGTTGCAAAGCTTCTGTAAGGCAATGGAAACTGTCAATAGGCCAAAATGGCAGCCAATGGATTGGGAAAAGTTCTTTACCAATCCTACATCTGATAGAGGGCCAATATCCAACATATATAAAGAACTCAAGAAGTTAGACTTCAGAGAACCAAATAACCCTATTTAAAAAATGGGGAACAGAGCTAAACAGAGAATTCTCAATTGAGGAACGTCTAAGGGCTGAGAAGCATCTAAAGAAATGTTCAGCATCCTTAGTCATCAGGGAAATGCAAATCAAAATACCCTTGAGATTCCACCTCACACCAGTGAAAATGACTAAGATCAATATTTCTGGTGACAGCAGATGCTGGCAAGGATGTGGAGAAAGATTAACGTTCCTCCATTGCTGGTGGGGTTGCAAGCTGGTACAACCACTCTAGAAATCAGTTTGGCGGACCTCAGAAAATTGGACATAGTACTACCTTAGGACCAAGCTATACTACTCCTGGACATATACCCATAAGAGGCTCCAACATGTAATAAGGATTCATGCTTCTCTATGTTCACAGAAGCCATATTTTTAATAGCCAAAAGCTGAAAACACACAGATGTCCCTCAACAGAGGAATGGATACAGAAAATGTGGTACATTTATACAATGGAATACTAATCAGCTATTAAAAACAAGTAAAGGGGAATGTCTAGGTGGGAATATGGGAATGGATGGGCGGGTGAGTGGGAGGTGGAATTCCCTCATAGAGGCGGGGAGGGGGAAGGGATAGGGGGTTTCCAAAGAGGAGACCTAGAAAAGGGGAAACATTGGAAATGTAAATAAAGTATCAAAAATAAAAAATAAAAATTAAAATATAAAAAAATAAAATATACAACAATAAAATAAAAAACAACAACAACAACAACAACAAGGACTTCATGAAATTTGCAAGCAAATGGATAGAATTTGAAAATATCTTCCTGAGTGAGGTAACTCAGTCACAAAAGAACAAACATCGTATGTACTTACTGATATTAGCCCAAAAGTTCAGAATACCCAAGATTCAATTTATAGCAACTGTTGGACTGAGCATAGGGTCCCAGATGGAGGAGTTGAAGAAGGGACTTAAGGAGCTGAAGTTGTTTGCAGCCCCATGGAGGGAGCAACAGTGTCAACTGGCCTGACCCCCTGGTGTTCCCAGAGACTATACCACCAACCAAAGAATACACATGGAGGGACCCATGGTGCTGGCCACATTTGTGGCAGAGGAGGGCCTTGTTGGCCATCAGTAGGAGGAGAGGCCCTTGGATCTGAGTGTATTAGATGCCCCAGGATAGAGGATTGGGAAGGAAGATGGGAGTGGGTTGGTGTGTGGGTGAATTCCCTCAGAGGCAGGGGAAGGGGGGATGGGATAGGAGGTTTTCAAAGGGGAGACCTGGAAAGGGGAAAACTTTTGAAATGTAAATAAAGTATCAAAATAAAAAGAATTTGAAAAAAAATTATGTGATTCTTACTTCAGAACTATAGTTTTGTCTAATGTTATGAATCATAATGTAAATATCTGATATGCAGAATATCTGATATATGACACTTTTTCTGAACCACTAGATGAGAACTGCTAACTTAGATTGTTAAAATTTAAAGTATTATTTAAACAGGACTGACATATTTATTGTAATTTATTGCAATTGCAATAGTGACTAACATTTAACATAAAATGTTGATTTTATAAGTTTGTGGGTATATGTGTATTCTCTGTGCATGCATGCATGTACGTGCCTATGGAGGCTAAGTACACAGGCCACATCAGATACCCTAGAGCAGGATTTACTGGTATCATCGAGGCACACAGTGTACTGCTGGGGTGTGAACTCTGGTCTTCTGAAGAGCAAGAAACATTTAACCACTCAGTTGTCTTTCCAGCCCCAAGAGTGGGTCCTAGGTGTAATCCCTAGAACTTTGAAAAAAGAATTTTTGAGATCACTTTCCCTAAAATTATGGATCCATGTTTTAACTCTTTGGGGATTCAAGATGTTGTCTTCCCACTTCCCACTTTTCAGAATCATGATGTTACTTCCTGTGTATAGTTCATGTCTTCAGGATTGTGGAACAAACTATACACAGGAAGGTCAGGTGGTTATTAGCGTCTCTGAGAATGATACCAACTGAAGACATGTTACAGTTCTGGTTAGGAGTGATGTTTGTAAGATCAGTATCAGGGTGGAGACTTCTGCCTGGGCCACCAGGGGTCCATTGCCAAGGAGCACCAGGAGAAAGCTACCCTCCCAGGAGCGTGGAAAAGCTGTAAGTGGGGTTAACTCGAGCACCACTGCTCACCAGGACCCGCCCGGAAATGGCAGAATACAGAGCCTGAGGAAAACTCGGGGACAGGAAACCTCTGAACCTTCCAGTTTCCATCTGTGGGTGGAGACCTCTGCCTGGGCCACCAGGAGTCCATAGCCAAGGACTGCCAGGAGAAGGCTATCCTCCCAGGAGCATGGAAAAACTGTGAGTAGGGTTAGGGTGAGCACCACTGCTCACCAGGACCCGCCCAGAACCCTTGGGTCACAGGGATTGAGGTAAAGTCGGGGACAGGAACTTTCCGGTTGGCATCTGTGCTTGGGGACCTCAGCCTGGGCCGTGGGGCTCCAGGGGAGAGCTGGCATCCCAGGAGTGCTGACACACCTTTGAGCACAGGCAGGGCTACCTCTTCTGTTCAAGCTCACTGGATCAAGAGGGACCCATGTAGAGCCATCAGGACACAGGAGTCAAGGGACAACTGGGGACAGGATCCTTCTGGTTTCTGTCTCCACCACAGAGCTGACCCTGTGCCATGGCTCTACAGGACCAATTACCTCTCAGAGAGAGCTGGTCTTCAAGGAGTGTTGACACAGAGGCCTGAAGGAGGGGCAAGCAACAGCCAGACAGAATAAGACCAGCTAACATCAGAGTTAAAAAGATGGCAAAAGGCAAGGGTAAGAACATAAGGAACAGAAACCAAGGCTACTTGGCATCATCAGAACAACAAAATACTAACAATGTAAAGATTTAGAAACTGTGATGTTCATACATAGACATAATATCTTTGTGCCTGATATGCATACATGTCCATCATCTCAATTCTGTCAGATGAGGACTATACTTAACCTTCTTATATATCAAGCAAGAGGTATATGAAAAATCCCTTGCCCAAATGCCCACTGCCACTAATATACCATTCAATCTATTCAGTTCCAACTCAAGGGCAGCATACAATACAACCATTATGAGAACTCCTTTGATAGAGACTAGAGTCAGCAAGCCATTGAACATCCCAGGAGGATCAGATGGAATAATCACAGCCTTGTTTTCTAAAGACATAATTCTCTGTGGTATCTTAATCTGTTTGGCCCGATTTAATGAAACATTAGACTGGATGGCTCATAGATGTCAGATAGTTATAAAGTCTAGAAACCCAAGATCAAGTTTATGACCCTGTTTCTACAGTATGTGGAGAAAACCTGATATTGTGGCTCATAGATATACCTTCTTTTTCATTTGTGTCAGTGTGCATGTGCCCATGTGAGAATATGTGCACATATTTGGGGGAAGGTACCCAAGGAGGTCAGTAAAGGACATTGGTTCCCTTGATGCTGTAGTTACAGTTGATTGTGAACTATCAAACATGGGTGCTGGAATACAGTCTGGTCTTTATGACTCACTAACAAGTATTCTAAACCACGGAGTCATCTCTCAAACCTTGATAGAATATAAATGTTTTACCATATGATGAAGCAGTAGTCTCTGGGATCTCATCCTCATAACCCAATGATGCAAAGCTCTATATCTTTTTTAAAATTTTTTTTGATACTTTATTTACATTTCCAATGTTTCCCCCTTTCTAGGTCCCCTCTTTGGAAGCCAGCAATCCCCTCCTCCTCCCCCAACTCTATGAGGGAATTCCACCTCCCACCCACCCACCCGCCCACTCCCATATTCCCACCTTGACATTCCAATTTACTGGGGCCTCTCCTCCCACTGATGGCCAACAAGGCCGTCCTCTGCCACATATGTGGTCCGAACCACGGGTCCCTCCATGTGTATTCTTTGGTTGGTGGTCCAGCCTCCATGAGGACCAGGGGGGTCAGGCCAGTTGACACTGTTGCTCCATCCGTGGGGCTGCAGACTCCCTCAGCTCTTCAGTCCCTTCTCCAACTCCTCCATCTGGGACCGCACATTCAGTCCAGAGTTAATGTAAAGTGAAACTTGGGTATTCTGCATGTTTTGGCTAATATCAACTTATCAGTGAATATATGCCATGTTCATTCTTTTGTAACTGAGTTACCTCACTCACATTGATATTTTCAAGTTCCATCCATTTGACTGCAAACTTCATTAAATCATTGCTTTTAATAGCTGAGTAGTACTCCATTGTGTAGATGTACCACATTTTCTGTATCCATTCCTCTGATGAGGGACATCTGGGTTGTTTCCAGCTTCTGGCTATTATAAATATGGCTGCTCTGAACATAGTGGAGCATGTGTCTTTATTATATGGGGAGCATCTTCTGGGTATATGCCCAGGAGTGGTATAGCTGGGTCCTCAGGTAGTATTATGTCCATTTTTCTGAGGGTCAACCAAACAGATTTCCAGAGTGGTTGTACCAGCTTGCAATCCCACCATCAATGGAGGAGTGTTTCTCTTTCTCCACATCCTTGCCAGCATCTGCTAGCACCTGAGTTTTTGATCTTAGTCATTCTGACTGGTATGAGGTGGAATCTCAGACTTGTTTTGATTTGCATTTCCCTGATGGCTAAGGATGTTGAGCATTTCTTTAGGTGCTTCTCAGCCCTGCAAATTTCCTCAGTTGAGAATTCTCTGTTTAGCTCTGTTCCCCATTTTTTGATGGGGTTATTTGGTTTTCTGGAGTCTAACTTATTGAGTTCTTTGTATATGTTGGATATTAGCCCTCTATTGGATGTAGGATTGGTAAAGATCTTTTCCCAATCTGTTGGTTGTCATTTTGTCTCATTAACAATGTACTTTGCCTTACAGAAGCTTTGCAATTTCATGAGGTCTTGTCGATTCTTGATCTTAGAGCATTTGATATCTGTCTATAAAATTGTCAATTTCATCCAGATTTTGCAGTTTTGTTGAGTATAGGCTTTTGTAGTAGGATCTGATGATTTTTTGAATTTCCTCAGAATCTGTTGTGATGTCTCCCTTTTCATTTTTAATTTTGTTAATTTTTTTCCTGTCTCTGTGCCTCCACATAAAACCAGATACACTGAATCTAATAGAAGCGAAAGTGGGGAAAAGCCTTGAACACATGGGTACAGGGGAAAAGTTCCTGAACAGAACACCAATGGCTTATGCTCTAAGATCAAGTATCGACAAATGGGCCCTCATGAAATTGCAAAGCTTCTGTAAGGCAAAGGACACTGTCAATAGGACAAAACAGCAACCAACAGATTGGGAAAAGATCTTTACCAATCCTATGTACAATAGAGGGCAAATATCCAATGTACGCAAAGAACTCAAGAAGTTAGACTCCAGAAAACCAAATATCCCCATCAAAAAATAGGAATCAGAGCTAAACAGAGAATTCTCAACTGAGGAAATTCACAGGGCTGAGAAGCACCTAAAGAAATGCTCAACATCCTTAGTCATCAGGAAAATGCAAATCAAAACAAGTCTGAGATTCCACCTCACACCAGTCAGAATGGCTAAGATCAAAAACTCAGGTGACAGCAGATGCTGGCAGTGATGTGGAGAAAGAGGAACACTCTTTCATTGTTGGTGGGATTGCAAGGTGGTACAACCACTCTGGAATTCATTTTGGCGGACCCTCAGAAAAATGGACATAATACTACCTAAGGACCCAGCTATACCACTCCTGGGCATATACCCAGAAGATGCTCCCCATATAATAAATACACATGCTCCACTATGTTCATAGCAGCCATATTTATAATAGTCAGAATCTGGAAACAACCCAGATGTCCCTCATCAGAGAGAATGGATTCAGAAAATGTGGTACATTTATACAATGGACTACTACTCAGCTATTAAAAGCAATGACTTAATGAAATTTGCAGTCAAATGGATGGAACTTGAAAATATCATCCTGAGTGAGGTAACTCAGTTACAAAAGAATGAACATGGCATTTACTCATTGATAAATGAATATTAGCCCCAAAGTTCGGAATACCCAAGTTTCACTTTACAGTACCTGCTTCACTGAGAGTGAGGTCCAAGATGGAGGAGTTGGAGAAGGGACTGAAGAACTGAGGGAGCCTGCTGCCCCTTGGAGGCCTGACCTCCCCCCCCCAGTACTCTTGGAGGCTAGACCACCAACCAAAGAATACACATGGAGGGACCCATGGTTTGGACCACATATGTGGCAGAGGAGGGCCTTGTTTTCCATCCGGGGGTGGGGAGGCCCCAGTAAAGGGGAATGACAAGGTATCAGTATGGGAATGGGGGGTGGGTGGGAGGTGGAATTCCCTCATAAAAGTGGGGTAGGGGAAGGGGATGGGTGGTTTCCAAGAGGAGAACTAGAAAGGGAGAAACATTGGAAATGTAAATAAAGTATCAAAAAATAAAAAAATAAAAAAGAACAAAAGCGACAGAAACCAAGGCAACTTGGCATCATCAGAACCCAGTTCTCCCACCATAGCAAATGCTGGATACACCATCACAGAGGAAAACAAGATTCAGATCTAAAATCACTTCTCATGATGATGATAGAGGATATTAAGAAGGACATAACTAACTCTCTTAAAGAAATACAGGAGAACACAGGTAAACAGGAAGAAGTCCTTTAAGAGGAAACACAAAAATACCTTAAAGAATTACAGGAAAACACAATCAAACAGGTGATTGAAATGAACAAAAGCATCCAGGATCTAAAAATAGAAACAGAAACAATAAAGAAATCACAAAGGGAGACAACACTACAAATAGAAACCCTAGGAAAGAGATCAGGAGTCATAGATGCAAGTATCACCAACAGAATATAAGAGATAGAAGAGAGAATCTAAGGTGTGGAAGATACCATAGAAAACATTGACACAACAGTCAAAGAAAATGCAAAATGCAAAAAGCTCCTAACATAAAACATCCAGGAAATCCAGAACACAATGAGAATACCAAACCTAAGGAGAATATGTATAGAAGAGAGTGAAGATTCCCAACTTAAAGGGCCAGTAAATATCTTCAACAAAATTATAGGAGAAAGCTTCTCTAACCTAAAGTAAGAGATGAACATAAACATTCAAAAAGCCTACAGAACTTCAAATAGATTGGAACAAAAAAGAAATTCCTCCCGTCACATAATAGTCGAAACACCAAATGCACAAAACAAGGAAAGAATTTTAAAAGCAGTAAGGGAAAAAGGTCAGGTAACATAAAGACAGACTTATCAGAATTACACCAGACTTCTCACCAGAGACTATGAAAGCTAGAAGATCCTGGACAGATCCCATACAGACCCTAAGAGAATACAACTGCCAGCCCAGGCTGCTATACCCAACAAAACTCTTAATTACCTTAGATGGTGAAAACAAGATAATCCATGACAAAACAAAATTTACATAATATCTTTCCACAAACCCAGCCTTACAAAGTATAATAGATGGAAAACAAGAGTAAAAGGAGGGAAACTACAACCTAGTAAAAGCAAGAATGTAATCTGTCAACAAACCCAAAAGAAGATAGGCATACAAACATAATACCACCTCTAACAACAAAAATAACAGGAAGTAACAATCACTTTTCCTTAATGTTTCTAGACATCAGTGGACTCAATTCTCCAATAAAAAGACATAGGCTAACAACCTGGATACATAAACAGGACCTAGAATTTTGCTGCATATAGGAAACACACCTCAGTAACAAAGGCAGACACTACCTCAGCGTAAAAGGTTGGAAATAATTTTTCCAAGCAAATGTTCCCAAAAAGCAAACTGGAGTAGCCATTCTAACAACTTTCAACCAAAAGTCATCAAAAAAAGTTAAGGAAGGACACTTCATAGTTGTCAAAGGAAAAATCTACCAAGATGAACTTTCAATTCTGAACCTCTATGCTCAAAATGCAAGAGCAACCACATTCATAAAATAAACTTTACTAATGTGCAAAGCACACATCCCACCCCACACAATAATAGTGGGAGACTTCAACACCACCTTCTCATCAATAGACAGATCATGGAAACAGAAATGAAACAGAGACATAGTGAATCTAACTGAAGTTATGAACCAAATGAATCTGACAGATATTTATAGAACATTTCATCCTCAAACAAAAGAATATGCATTCTTCTCAGCAATTCATGGTACCTTCTCCAAAATTGACCATATAGTTGTTCACAAAATAGGTCTCAAAAGATACAAGAAGATTGAAATAATCCCAGGCATTCTATGAGATCACCTTGGACTAAGGCATTTCTTAAATATCAACAAAAACAACAGAAAACCCACATACATATGGAGTCTGAACAATGCTCTACTCAATGATATCTTGGTCAAGGAAGAAATAAAGAAAGAAATTAATGACATTTTAGAATTTAATGAAAACGAAGACACACCATACCAAAAGTTGTGGGACACAATGAAAGTAGTGGTACGAGGAAAACTCATAGCTCTAAATGCCTCCAAAAAGAAACTGGGGAGAGCTTACACTAGTAGCTTGACAGCACACCTTAAAATGCAAGAACAAAAAGAAGCAAATATACCCAAAGGAGTAGACAGAAGGAAATAATGAAACTCAGGGCTGAAATAGAAAACAAATTGAATTAAAAAGAACTATACAAAGATTCAACAAAACCAGTAGCTGGTTCTTAGAAAAAATCAACTAGATATATAAATCCTTACCCAATCCTTAGACTGCACAGAGACAGTATCCAAATTAATAAAATCAGAAATGAAGAGGGAGACAACAATGGAAAGCATGGAAATTCAAAAAATCATCAGATCCTATTACAAAAGCCTATACTTAACAAAATGGGAAAATCTGGATGAAATGGACAATTTTCTAGACAGATACCAGGTGCCAAAGTTAAAACAGGAGCAGGTAAACCACTTAAACAGTTCTAAAAACCCTTAAAGAAATAGTATCAGTCATTAATAGTCTTCCAACTAAAAACAGCCCAGGACCACATGGGTTTTGTGGACAGTTCTATTAGAACTTCAAAGAAGACCTAATACCAATACTCTTCAAACTATTTCTCAAAATAGAAACAGAAGGAACAATACCCAATTCATTCTCTGAAGCCACAATTATGCTTATACCAAAACCACACAAAGACCAAACAATGAAAGAGAACTCCAGACAAATTCCTTTATTAACATTGATGCAAAATACTCAATAAAATTCTTACCAGCTGAATACAAGAACACATTAAAATAATCATTCAACATGATCAAGTGGGCTTCATCCCAGGGATTCAGAGATGGTTCAATATATGGAAATCCATCAATGTAGTACACTACATGAACAAACTTAAAGAAAAAAACACACATGATCATTTCATTAGATGCTGAAAAAACATTTGACAGTATCCCTTCAGGTTAAAAGACTTGGAAATATCAGGATTTCAAGGCCCATACCTAAACATAGTAAAAGCAATATACAACACACTAGTAGCCAACATCAAAGTAAATGGAGAGAAACTTGAAGCAATCCCATTAAAATCAGGGACAAGACAAGGCTATATACACTCTCCCTATCTATTCAATATAGTAGTTGAAGTTCTAGCTAGAGCAACTAGACAACCAAAGGAGGTCAAGTGATACAGATTTGAAAGGAAAAAGTCAAAATATCCCTATTTGCAGATGATATGATAGTATACACAAGTGACCCCAAAATTCCACCAGAGAGTTCCTAAAGCTGATAAACAACTTCAGCAAAGTGGCAGCATATAAAATTAACTCAAACAAATTAGTAGCTTTCCTATATACAAAGGATAAACAGGCTGAGAAAGAAATTAGGGAAAGGACACCCTTCATAATAGTCACAAATAATATTACATACCTTGGTGTGACTCTAACCAAGTAAGTGCAAGATTTGTTTGACAAGAACTTCAAGTCTCTGAATAAAGAAATTGAAGAAAATCTCAGAAGATAAAAAGATCTCCTGTGCTCATGGACAGGCAGGATTAATATAGTAAAAATGGTCATCTTGCTGAAAGCAATCTACAGATTCAGTGCAATCCCCCCAAAAATTCCAAATCACTTCTTCATAGAGTTAAATATAGCAATTCTTAAATTCATTTGAAATAACAAAAAACCAGGATAGTGAAAAATATTCTCAATAATAAAAGAACATCTGGGGGAATCACCATCACCAATGTCAAGCTGTATTACAGAGCAATAGTGATAAAAAAAACTGTATGATATTGGTACAGAGACATGAAGGAAGATCAATGAATAGGATTGAAGACCCAGAAATGAACCCACACACTTATGGTCACTTGGTCTTTGACAAAGAAGCTAAAACCATCGAGTGGAAAAAGACAGCATTTTTATACAATGCTGTTGGTTCAACTGGTGGTCAGCATATAGAAAAATGTGAATTGACCCATTCTTATCTCCTTATACTAAGGTCAAGTCCAAGTAGGTCAAGGACCTCCACATAAAAGCAGATACACTGAAACTTATAGAGGATAAAGTGGGGAAGATCCTCCAACACATGGGCATGGGAAATTTTCCTAAACAGAACACCAATGAGAAAATATCTTTACCACTCCTATATCCAATCTATACTCAGCTAAACAAAGAATTTTGAACTGAGGAATATTGAATCGCTGAAAAGCACCTAAAGAAATGTTCAACATCCTTAGTCATCAGGGAAATGCAAATCAAAACAACCCTGAGACTCCACCTCACAGAAGTGAGAATGGCTAAGAACAAAAACTCAGGTGACAGCAGATGCTGGTGAGAATGTGGAAAAAGAGGGATACTCCTCCATTGTTTGGCATTTGCAAGCTGGTACAACCTCTCTGGAAATCAGTCTGGTGGTTCCTCACAAAATTGGACATAGTATTACCTGAGGTCCCAGTTATACCACTCCTGGGCATATACCCAAAAGATTCTCCAACGTGTAATAAGGACACATGCTCCACTATGTTCATAGTAGCCATATCTATAGTAGCCAGAAGCTGAAAAGAATCCAGATGTCCTCCAATAGAGGATTGGATACAGAAAGTGCAGTACATTTACACAATGGAGAATTAGCTATTTAAAACGATGAAGTCATGAAATTCTTAGGCAAATGGATGGAACTAGAAAATATCATCCTGAGTGAGGTAACACAATCACAAAAGTACACACATGGTATGAACTCACTGATTATTGGATATTAGCCCCCAAATCCCGAATGCCCAAGATACAGTTCACAGACCACATGAAGCTCAAGAAGAATGAAGACCAAAGTTTGGGTGCTTCAGTCCTCCTTAGAAAGGGGAACAAAATACTCAAGGGAGCAAATATGGAGACAACATGTAGATCAGAGACTGAAGGAAAGGCCATCCAGAGACTGTTCCACCTGGAGATTCATATACAGTCCCCAAAACCCAGCACTATTGTAGATGCCAAGAAATGCTTGCTGAAAGGAGCCTGGTATAGCTGTCTCCTGAGAGGTCCTGCCAGAGTCTTACAAATGCAGAAGTGGATGCACACAACCAACCATTGGACTGAGTGTGGGGCCACCAATGGAGGAGTTAGAGAAGGGAGTGAAGGAGCTGAAGAGTTTTGCTACCTCATAGGAAGAACAACAATCAACCAACCAGACCCACCCCCAGAGCTCCCAGGGACTAAGCCACCAACCAAGGAGTACATGTGACTCCAGCTGCATATGTAGCAGAGGATGGCCTTGTCAGACATCAAGGGGAGGAGAGGTCCTTGGTCATATGAAGGCTCCATAGATGCCCCAATGTAGGGGAATTGAGTGTGGGTAGGCAGGAGTGGGAGGGTGCGTGGAGAAACACCCTTATAGAAGCAGGGGGAGGGGGTAAGGGATAGGAAGTTTCTGAATGGGGATAAACTGAGAAAGGGGATAAATGTAAATAAAGAAAATACCCAAGAGAAAAAAAACAGGAAGAACTCGTGAAAGAAGTAAAGAAGCAAAGAAATCAAGCTAGTCATCCCATAATTTCACAAATATTTTAGCATGTATCTTCAGGGCAGCCTGGATTTTAGAGTTTCCATAGAAAATTCAGATGTTATTCTCACAGGTCTACCTTTATGTGTACTTGGTATTTTTCTCGCTGTTTTTAATACTCTTTTATTATTCTATGTTTAGTGTTTTGATTATTATGTGTAAAGTATTTTCTATTGTGGTTCAGTCTATCTGGTGTTCTGTATGCTTATTGTACTTTGATAGTCATCTCCTTAGTTACATTATTTTTTTTAACTCTAGTGTAAATTTTTTTATGCCTTTGACTTGGGCTTCTTCTCTTTTCTCTATTCCTATTATTCTTAGATTCATTCTTTCCATAGTGCCCCAGATTTCCTGGACGATTTGTGCCTGGACCTCTTTTAGATTTAACATTTTTCATCCGAAGTAACTATTTCTTTTATCATGTTTCAATGCCTATGATTCTTCTATCTCTTACTGACTATGCATGAAGGTTTGATATTCAGTTCCTGTTTGAATTCCTAATTTTTGTATTTCCATAATTTCCTCAATTTGAGTTTATTTTATTGATTCTATTTCTGTTTTCAAGGTTTTAGAAATCTTACTCCTTTTTTCCTACTGTTTGTTTTTCCCAGGATTTCCTTGGGAAATTCATTTATTTCCTGTTTAAGAACCTCAATCACATTTATAAAGGCTTTTTAAAGGTCCTTTTTTCATTCTTCATTGACTTTGGAATATTCAGTGTCTGCTGTAGCGAAATTGCTAGGATGTACTGAAGACATAGTGTCCTGGCAGTTATTGATTTTGTTGGGCTCCAGGCAACTCAGATTGAGAACATTGTAAGTCTAGATGCTAAAATCTTATCCATTCTTTGTTTTGTATGTGTTTTGTTACTTGGTTTCTGATACTTAGAAGAATCTGGTGGCTGTGTGCTCCTTAGTAAGGATTCTGATAAATGTGGGCACTGAAGGTTCCAGAAAAGATAAATTGTGTTTGTGTGTATTAAGATCTGTCACTTAGGAATGGGGCTGTGCTGGGAGGAGGATATAAGAGAGTCTACTGGAAGGAGGGAAGCAGTGTGTTACATTTAGATGTGCTTAGTCACCTGAGAATGGTGACAAAGTGAGAAGATGCCACAGCAGAAGGTCTGTTACACTGTGGGAAATGGGACTGGGCAATTATATTTGAAGAAATAGAGACAGTGTTGAACATTTGAGGTTAGGCTACTAGCTTTCCAGATCAGACTAGTCTGTGGATTCCCAGGGAGTGGCTGCTGAAGTTAGGGGCTGATATAACACAATGCATATGGGAGAAACGTCATAGTGTCATGATCTGTGTCATCCACTGGAGATGGGGAGAGGAGTAAGAGAGGTAAAATCAAAATCGCACCTAGATTTGTATTAGACCTATGTGTCTTTCGCTCTTTGTGTTGCTTTTCTCCTGGTGGCATTCTCTGTTGTATTTTGGCAAGCATTTGAATTTTAATGTGATTTTTAATTGATTGTGTCAGATATTTTGGTATTTGAACATCAGTGACAAAACAATAACATTCTTATTACAACTACTATCAAAAAACTTCATAGCATATATAATAATTATACAATAAATCTCTGTCACCTCAAATATGCCATACACTACTTTAGGTTTATTTCTGTAGCAGCAAGCACAAAGAAGATATCTCCATACTAATATCTGGAGATAACATGAAGTATGTAGTGTCACATCTCATTTCTCCTCTGCCCTACATAGTGTTTTGTGTATGTCTGTGTGTACCTACTTTAAAAAAAAAATCATTTATTTACACTCCAGATTTTATTCTCCTCCCTGCCCATGCTCTGACTGTTCCACATCCCATACCTCTGCCCTGCCCCCTCTCTCCACAAGGATGTCCCCAACACCCAATACCCACCCCACCAGACCTCTAAACTCCCTGGAGCCTCTAGTCTTTTGAAGGCTAGGTGCATCCTCTCTGACTGAATGCAGATACAGCAGTCCTCTGCTGTATAAGTGCTGGGGGCCTTATAACAGCTGGTGTGTGCTGCCTGGTTGGTGGTTCAGTGTCTGAGAGATTTCAGGGTTCCATGTTAATTGAGACTGCTGGTCTTCCTACAGAGATCATACCAGCAACTTAGAAGTAGATGCTAACAGTCAACTTAGACTGCCTAGAAGAAACAGAGATCAACTAGCTATCTGGAATAGACACTCCAACCTGCTGAGCTGCCTGCAGGCTGGGCGATGTGATCCAGGTTCCTAGCTTTGGGATGTGAACTGTCACTCATTGTAGGGTAGTCTTTTGTGAGATAGCAGACTTTGCATCATTTCTGCTCCTCTGAATCATCCCAATAAAACTCACTGCTCACCCATGTTGGCCTCAGGTAGTACATTTTTGTTCTATCATTGGTCCCTATCGGGGGTGAATAAGACTATTTCAGGTCTCTCTAGGAATGGTGTCACCCAACACTTTGTCACTAAATAGTTTTCCAGTTTTTACCAACATTAAGTACAATTTCTGCTGCCCACATACTCTTGGATGTTTGGCCTTCCCATGGAGTAATGGTCACCTTACCAATGTCTAAAGCTTTAAAGAAAATTGACTCTTTCAGGAAGTATCAATTGCCAATAGCTCTTTAACTACAGGTGGAATTTCATGCCTACCTTTCCTAAGTTGGGATTTGCTTGAAACAGGGTCTTATGTAGCCAAGGCTAGCCTTAATCTCCTTATGCGGTCAAGGTAACCTTGAAATCCTGAGCCTCCAGAGTATTGGGAACACAGATGAATGACATACCATAACTATTTTTTGTATATTTATTTTTTGTGTGTAATTCTGTGTGGTCAGAGGCCTATTTTTGGGACTCGACTTTCTCCTTCCGCAAAGAGACTGCCTGAGATGGAGCTTAGGCTATCCATCTTAGTGGCAAGAACAATTAACCACTGAGCAATCTCACCAACTCCACTTTAATATTTTAAAAATCACTAAAAATGGTATAAATTCATAAATTTATATTTCATATTTATTTTTGCTTTTAATCTGGTCACACAGGGATAGATATATGCACATGTGTTTATACAAATTTAAACTTGTTATCTATGTCTTTTTCCCCTACTCATTCCCATCTGTGCTGGTAGGCACTTAAAAGTAGCTACAGGGCCAGACCAACAATACTGAAAACTTGAAGATGTAGTTTCTTCTAGATAACTGAAAAAACATCAATATTTGATGTCATTGAAAGACTTGGTTATATATATATATATATATACACACACATATATATATATATAATGCTGTAAGATTATCAACTTGTTTTATGACAGGGTTACTAGTGGAATCTAAAGAGAGAGGAATAAGACTGGGCTTGATTAAAAACAGTATTTGCTCTTATTTTTAGTTTTAGAAGTAATGAGTTATGTCTATAAAAATATGGTTTTCATATGCATAAGTCATATGTAAGACCAAATTAAGACCAGATCCCAACATGGAAAGTGCCATGAATTTTCATCCCTAGCTGAGGAGCTGTAACTGTTAGGTACTGATATAAAGGATCAGTTTTCTCTAAATGAAGCCCCTGGCCATGCTCCAGTAAACGACCACATATCCAAAAATGCTTGAATAACACATATTAGAACTGATGAGAGAGTGAGGGATGAAACAAAGTTGAGTGGAAATAGGAGGATGGATCAGGGAAGAGTTAGGAGGAAAGAATGTTGAATATTCAAGGAAATAAGAAAAATATAAAAATGTGCCTTATAAATGCTTTCATCCAGAAACCCAAGAGAAAACCCTTAGTTAGATTGCTAGTAGGACTAAAACTCAAGTCAGATCAGCCTTTCTCAGAATCTCAGTTTGGCCACCATCTTTCAAAATCAAGATAAACAAGAGGTTAGAATGGCTCAGCAGTTAAGCTCACATACTGCTCTTGCAAGATGTAAGTTCTGTTCCCAATACCCATGACAGAAAGCTCATAAATGCCTGAAGCTCCAGCTCCAAGTGATCTGACGCCCTCTTATGACCCTTGCAGGTACCTATACTTATGTGATCACACACACACACACACACACACACACACACACACACACACACACACAAACACACACACACACACAACTATGTATAACAATAAAATTTGAAACAAGAAGTCAGTAAACTTGGAAAATGCATAAACTATTATTTAATACAAAACACAAAACAGCAACAGTTTCCATTATCTGAGTGTCCAGTCTAGGCCCTCTACTAAAGGCTTCTCATGCATAGCCCATTAAAACTTCCCCACAAACATTTTTAGGGTACCTTTACTGCTTGGACCTACTCTATGGCTCCAGTAATCTACTAACAGGCAAGTCTCATTTTATGAGATTTTCATACCACTATTTAAAGATACTTAACAGTTTATTGGGTGCTCAACATACCAGTATGGAAAAGAAAATGTAATTATTAGCCAGTAATTTTATCATGTATGTCTTTGAATAGCCTGTTTGAATCTGTAGTACAAACAAAAATCCACATCTTGCAAATCACATCTGAATGTGGTACAAAGAAATCATATCTTATTAGAACATTGATCTGTAAGTTTTGTATACAATGGACCAAAATAATGATCCTGCTTTCTTTGTTGGAGGTAGTTTGATGTCAGAATACACCTGTGGTTCTTGCATCAAAATTTCCATTCTTGTTTTCTGCTTCTGCTTACACACTGCTTAGGATGTTCAAGCAGGGATTTTTCTCTTGCTCCTCAACAAGAAATGCCTGGGTGTCATTATCAAAATCAGTAATTCACAATCTAGAAAGATATAAAAAATAAGTTTTAATTAATTTTTCTTGTCTTAAGATTTAAAGTTTTTTATAATTTATGTGTATCTATGAGCCTGTGTGAGTTTATATGCACCACATGTGTAGAGGTGCCTGTGGAAATCAGAAGTCAGTTACTGAACCCTCTGAAGCTAGGGTTATTGCAGTTGTGAGCTGACATGTTTGGTGCTGGTAACTAAAGTTGATTCCTCTACAAGAGCAGCAACTGATCTTAACTGAAGAGCCATTTCTCCAGACCTCCCAATTCCAAGTGTGCTTTCCACCATTTTGTTTTCTAAGACCACATTCAGGAGACCCTAATGTTCCCTCTTAATAGGGTACAACATCCATGCTATGAGATGGTGTGCTGTTACATGTAAACATCAAGATTCTTCCATAAAAACTGATTTGAGTACTGGAGCAATGGTTCCATAATTAAGAGAACTGACTACTCTTGAAGAGGACCCAGTTTCAGTTCTCCCCATTGCAGCTTACAACCATCTGAAACTCCAGTTCCAAGGGATCTGATACTACCTTCTGGCCACCAAGCCAGAATATACATGCAGGCAAAATACACATACATATAATTTTTAAAACAATGAAGGAAGCAAATTTGTGTGTGTGTGTGTATTTGTGTGTGTGTGTGTGTGCGTGTTGCGTGTGTGTGTGTGTGTATGTGCATGTTTTCCACCTTATCTTTTGAGTCAGGGTCTCTCTCTGAACCTGACATTCGTGTACTGGCTGGCCACCAAGCTTCAGGGAGCTTCCTGTCACTACCCTTCTCCCTGGCCCTATGGTTACAGACATATGGGACTGCAATCAGTCCTTTTTTTATGTGGATGAACTCGGATCTTTATACTTCTGATGCAAGTACTTTACTTGACCAAACCTCTTTGGAGATTATGCTCTGACCATCTCTGTGCTATGAATTCTACACCTCAACTGTTTTCTATTTCAATTTGATATCTATACCCAGAATGGTGATAGGAAGCACTGACTCCATCTATTTCTTAGGGTTTTGAGAGGAGGACTTGAAAAAGGCCTGATGATAGTTTTTTCTTCAAGTCCCAGAAGGAAATTCATTCTATGACCTGTCTGGTCTTAGTGCTCTAACTAACTGTTCTCATGCATGTGCATCCACACACATACAGTCAGTCATACAAACACCACACACAGACACACACACACACTCACTCACTCACTCACTCACTCACACTCAAGCCCTTGTTCCTATCACTGTTTTTATTTTGTGTTAATTATCTAGTATTGTAATAAAACACCATGACCAAGGCAACTTACAGAAAGAGTGAATTATTTGCATAAAACCTTACAGTTCCTACAGGATTAGAGTCTGTCACCATGTGGGCAGGGAAGAGTTGTTGCAGAAGAAGGAGGCTGAGACACTTCTTGAACCATAAGCATGAAACAGAGAAAGATCACTGGGTATAGTATGAGGTTTTGCAGCCTCAAAGCCTGTCCCATGGACATGCTTTCTCAAGGTCACACTACCTACATCTACCCAAATAGCAATACGAACTGATGACCAAGTATTCAAACATCTGAGCCTGTAGAAGATATTTTATTCAAATCATCATATTATGTATATTTTTATGTGTCAAGTATTAGCCATAGGAATGAACCATGATCCTAGGGCATATATGTCTTTCTGAGATTTTCCATGGTGGTGGAAAGGAGATCACCACAGAAACTTCTTTGGTTTCATAAGATCTGCCACATTATCTGATCTGTGTATTTCTTAATTTATCATGTCAAATGACAACGCTTACTTTCCAGACTAAATCAAAAGAACTTATACAATGCCCCAGCATACAGAGTAAACATGACTGAATTGAATAAAATGCAGAGATAGAAGACTCAGAAAATGACAGATAACTCACCTCTTTCTAATTCATTATACATCCATTCCAGCTTGGTACCCTCTAAGCCTCCAGGGAACACCAATTAAGAAAGAAATATTTCACACACTTAAATTTTTCATGGGGCAGAGAAATTTGCAAGTGGAAATCTTAAGGAAGTGAGCCTGTGCCTTCTTCTCAGGAGAGACAGCTAGAGTTGTAAACATTTTAACCCAATATCTCATAGACATATGACCCATGAACTACATAAAGAAGAGGATAGCTTTAAAAAGTTTTAGCACAAAACTTAAAATTTATTCAAAGAAATATGAATTTTTTAACAAACTGCGTGGTTTTTGAGTCTGAACTGTGTGTGTGTGTGTGTGTGTGTGTGTGTGTGTGTGTGTGTGTGTGTGTGTGTGTGATGTCAAAAGTTTGGATAAACTAATGAGTTTTCACTTTTCTAGAAGTAACTGGCTCAATAATTACCTTAAAATGATATGGGTCTTGGGGATCTGAGGAGATATCTCCCCCAGTGAAGTGTTTGCTATACCTGCAGGAAGACATGAGGCTAATTTCCAACACCCACATAAAGAAGCTAGAAATATTGCTATATGACTGTACTCTAAACAAATGAAGCAGAGACTGAAAGGTTCCAAGCACTAGTTAGCTAACAAGCCTTACAGAATTTGTTACTTTCAGGTTCCGGAGAGATTTCCCATCTCAAAATAATTGAGGTGGACCATTATGACCATGAGAGGCTGTCATCTGGCAGCCAAACTTTTGTACAAATCCATACACACAAATGCACCTGAACTCACATACTTCCATTAAAATTACCTTGATCCCATATCGGTTTGAGGATGATAGGCAGAAAAATAAAACATAAAGATAAATGCTGACTATTATAAAAATAATATAAATTAGTGTATATCATATTTATAAAATAACTTATTCTTAAATAAAATCATCTGAATCACATATTTACATGACAAATGCATAATATAAGACTTTGTCTACAAGCAGAACACCCTACATCCCTTACCCTAATATAAATATTCTCAGAGCAGTCACATTAATCCCCAGGTAAGCAAAAATCAAATCACATAACAAAACCATCTTATATTAAAACTGGTGAAATGTTAAAATGTTATCTCCTGTCATTAATAATTACTATGTTGGTAGAAAAAAGGAAGGAATGACTGGGCAGATCCAAACAATCTTAAGTCAGGACTGTCGGCATAAATAAAGTTGTATTTACTAGTATTTTGATGGATTATCATTATAATACTACCAAATATCACTAGTACTTGTGTACTTACCAGTTACAAGACAAGAAAGGTCTTTTTACTTAATCTAATACTCTTGCAATATGCCCCTTATTCGAAATGAGAGAACATTACTTGATTTTTTTTTTATTTTATAAATATTCTATGGTAAAATGGCAATTTTTACTATGTTAATCCTGCCAATCCATGAGCATGGAAGATCTTTCTATCTTCTGGGATCTTCTTCAATTTCTTTCTTAAAAGACTTGAATTCTTGTCCTAGAGATGTTTCACTTGCTTGGTTAGTCACACCAAGATATTTTATAATACTTGTGAGTAAAGATAAGGGTGTCATTTCACTAATATCTTTCTCAGCCTGTTTATCCTTTAAGTACAAGAAGGCTACTGATTTGTTTGGGTTAATTTTATATCCAGTCACTTTGCTGAACTTGTTTATCAGCTGCAGACATTCTCTGATGGAATGTTTGGGGTCAGTTATATACTATCATATCACCTACAGGGAGGGATAATCTTGATTTCTTCCTTTCCAGTTTGTATCCTTTTGACCTCCTTTTGTTGTCTAATTGCTCTGACTAGAACCTCCAGTACTATATTGAACAGATAGCGAGAGAGAGTGGGCAGCCTTGATTGATCCCTGATTTTAGTGAGATTGTTTCAAGATTCTCTCCATTTAGTTTGATGTTGTCTATTGGTTTGCTGTATGTTGCTTTTATTATGTTTAGATATGGGCCTTGAATTCCTGGTCTTTCCAAGACCATGAAGGGGTGTTGTATTTTGTCAAATGATTTTTCAGCATCTAATGAGATGATCAGCAATCTACAGATTCAGTGTCATCCCCATCAGAATTCCAACAAAATTCTTCACAGAGATAGAAAGATAAATCCTCAAATTTATCTGCAATAACAAAACACCAAGAACAGTGAACACTATTCTCAAAAATAAGAGAACTTCTGGGAGAATCACCAACCCTGACATTAAACTATACTACAGAGCAATAGTGACAAAAACCACATGGTATTGGTACAGAGACAGACAGGTAGATCAATGGAATAGAATTGAAGGCCCAGAATTAAACCCACACACATATGGTCTCCTGATCTTTGACAAAGGAGCCAAAACCATCCAGTGGAAAAAAAAGACAGCTTATTCAAGGAATGGTGCTGGATTGAATGTCAATCTGCATGTAGAAGAATGCAAATTGACCCATAATTATCTCCGTGTAGAAAGCTCAAGTCCAGGTGGATCACGGACCTCCACATAAAACCAGATACACTGAATCTAATAGAAGATAAAGTATGAAAGAGCCTTGAACACATTGGCACAGGGGAAAATTTCCTGAACACAACACCAATGGCTCAGACTCTAAGATCATCTATAGAAAAATGGGGTCTCATAAAATTGAAAGGCTTCTGTAGGGCAAAGGACACTGTCAACAGGACAAAACAGCAACCTACAGATTGGGAAGAGATCTTTACCAACTCTACATCCAATAGAGGGCTAATATTCAACATATAAAAAGAACTCAAGAAGTTAGATTCCAGAGATCCAAAAAACTCAATTATAAATGGGGTACAGAGATAAAGAAAGAAATCTCAACTGAGGAATCTTGAATGCCCAAGAAGCTCCTAAAGAAATGTTCAACATCCTTAGTCATCAGGGAAATGCAAAACAAAATGACCTTGATATTCCACCTCATACCAGTCAGAATGGCTAAGATCAAACATTCAGGATGACTGCAGATGATGGCAAGGATGTGGAGAAAGAGAAACACTTCTCCATTGTTGGTGGGATTGCAAGCTGATACAACCACTATGGAAATCAGTCTGGCAGTTCCTCAGAAAATTGGATATAGTACTACCTGAGGACCCAGCTATACTACTCCTGGGCATATACCCCAAAGATGCCCCAACATATAACATGATCATGCTCCACTATGTTCACAGCAGCCTTATGTATAATAGCAAGAAGCTGGAAACCACCCAGATATCCCTCAAAAGAGGAATGGATACAGAAAATGAGGTACATTTACACGATGGAGTACTATTCAGGTATTAAAAACAATGACTTCCTGAAATTTGCAGGCAAATGGATGGAACTAGAAATTATCATTCTAAGTCAGGTAACCTTGTCACAAAAGAACACACATGGTAAGTGGATTTCAACACACTGATAAGTGGATTTTAGGCAAAAAGCTCAGAATGCCCACAACACAACTCACAGATCATATGAAGGTCAAGAAGAAGGAAGTTTAAAGTGTGAATGCTTCAGTCTTACTTAGAAGGGGGAAGAAAATAATCATGGGAGATAGAAGGAAGGGGGACCTGGGAGGGAGAGGGAGCTGGAGGTAAAAGGAGGAGAGGATCAAGTATGGGAGAAGACAAGGGAGAAGTACAGAAGTACAGGAAATTGCACACAGGTGTGTAGTAATGGGGGATGGGGAACTGGTGGTAGCCACTAGAATGTCTCAGATGCCAAGAAGCAAGAGGCTACCAGGCCCCTTCGGGAATCAGGGATGACATTAGCTGAAATACACAATAAAGTGGAGAGAGAACCTCTAGAGACCATATCCAGAAGTAAGGCATAACCTCTGGTTGAGGGATGGGATCACCCACCCTACTCAAAAGTATTAACACAGAATTGTTCCTGTCTAAAGGAATTGCAGGGACAAAGAGTGGAGCAGAGACTGAAGAAAGACCATCCAGTGACTGCTTCTCCTACGGATACATCCCATCTGCAGACACCAAACCAAGACACTATTGCTGATGCCAAGAAGCGCTTGCTGACAGGAGCCTGGTATGATTGTCCCCTGAGAGGCTCTGCCAGAGCCTGACCAATTCAAATGTGGATGCTCACAGCAACTCACCAATCTGAGCATGGGTACCCCAATGGAGGAGTTAAGGGAATGGATGAAGGAGCTAAAGGTGTTTGAAACTCAAAGGAAGAACAACAAAACCAACCAACTGGAACCCCCAGAGCTCCCATGGACTAAACTACCAACCGAAGAGTACACATGGAGGGACCCATGGATCCAGCTGCTTATTTAACAGAGGATTACCTACCCTGGCATCAGTGTGGGGGGGTCCCTTGGTCCTGTGGGGACTAGATGCCCCAATATAGGAGAATGCTAGAGTGGTGAAGTGGGAATGGGTGGGTGGGGAAGCTCGCTCATAGAAGCAGCGGGAAGGGGGATGGGATAGTGTATTTGTGGAAGGGAAATAGGGAAGGGGGATAACATTTGAAATGTAAATAAATAAAACAACCAATAAATAATATAAAATAAATGATAAAGAATAAAAAGAGACAGAATCAAAAAATATTTTATAGTGTACCCTCACCAAACACCAATTAACTGCCCAAAGTCTCTCAGTAACAGGTGGCATTTCATGACAAGATATGCGTACTGATGCAGCAGTGACAGGATAACCATTGGTGTGACCAAGACCTTATTATTTAGTTACTTGCATTTTGGGTGTGTATGCGAACATGCAGATGTCAGAGGTCAACCTCAGATATTATTCTTGATTTTTGAGACAGGGTCTCTCACCAATTTTCTACCCAGTGAGCAGTAAAGATACTCCTGTATTTACCCTTCCAATACTGAGATTATAACTACAAACCCCATGCCTGGTTTTTCATGTAATTTCTGAGGATGCAACTGTGGTTCCTACATTTTTATGGCAAGCACTCTAAGGATTGAGCTCATATTTCTATCAGCTGATGCATAAAACCTCTCAGAATACAGCCATGCTAGGTATAAACATGTAAATAAAGAAAATATACAATAAAAAGAGAGAGAGAAAGGATGGAAGGAGCTGAAAGGGTTTGCAACCCCATAGGAAGAATGACAATATCAACCATCCAGAACTCCCAGAGCTTCCAGGAACTAAACTACCAACCAAGGAGTCCTCATGGAGGGACCCATGGCTCTAGCTGCGTATGTAGCAGAGGATACCCTTGTAGGGCATCAATGGAAGAAGAAGCCCTTGATCCTGTGGAGGCTCAGTAACCCAGTACAGGGGCATTTGAGGGTGGGGAGGCAGGAGTAGGTGGGTGCGTGGGGGAATACCCTCATAGAAGTAGGGTGGGAAGTGGATAGGGTGTTACTAGGGGCAGGAACAGGGAAAAGGGATAACATTTGAAATGTAAATAAAGAAAATATCCAATAAAAATATCCAAAATAATAAAAATAAAAAGAATATCTTTACAGTAGTATCAGGGGTTGACTCTTTCCCATCAGATGGGTTTCACATAGAGTCGGCCATTGTTTAGCCATTCCCTTCTATCTCTGTTTCATATTTATCTTTGCATATGTTGTAGGCAGGGCAAATTAGGGATTGAAGATTTTTTGTTTTTTTGATGACCCCCTCCCTCCAATGGATGTCCTTCCTGGCTAGAGGAGGTAGACACACCATATCCCCCATGGCTAAGAATCTCAGCTAATCACCTATAGTCTTGTAAGTTCCCCAGTTAAAATCATTGGTTCACCATCTAACCATTGATAGAAGCATTTCCTTGATTCTTCATCATTCTTTGATCTGGGCTGAATAGGTATTTGTTCCTGACTTCTCAGAAACAGCTATACCATTTTTTATAGTCACCCCCACAAATTCCAAACTCATCAATAATTTGTAATATATAGGAATTCTGCTAGTAAAATTAACAATATAAGCTTTCTACATAATACAAATTAGTTTATGTAAATGGAAGCTTCATTATGTCAAATGGTTAAATTATGAAGTAATAATGCCTGTGGTAAATAAATTTAAGATAAATTATAATTAAACTTAATTTTTTAAATTGAACTAAATTAAATATAATTAAATTGAAAACAAAATTAAGCTAAACTTAATTAAAATTAAGCTAAATTCTCTTGGGAGAAACAAACTAAACATTTAAACACAGCACTGATTAAAAACCAGAGTACTATAAAATACCAGTGCTATTATGTGGATACATATATCTTCTGGAAAATAATGTGGAAACATACTACATATTGTCAATACAGACTCTTGAGTAACATTGCAAGATTATTCAAATGTATTTGATTCATTTGTAAAGAACAGTATATGATGGGGAGAAACTGGTCACCCCAAATCACTGTGAGATGAGTTGGAGTGGTCAGAGAACATGTTTATTCTTTTACTCTGTTCTCAAAGACAATGTTTACTGTCTGCTCTACTGTGGAGTTGATGGCTACAGAGCATCAGTCACCATTGAGATTGGATTTTTAAAGATTTGGTGCTATGACTTATCAGAACTACACTGGTGAAGAGTACCCAGAAGAGATATAGAGAAAACCCAACAAGCCTAAAATGAATTTACAGAAAACTTGGTAGGTCGGGAGGCAAAAAATAAGTGTGTGATAAACCAGGAAGAAAGGTTCTTTAGACAGCTTTTTAATCTATTAGGTTGTAGATTTTCAACTCCAGGTTTTGCATAAATCAAACACTGAGGGAGCATGAGGGCTTAGAGTGTGTACTGCTCCTCAGGTTCACAGAGAAAATAAATCAATCTCCTGAGCTGTAGAAGGACATTGAATTTGAAATTGCGCATTGTAAATGTCTTTTGACTGGAAATATTTATTTTCTGAAAGAATTCAGAAGATATTGAAAGTAACATGAGAAGAGCACAATAGTGCAAAAGCACTGACAAAAACTGATTACAAAATCTCTTCCCCTCTCATCCTCTCTGCTACCTCTATTCTGTCTCCTCTCCTTCTCTCCTCTCTGCTCTTTCTCTATCCTTACTTCATTTCCATTAGCATCATTTGTTCTCTCTCCTCTTCCTCTATCACCTCACTCACTGCCTTTCCATTTCTCTCTCTCTCCTCATCTCTTCACTTCTTTCTTTACATCTCCTCCCTTTCACTATAATTTATTCTCTTTTCATGTTTCCTATTTTCCTCCCCCTTTCTCATCTTCTTTCACCTCTGCCTTTCTCCTCTTTTCCTCTTCGATACTACAGTCACTCTTCTTACAAGGGCAGTTGCCTATTAAGTGCCCACATTTTCTTAACTGACAATTATCCATTATTTCTGAAGTAATCAGTGTGGGCTACCTGACTCACCAGACTAGAAATTTTGAGTAGAATAGTTTCTTTGCACTTCCATCATGTCTATTTGGCATTACAAGAGACAATTGTTTACAAATCACCAGGAAAGTCCTCCCATACCTGGCATCCAAGGAGAGACGTAATAGAAACAAGATGAGCATGATGAGCACTTACATTTCCAGCTGATGATAAATAAAACTGAAGTGGAAGGTGATCCATGTGAAAAAGTGTAGCTGTCAGGAAAACTTGATGTAGATGTCCTTCTCCACTGGTATCAAATGCTTGTATTCTACAGTCACATTTGTGTTGTCACTGTCTAGTAGTATCTTACCACAGACCACTTAGTTTGACAGCAGAGTTCCACTTAGGGGCCCTTCACACATGATACCATCCTACTCATGAAGTACAGAGTGGCACCCATCATAAATTAATTGGATAACCCTGGAAGTATGGGCACATTCAAAACAACATCTTCAGAACAGGAAATATATTGCAGAGATGCAAATTAGCTCATTTGGACTGGAATTATTTTTGCTGTTGTTTTTCGAGACAGGGTTTCTCTGTGTAGCCCTGGCTGTCCTCGAACTCACTTTGTAGGCCAAGCTGGCCTTGAACTCAGAAATCTTCCTGCCTCTGCCTCCCAAGCACTGGGATTAAAGGTGTGCGCCACCACTGCCTGGCTGGACTGGAATTTTAAACAGGTTCTTGTACCCAATTTGTGGCCTTTGCTTGGTATGATGAGACATGCAATCAAAGCTCAGCTACTAGCCAGTTGGAACTTGCCCTCAGAGGGATTAATTAGAGCAATAAGTTTGTCCTGGTATTAACCATGAAATTTAAATTTAATATTTTTAAAAGATTTTATTTATCATATATTAGATGTACACATTAATGTTATTCATTGTGACATTTTCCTACATGTCCACAAAGTATTTTAAATACTTTCATGCCCAATTTATCTCTTTGCTTCTCTCACCCCTCACATCATTCTTTTTCCAATTTAGGCCACTTTCAAGTATTTCTTTAAATATTGATTGGTTGATTCATTCATTCATTTATTGACTGATTTTAGTAGATGAGGAAGAGATACTCATAAACCTTAGGAAGCTAACTCTTCTGCAAGTCTCAGGAAACTCAAGAGTCTGCAGATTGACTTGATGTTCGCTGAAGTTTACATAAGCAATTTACAGTTACACGGTTTGGAGACCTTTGCTTTGTAGCTTCCTAAGAGTTGACAAGAAGCAACAGGGCTGTGCTTATTCCATCATCTCCAATCCTGAGCTGGGCATTTTATGTGCCTAGGCACAACCTATTAGCAATGCTCCTATACATAAATTTAATAGCTCGCAGTTGCAACAAGCTAAAAGTTGGTGTTTATTCTTTTGAATTCCATTGATGCTCTATCAGATATAAACAAAGGTTTGTTCACATATCCAGGAAAGGTAATGACATGGTTGTAGAACGAGCAGAGATTGACAGACTTAAAGATAAGCTGGGAGGGTAGAAGATCCATGGCCTCTGCAATACATCATAATACAAACAACTAGGTTTGATGTACCCTAAGTGGAACAGCCCAGATAGCAATCCCTGCATGCCCACCTGTCCCCATCTGGCCTTGGATATTAGTTCTTTGCTACAGAGAAATCATAAGCTTTATTTAATGGTTGACAAGTTAAACAACTGATGCTGGAGCATATGAGAAGGAAATATTCTTAAGGGAAATCCCATGGGATGTGATTTCATGTTTCTTGATGAAATAGTCTTGGTTGGCTGATGGATATAGAATATATTGCAATTATTGAAAGTGATATTTCTGAGAGAATATTTGTATTTATATTGTGGCAACAGTTAAGAGGACTCACCTGTGGACAATAGGGTATCAGATACCTATCCTGAAAAATGGTGGCTACCTAGCTACATAAATAGAAAACACCAGTGTGGACAAAAAAGGGATTTCAGGGCTTGCCGCCACCACCACCACTACCACCACCATCAGCAGCAGCATCATTTGTGTCTTCTAGGATACAAGAGAGAAAAAGAGCACAAATGTAATCTGTGGTAAATAGTAGGAACATGAAATGTTGCCTGTAATAACACAAGGAGTAAATGCAAGATTAGATGTTGAGCTGGGGTCTTCATAATGGTCCATTTCAGAAAACTATGAAAATTAGGGAATATTCTTTATATGAGCTTCCTGAATTGGCAGAAGGGTTTGGAACAAGGAAGAAATCTCTCTTAGCCTGCCCCATGAGAGCACTGAAATTAGGCACAGTAGGATCAGAATGAGTTGTTTGAAAACAGAAGTTCATATTCAAAACATAATATGATGCCATAATGTGAATATTTTATTAACATTTATTTTATAGACACTGTAAGCAGGTTGGATTAGGTTGTAATTTTGCCCTCATGTTAATTTTTCTTGTCTGTCTCTCCTTTAAAACTTGCTTGGTTTATGCCTAAAATATTTCTTATTTGATAAGGAGTTATAAAATTAATTCATAACATTTCCATCAAAAATGACCAACCAACAGGGTAGCAACAAGCTCTCCCCTCAATATTTTCATTTAGGTCAAGATTACTCAGTGTAGAAACATAGTTCATATTAATTTACTCTTTTCCTAGGCAGTAACAGAACATAGCTTAAGATGAGGCACCTAGCTCAGTTAAGAAATGATACACACTAATGACAAAGTTGGGGTTCCCATATTCCCAGGCACCCAGATGCTGCTGGGAACCACAAAGAGTTGAGAACAAGCCCTTCCCTGCAATCAGGCTGATGACAAGCCTGGGGACTGGGGAAGAGAGGGGGAATCTGGTTTAGCTCAAAGGTGATTGGACTGCAGAGGGGCCTTCCATGGGAGACTTAGGAGGCAAGACATAATATGACAAAGACCTCCCCTCATGATGCTTCCTGATGAAAGAACAGTCCTTGCTTGTCTAAACTGTTTATTTATAGTGGAAAAAGGTACACATGACTTACTCATGTTAGACCATAGATTAAATACTTTGTACAGGAATGAGTGTCTGGAAAGGAATGCTGATTGGCTAAACCCTCAGAGTCAGCCCATCTAGATACTTCATTAACATGGAGAACTCTGTGCTCAGTGCTACATGACTAGTTGTCATGATCCATATGTGTCAAGGTCCAAGACAGAAACTGGTTCAAGATTAGATGAAATGCCTACCATTCTCTGATATGAGAATTACAGGAGTTTCTAAATCCACTCAGTTCCAACTGCCCTACAGCTTTTCTTTTTCCTACAGCAGATAAAAAGCTTTACAGAAGTCCATGACTGTTCCAAATGGTAGGACGCCCAGCCCCATATGATACACGTGCAACACAAGCCCTACAACTAAATCTCAGAGGACAGCATGGAAGCAGAAATGGAAAAGTTGCAAAATTCAGAAGGCCATGACATCTTCTGCGACATTAGGTCCTCTCTATATAACATGGAATCAGGACATATGGGCCACTTTCCAACTTTCTGCATATTTCCTTTATTTTCTCCCATAATTAAATTCATACATAACAGCCAGTGACCAGGATGTACATATGAGAGAAAACTTATGAGACATATGAGAGCTATGTACATATGAGAGATATATGTACATATGAGAGCTAATTTTTCAGCTCCACCCTTATTCCTGCATATTTAATATTTTATTTTGTTTCTTCACAGCTGTAAAAAAATGCATGTATATATGAAAACATATGGAGATTCATATATATGTGTGTGTGTATACATATATATATATACATACATATATACATACATATATATGTATGATATATCATGGATTAAAATATAATCTTATAAAAACTCTTAGTTGCTATAATGCATATAGTCCTACTGTTCATATTTCTCCATTGAAAATGATCTTATTATAAAGAATTGATAAAAGTTTTGATGTCATTCATTCTCAGGTATTTTACTGTTAAAAGATGAAATTACAGGACTAACGTTATAGGCAGGATAAAATAATGGAATTATTGGGGTTCAGAAATCACCACAGAAACCATATAATCACTGATCTCTGTTAAACAAAAATAATTAATTGAACACACATTCCAAGACTGATTGATCAGGACCACAAAAAAGACTCAGGAGCCTAATTTTGGTACCAGTGTGTTCTTAAGGCAGGCTTTATATAGGAAAAACCAAGTTTAGAAGTTCAGAAGTCAAAAGTGATGCAGTACTACATTCTGGCTAACTAGGCAAAGTATTATCAGCTGACTTTTAAACTGATTGGTCCTAAGTGAGGTAAGAGGGGTGATGGGCAGGTGGTGATCAGGGGCATTTAAGAGCACTGAGATAACAGAGCATAAGTAATAAAACCATAATGCATGAATTTTTAGGAGATTATTTCAGTGTCAGCTATGCATAATTACTTCTTGGAAGTGGAATCTGAGAACCTGAACTTAATTTCACCTTATGAGTAAAATGGAGACTGAATACAAAGTGGCTACAGTTATGTGAAAGGGATCAGGCATCAACAGGAGTGTAGGAGAAGAAAATGAGTAGAAAACTGGAAGGCAGTGTTAGAAATCTCTGAATTCTAACTTTTCCTGTTTGATACTGTTTTTTGTTAGCAAATACAGAAGAGGCTAGAAACTGAGGTATAGTGTCTGATGAGCAGGAAGGGGCAGAACGCTGAGAGGCATGCAGCTGTTACTACACTAGCAATGAATAGCCACCTAGTGATTCCATTTACCAAAGTTAAACACATCTTTAAGATGGGAAATGTTGTATAAAGAAGTTAAAATCTGCTCATGGGACAAGGATTGTTTGTGTAGCTCTAGTCTCAGGATGATCTAGAACACAGAACTCTATAGATGTCTTGGATTGGACCCTCTGTGCTTCAGCAGGATAAGCACTGTGGAAACACTGGCTCACATTATGAGTCTCAAACACATGACATCAGAGGAGCCCTGTAGAAAGAGTTTTTATTCACCTGTTATAATTGTCATCTAGGAGGCTTACTATTTCTGTGTGTTAACCTAGGCCTCATCCTGGAAGTTTTCAGCTTATGTACAATCGAATCTAGGCCTACAATATTTTCAGCCTCTGAGACTTGCTTCTGAATATACTCACTTCTTTCTAGTTCTTTCTGAATTGCATCTGGCCGATTCAACTCAGAGGCTCTGTTACAAACTTCTCCCCAAGCTGATTGACTCAATCTGGCTTCTCTCAGTGTTTGACTTTTTGTTCTGATTGGCCTCATGTTAACTTTGACAATATGATCTAAATGTCTATTTCCTTCTCTTTCTCTAGAAGATTCTGTCTTCATCTGTTTAGCTTGTTCTCTGTCTCAACCTGTCTTTGTACAATTGTCCCAGTAAAACTGCCTCCTCTCTATTCAGCAGTTCAAAACATTCAATTTTACCAGTGATGATTCAGGAACCAGAAACTAGAGTGAAATTCTCCTAGCTCAGAGAGGCAGAGACAGCACCTAGACAAATTCCCTACTCCACCAAAGTCCCAGAAGGAAAAAGCCTTTTCTCCTTCTCCACACTGTCAAACTCCTGAAACTCAATGTTCCTCCTCTCTACACCCTTATGTTAATTCCTGGTCAACTGGCTTGTTGCTCTGCCTTTTGACATATGGTTGACTTTAGTTAATCTGGTTTATATAAAGTCCTTTAGATTAAAGGTGAGTGTTAAGACTGAGCCACAACACAACACTATGTTTACAATAAACAGAGCTCTTGGACTAAAGGCATGTGCTAGTACTGAGCAACTCCACTACAAGAAGCAGGATTTTCCATTTCACAGTCTTGGGATTCACAATGTGATCAAATATCCTGCAACACAGCTCAGTATGATTACACATAAGGTGTAGATTAGATTTTGAGGTTTGAACATAGCACATTAAAGCTAATATTTAAACCCATTGCAATGTCTTCCATTCACATGACTGACACCATTACAGGCATGAAGCCATTTATCTTTAGGTGCAGGCCCAGCATAGGCTGATGAAGTTCTAATTATCTTGGGGGTTCTTGCTTGGAACTGTATGCACTTGGCATTCCATGGGATGATGACACTGGCCTGAAAGAACTTAAGAGGAATGTGGATCTAAAGGATTGCTCAATGACATCTCTATAAAAATAAAAGACAAGCACACATGCAGTGTTATTTAGAAAATAGGTCTATTCAAAAGCAGCCATTTTCTGAGGGATTCCTTTACAGAGAAGATGTAAGATGTAGATCCCTGTCACATGCTTGATAATCAGGTCTGTGGGCCTGGCCATGATCCCAATGAAATCCAAGAATAAAACAGCAAAGCAAGGCTGAGTTGCCAGGCATTTCCAGTACAGCCTGGAACAGAACGATAGTCCCCATGGCCAGGTCTGTGGATGCCATTCTGTCATAGTTCTGTGAATGTCACATAATTTGAGTTCCAGTGAATTTCAGTGATCTTCTGATGCACGCCCAGGTCTGTGGTCTTCATGCTACAACAAATATTGTGCTCCTCAGCATCCAGTATATTACCCTCATGAGGCACTTGAAATTGTGTAACTTTTATAAGAAGTTTCATGAGTTTGAAAGTGTGAAGAAAAGTCAACATTATAATTTCCTTCACTTTTAGATCGCAGATTGAGTAATTCCTCAATCAATGCCCAATTTTTATTCATTGCATCCTGGTGCCTGATGTTCCAGTGGTAAGATTGTTAAAACTGTTCTTTATATTTGAGAAAGAGAGTAAGAGTGAGAGAGAGAGAGAAAGAGGGAGAGAGAGAGAGAGAGAGAGAGAGAGAGAGAGAGAGTCAGACAAAGGCACAGAAACAGACAGTGACAGAGTTATTAGAGATCAATTCACGAGTGTCCTGTCTTCCCTTCAACAGTGTCTCTGAAGTGGTCAGGTATGGAGGCAGACAGCTTTACCCACGACATTACCTCTCCAACTCCCAGATTCCACAGACCCCAACAATGACAAGAGCCAGACATAGTAGGACCAAGATCATAGGCAACAAATAAGATAATAACCATCATATTACATGTAACAGTACCATGCGTATTCTTCATACAGTCCTTGTTTCAATTTCAAAGTTAGCTTTTTTCACTTGGCTGTCATTTTCTATGTTTCATTTTCTGAATCCCTTTTCTGTGTTTGCAAAATATCCTGTTGATTCCCTAAATATTTTGTAGGCCTAAATCATGCATGAAGAAATAAAATATAATGATCTAAAAAAATGTTGCAAATCTTATCAAAATCAATTTATGTAAAAATTGAATTCATTAAGTACTAAAATTGACACAATATTAGGATTAAAATTATGAGAAAATTTCCCTACATTTTCTAAATAAGGCATTATTATTTTTACCTAGAAGATCACAATTACAGCAGAGTTGTCTAAACATTAAATAACACATACAAAAAATATGGTATTACTGCTATTGAACAGGACAAACTATCTCTGTACATATATCCAAGGAAGTACCCAGAGGACAAAATCATGTCTACCACTTAGAAACACAAATAGCAGTGATGTCATCAGCTCTGACTATGAGTAACTGATTTTGGCACAGTGAGTAATTCTCATTAGAATTACATGGCATTGGAATTTACCTATGTCTTGTGCTCCATGCTTTTTACACAAAAATATGGCATTAGATTCACAATTCTGTTATCTCCATCTACAAAAGAACCATACTGTCTTACTATCCTTTGTGCACTGATGTTTGCAATAGGAAATCAAAATCACTGACCTCTTCTGGAAACCAGAGTTAAACGGGAAGTTTATACAGTAAAACAAATGTAGTTCTAGTCTGTAAGAAACCTTTCTCTTAACATTCTATGGCTGCCCTCCATTGAAATATTTCACTAAAAAGAGACTGAGAATACTTCTAAGGGAAAGGGAGAGGGGGTGAATCCATAAGCTCTGTCACAAAGTGCTTCATCACAAAAATCTCCTTACTGGCACAAGCTTACAGGTATAACATAGGCAAATACTTCCAAGAAGACCTGCTCATCACTGAAAAGGCATCTCATGTACATATTTTTAAATGCTTATTTTGCTGAGACATCATGGGTGATCAGTTCCTCTAGAGGTATTTTGCCTGTGCAGATTTCTCTCTCTGAAAGTGAAAGATGAGTTCAGAGCTGCACTCACATAGCTTAGAGAAGGTTTTCTGAGATTCTGCAGGCCTGAGTGGAAAGGGGAGTCTGGATTTATTTTTGGAAAGCAGTTGTCTTTGTGATGGTAGATGCTGGATAAGACCTCAGTGACCTGAGAGACAGACAGCCTGTCTCCATGTAGGAGGAAATCCCTAATACAGTGTGATTGACATGTTGATATGCAGAGACCTCATCCCCTTTTGTCAAGATGACAATCACAGAAGACTGCCATGACACTGCCATCTGAGGGAGTTGATATCACTCTTGAAGAACATTTTTTTCTATCACAGATTTTGAGAATCTTCCCCTTATGCTCAGACTTGGATGGAAGTATTTCTCTCCTCTGATACTGCTGAGTTGGATGAACTAATGAATGAAACACCATTGTTTAATGTCAATATATAAATGTCACAACATAACATTTCACCCATGCTATTTACAAATTCCCAGTTAAAGTCATTGGTTCACCAAGCTAAATATGGAAAGAACAATTTCTTTTATCTGTCATAAGTGCCTGATCTTGTTGAAGAGTTGTTTGTTTTTGTCTCCTAAGAAAAGTTAACACAATTGCCCATAGTCATCCTCCAAGATTTCTCACTAATCAATAATTTGTGATATATAAGAAGTCTCCTAGAAAAAAATTGGCAATCAAACATTTCTGCATTATGTAAATCAATCTGTGTGAATAGAGGCTTCATTAAATCAATGGATTAAAGTATAAAAAATAGTGCATGTAATAACAGCATTGTACACAATTTTCTATTTTTTGTTTCTTCAGAGAACTACACTAAACTTTGAAAACTCAGCACTGCCCAATAACCAGAGTATAGTATTAAATATTAATTCTTAACATAATGATATAAACATTATCTAGAAAATAATGTAGAAACATTCTCCATATTTTCAATTCAAATTCTTGAATAAACACAAAATATTATCCAAATGCATGTTATTTGTTTGAAGATGAAAGAACACCATGTAACAAAGAGAAGTTGGTCACGCAAAAAGTGCTGATGACAAAACCAAATTTACACAATATCTTTCCACAAACTCAGCCCTACAAAGAATAATAGATGGAAAATGCCAACACAAGGAGGGAAATTACACGTTAGAAAAAGCAAGAAAGTAATCTTTCAACAAACTCAAAAGAAGATAGCTACTTAAACATAAAAATAACATCAAAAATAACAGGAAGCAACAATCACTATTCCTTAATACCTCTTAACATCAATAGACTCAATTCCCCAATTAAAAAACATAGGCTAACAGACTGGAACCACCATTTTGCTGCACACAGGAAATGTACCATAGTGTTTAAGACAAATACTACCTCAGAGTAAAGGGCTGGAAAACAATTTTCCAGGCAAATGTTCTCAAGAAACAGGCTGGAGTAGTGATTCTAATATTGGAGAAAATCGACTTTCAACCAAAAGTCATCAAAAAAATAAGGAAAGACACTTCGTACTCATCAAAGGAACAATCTACCAAGAAGAACTCTCAATTCTGAACATCTATGCTCCAAATGCAAGGGCACCCACATTCATAAAAGAAACTTTACTGAAGCTCAAAGCATAAATTGCACCTCACACAATAATAGTGGGAGACTTCAACACCCCACTTTCATCAATGGGCAGATCTTAGAAACACAAACTAAACAGAGACACTGTGAAACTAACAGAAGTTATGGACCAAATAGATTTAACAGTTATCTATACAACACTTCATCCTAAATCGAAAGAATATTCCCTCTTCTCAGCAACGCATGGTACTTTTTCCAAAATTGACCATGTAATTGGTCACAAAACAAATCTCAACAGATATAAGAAGATTGAAATAATCCCATTCCTCCTAATCGATCACTACAGACTAAGGCTGGTCTTCAATGGCAACACAAACAACAGAAAGCCCACATGCATATGGAAGCTGAACAATGCTCTACTCAATGATAACTTGGTCAAGGAAGAAATAAAGAAAGAAATTAAAGACTTCCTAGAATTTAATGAAAATTAAAGTACAACACATCAAACTTATGGGACACAATGAAAGCAGTGTTCAAGAGGAAAAATCATAGCTCTAAGTGCCTCCAAAAAGAAACTACAGATAGCATACACTGGCAGCTTAACAGCACACCTGAAAGCTCTAGAACAAAAAGAAGCTAATACACCCAAAGGAGTAGAAGGCAAGGAATAATCAAACTCAGGGCTGAAATCAACCGAGTAGAAACAACAAGAACTATACAAAGAATCAACAAAACCAGGAGCTGGTTCTTTGAGAAAATCAGCAACATAGATAAACCCTTAGCTAGACTAACTAGAGGGGACAGAGACAATATCCAAATGAACTAAATCAGAATTGAAAAGGGAGATATAACAACAGATTCTGAAGAAAATAAAAAATTCATCAGATCCTACTACAAAAGTCTATACTCAACAAAATTGGAAAATCTTCATGAAATAGACAATTTTCTAGACAGATACCAAATATGAAAGTTAAATCAGGATCAGATAAACCATCTAAACAGTTCCATAACCCCCAAAGAAATAGAAGTCATTAAAAGTCTACCAACCAAAAAGAGCTCAGGACCAGATGGGTTTAGTGCAGAATTCTATCAGACCTTCAAGGAAGACCTAATACAAATATGCTTAAAAATCTTCCATAAAATATAATCAGAAGGAACACGATCCAATTAATTTTATGAGGCCAGCGTTACACAGATACCAAAACCTCACAAATATCCAACAAATAAAGAAAACATCAGACAAATTTCCCTTATAAATATTGATGTAAAAATACTAAATAAAATTCTCTCAAACCAAATCCAAGAACACATCAAAATGATCATTCATTGAGATTGAGTAGGCTTCATCACAGGAATGCAGGAATGGTTCAATACCCGGAAATCCATCAATGTAATCCACTACATAAATAAACTTAAAGAAAAAAAAACCACACGGTCATTTCATTAGAGGCATTTGACAAGACAAAGCATCACTTCATGATAAAAGTCCTGGAAAGATCAGGAACTCAAGGCCCATACCTAAACATAGTAAAAGCAATATACAGCAGACCAGTAGCCAACATCAAACTAAATAGAGAGAAACTTGAAAAAACACCACTAAAATCAGAGACTAGACAAGGCTGTCCACTCTCTCCCTATCTATTCAATATAGTACTTGAAGTTCTAGCTAGAGCAATGGGACAACAAAAGGAGATCAAAGGAACACAAATTGGAAAGGAAGAAATCAAAATATCACTATTTGCAGATGATATGATCATATATTTAAGTGACCCGAAAAACACCAGAGAACTGCTACAGCTAATAAAAAACTTCAGCAAAATGGCCACATATAAAACTAACTCAAACAAATCAGTAGCCTTCCCATCCTTGAAGGACAAACAGGCTGAGAAAGAAATTAGGGAAATGACACCTAGATAGATAAAGTATCTTGGTGTGACTATAACCAAACAAGTGAAAGATCTGTATGACAAGAACTTCAAGTTTCTGAAGAAAGAAATGGAAGAAGACCTCAGAGATAGAAAGATCTCCCATGCTCATGAATTGGCAGGAGTAATATAGTAAAAATGGTCATGGTGCCAAAAGCAATCTACAGATTCAATGCAATCCCCATCAAAATTCCAATTCAAGGCCCATTCCTAAACAGTAAAAGCAATATACAGCAAACCACTAGCCAACATAAAACTAAATGGAGAGGAACTTGAGGCAATCTCACTAAAATCAGGTACTAGACAAGGTTGCTCACTCTCTCCTTATCTATTCACTATAGGACTTGAAGATCTAGATAGAACAATTAGACAACACAAGGAGGTCAAGTGTATACAAATTGGAAAGGAAGAAGTCAAAATATTACTATTTGGAGATGATAAGAGAGTATATATACATGACCCCAAAATTTCCACCAGAAAACTCCTACAGCTGATAAACAACTTAAACAAAGTGGCTGGATATAAAATTAACTCAAACAAATCAGTAGACTTCCTATACTCAAATGATGAATGGGCTGAAAAGGAAATTAATGAAATGACACCCTTCACAACAATCACAGACAATATAACATATGTTGGTGAGACTATAACCAAACAAGTAAAAGATCTGTATGACAAGAACTTCAAGTCTCTGAAGAAAGAAATAGAAGATCTCAGAAGATGGAAATATCTCCCATGCTCATGGATTGGCAGAATTAATATAGTAAAAATGGCTATCCTGCCAAAAGCAATCTACAGATTCAATGCAATTCCCATCAAATTTCCAATTCAATTTTTCATAGACTTAGAAAGACCAATCGTCAAATTCATTTGGAAGAACAAAAAACCCAGGATAGCAAAAACTATTCTCAATAATAAAAGAACTTCTGGGGGAATTAGCATCCCTGACCTCAAGCTGTACTACAGATCAGTAGTGATAAAAACTGCATGGTATTGGTACAGTGACAGGTAGGTAGATCAATGGAATAGAATTGAGGACTCAGAAATGAACCCACACACCTATGGTCATTTGATCTTTGACAAAGGAGCTAAAACCATCCAGCGGAAAAAAGACAGCATTTTCAACTAATAGTGCTGGATCAACTGGCAGTCAACATGTAGAAGAATGCTAATGGATCCATTCCTTTCTCCCTGTACAAAGGTCAAGTCCAAGTTGATCAAGAAACTCCACTTAAAACCAGGTACACTGAATCTAATAGAAGAGAAAGTGGGGGAAAGTCTAGAACACATGGGCACAGGGGAAAAGTTCCTGAAGAGAACACCAATGGCTTATTCTCTAAGATCAAGAATCGACAAATGGGACCTCATAAAATTGCAATACTTCCATATGGCAAAGGTTACTGTCAATAGAACAAAATGGCAACCAACGGATTGGGAAAAGATCTTTACAAATCCTACCTCCAATAGAGGGCTGATATCCAATATATACAAAGAACTCAAAAAGTTAGATCCTAGAGAACCAAATAAGCATATTAACAAATTGGGAATAGAGCTAAACAGAATTCTTGAGGAAACTCGAAGGGCTGGGAATCACCTAAAGAAATTTCCAACATCCTTAGTCATCAGGGAAATGCAAATCAAAATAACTTGGAAATTCTACCTCACATCAGTCAGAATGGCTAAGATCAAAAACTAGGTGACAACAAATGCTGGCAAGGATGTAGAGAAAGAGGAACTCTCCTCCATTGCTGGTGGGATTGCAAGCTGGCACAACCACTTTGGAAATCAGATTGGTAGATCCTCAGAAAATTGGACATAATACTACCTGAGGACCCAGCTATACCACTCCTGGACATATACCTAGAAGATGCTCCAACGTGCAATAAGGACACATGCTCCACTATGTTCATAGCAGCCATATTTATTACAGCCAGAAGCTGGAAACAACCCAGATGTCCCTCAACAGAGGAACGGATACAGAAAATGTGATAAATTTACACAATGGAATACTAATCAGCTATTAAAACCAATGACCTCATGAAATCGCAGGTCAATGGATGGAACTTGAAAATACCATTCTGAGTGAGGTAACTCAGTCACAGAAGAACAAACACGATATATACTCACTGATAAGTGGATATTAGCCCAAAGTTTTAGAATACTCATGATTCACAACAACTGTTGGACTGAGCGTGGGATCCCAGATGAAGCAGTTGCAGAAGGGACTGAAGGAGCTGAGGGAGTTTGCAACCTCATGGAAGGAGCAGCAGTGTCAACTGCTCAGGCCACCTGGTGCTCCCAGAGACTCGACCACCAACCAAAGAATACATATGGAGGGACCCATGGGGCTGGCCACATATGTGGCAGACTAGGGCCTTGTTGGCCATCAGTGGGAGGAGAGGCCCTTGAGTGTGAGAGTGTTAGATGTCCCAGTATAGGGCAGAATACCAGGGTGGGAAGATGGGAGTGGGTGAGTTGGGTGGGGGAATATCGTGATAGAAGCAGGGGCAGGGGAGATGGGATAGGGGGTTTACAAAGTGGAGACCTGGAAAGGGTAAATCATTTGAAATGTAAATAAAATATCAAAAAATAAAAATAAAATTGGGCTAATAGCAATAGTCAGAGTCACATGCATTTTAGATGGATATGAGCCACCTGTCTAATAGCTGGGAATTGAACTCAGGACCGCTGAGAAAGCAGGTAGGGCTACTCTGAGCCATCTGTCCGGTCCATGTTGTTCATCTTTATTTGATAAAAGAATCCAGAAGATTTTGAGTAGTGTACTAAGCATAACAAAACATTAACAATTCTGGTTACAAATAAAAGCCCACCTGAATGTTAATTTTATTGGTTTGTCATTGATTTCTCTTCTCTTCTCTCCTCTCCTTTCCTCTCCTGTCCCTCCTCTCCTGTCCCTCCTCTCCTCTCCTCTCCTCTCCTCTCCTCTCCTCTCCTCTCCTCTCCTCTCCTCTCCTCTCCTCTCCTCTCCTCTCCTCTCCTCTCCTCTCCTCTCCTCTCCTCTCTCCTCCTCTCCTCTTCTCTCCTCTCCTCTCCCCTCCTGTGTTCTCCTCTCCTCTTCTTCTCTATTCCATCTACTTCTTCCTCCTCTCTCTTCCCTTTCCTCCCCTCCTACCCTGCCTCCTCCTCTATAATCCTGTTTTCACACCTCCACATATTTTTTCTCTCCTCACTTCTCTTTCAGTGACCTCATTTCTTCTCTCTACTCTTCTCCCTTCCCCTCACTACCTTTTTAGTTTTCTCCTCCTCACTTCTTCAATTCTATCTTTATACCTCCTCCCTCCCAATCTACTTCAGCCATTCTCCTATCCCCTCCTCTCTTGTAATCTCTTCCTCTCAACTCTTCAGTGGAATATTTAGTATAGATGTACTACTGATGGCTGCTTATATGCAACAGCACTTCTGTCACTGAATTGGGCTAGCAGAAAACTGCTACATTGCACACTCATCCATCAGCAAGCAGGATCAATTTCCCCTCAATCGTTGGTGCCAATTATCCCCAGCAACCTGGATTGCACCTTTCAGTATCTGAAGTCTGCCAATGGAAAACTTCTTACCAGGTGAACCTAACCTGATCCCTCTATTCTAAAAGGGAGTGTGATAGTTGAGGGAATACAGATTAACCAAATAAAGTATAAATACAGAACTCTTACCAAGATCTTTTAGTGGAACACTGTGATAAAAGTGGCAAGAATGTGAATCATCAATGGCAATGTTTCTACTAATTTGTGAAGATTTGTAGTAATATTGTTATTTCACTGTCCTAAATAAAATTGAATTTAAGTGAGCATTACTTTAAAAAGACTCCTTATAGATCACCTTGCCTTAAATTGGTAAATCTACTGAACTCAACTGTGAGCCACTACCAACCAGGAAACATAATCCCCTTTGTTTTGTCCTTGTGAGACTGAACCACTCCCTCAACTGATTTCCAGTGTATGTGCACCCAGAAAATGGTGCAGGCTTCTTGTGGATAGCAACTTCTGACAACAAGGCATCTGATTGCTTTGATTTGAATGTTATCCTTGAAAATCTTGATTTTTTTAAATGTTTATTTTCAAAGTTTTTTAGCAAAGCTTTCTATTTGTATCAGATAAGGAATGTGCACACAATCATTGTGCAATCTTCACTGGGATTTAAATTTGTGGAGAAACTGTTGCATTTTTAAGCATCCTGAACACTGGTATTTTAAACATTTATTTTTCTTTTTTTTTATTTTTTATTTTTTATTCTTTTTTTAAATTTTTTAAATTTTTTTTTATTTTTTAATTTTTTGATACTTTATTTACATTTCCAATGTTTCCCCCTTTCTAGGTCTCCTCTTTGGAAACCACCTATCTCCTCCCCCTCCCCCACCTCTAAGAGGGAATTCCACTTCCCAACCACCTGCCCGCCCACTCCCATATTCCCACCTTGACATTCCCCTTTACTGAGGCCTCTCCTTCCCCTGATGGCCAACAAGGCCCTCCTCTGACACATGTGTGGTTCGAACTATGGGTTCCTACATGTGTATTCATTTTGGCGGTCCAGCCTCTATGAGGACTGGGAGGGTCAGGCCAGTTGACACTGTAACTACCTCCATGGTGCTGCAGACTCCCTCAGCTCCTTCAGTCCCTTCTCCAACTCCTTCATCTTGGACCTCACTCTCAGTCCAGCAGTTACTATAAAGTGAAACTTGGGTATTCCAAACATTTCAGCAAATATCCACTTATAAGTGAGTACATACCATGTTTGTTCTTTTGTGACTGAGCTACCTCACTGAGGATGATATTGTCAAGCTCCATCCATATGCCTGCAAATCTCATTATATCATTGTTTTTAATAGCTGAGTAGTACTCCATTGTGTAAATGTACCACATTTTCTGTATCCATTCCTCTGATGAGGGACATCTGGGTTGTTTACAGCTTCTGGCTATTATAAATATGGCTGCTATGAACATAGTGGAGCATGTGTCTTTATTACATGTTGGAGCATCTTCTGGGTATATGCCCTGGAGTGGAATAGCTGGGTCCTCAGGTAGTATTATATCCATTTTTCTGAGGGTCTGCCAA